>KB671997.1:0-38822 GCA_000349105.1 Anopheles epiroticus | reverse complement strand
GGGGAGACAAAAAGCGAGAGAAAATGAAACATGTTTTTCTTGGGCTTGGATTCATTCATTCTGTACCGGGGCTGCGCCAGTTTCGTCCTGCGTGGAACACCAAATCCGAAAAACCAAACCAGACAGAATGGACGGACGCTCTCGTCAACCAGAAACCACTCACCAAACATTCAAACAGTCTGGAGGAGGGACGGTACGGAGGGCTAGGACTAGCACAGGAATGCACAGGGACATCACAAGAGGGGACCGGCAATGAACCAATCGAAACAGATGTACCAAACGTGTCAGCTTCCGGCGTAAACTGATTTCTATTTCGCCGACCGGATCCAACCGACTGGAATGGTTTCGGACAGGTTGTGCTAGTGGCTCCCGTAGTGGTAGGTGTTTTATACTTTTGGAAGCAGTTAAAAACCATATTTTCTTAAAGCTAAAAACATTTGCGCTTTTTCACACTGCATTTAGACACGTTAAGATCCGTTACCGGCAGCTGAAATATTATTTGACAGTTAGCCACAAAGTGAAAGTTACAGTTATTTAAAATCGGTTTTAGAATTCGTTTTAACACTTTGACGACCCCGCACATTAAAGTGGTGAAATACACAGGTTGAAAAATTCTTTTTGTTCTCCTCTATAACTTTAAGATTTTGAGAGATTGATAAAAATCACTTAGCTTCATATTTATAATTTATGGTTTGAATATGGTTTCAATGATAAATTATAAATTTTTTTTTTATTCTGTAGTGACGGCCTGGCCGTATTGTGATAAATTATAAATTTGATAAAAATCACTTAGCTTCATATTTATAATTTATCACAATACGGCCAGGCCGTCACTACAGAATAAAAAAAAAAAATATTTATAATTTATCATTGAAACCATATGTAATTCATAAACGATATAAGCGCACCGTACTAAAGCGCTGAATATTCAATTACATACTTACTTATTATTTATTTTGCAAATAATTAAGCTATCAAAGTGTTCAGTTAACTTAACTTAACTTTTTTATAAACTCATTTTTACTGTAGTCCAGGACCTTCACTAAGTCTAGGTCCTGTAGTCCAGGACCTTCACTCAATACTGTAATGTTTTTAATCTTAAATGTATTTTATTATAGTTTAAATGGAGTGTGCTAAACAAAACAAAAGGTAACCTAAACCTTCTCTAAAAACTCCTAGTAAAGTGCCTAGGATTGACTAAATTATATGTCAATTGAAACAAATAAGTCATTTCTTTACCCTCATTAATCACATATGTTGATTTAAGACCAAGCAATATTTCACAAACGTTAAGACCTTAAAGGTTGCATCATAAACGCCTTTTTGTTGTAGCTGTTTATGGACAGCATGTGTGACGATTGGAAGAATGTTTTTTTTTAGTGGTTTCAGATTAAGTGAATTAAGAAACAAATTCTATTATCCCCCATCCCTGATTGAAGGTGACTTTTTTTAAAGTAATTGAAACAGAGAGTAGAATACATTTCAATAGTCTCTCTAGACCAGTGATTCCCGAAATGGTCCTAGTGAGCTGTGGATTCGATTAGTCCACAGTGGGACGATGAGTTTTGCTGTGGGACGCACAGTGGAACTGTCTTAAAAACATTTTTGTTAATCCTGTTGAAACATCTATGACCAGAATCCATCGGAATTAATTTACTTCCTCATGATAGAAAAAATAGCAGGGTGAAAACTCATACTACTACAAACACTATACAAATTTGATACGAAAAATGAAACGTAAAGATTTATGTCAATTTATTTCATTTCGAACAATCCATAGCTAAATTTACTGAGGATAAATGCAAACAGATTGATTACATTTGAAAACATCTGGAATTTAATAAAAAAAACTTTTGAAATTAATAGTTCTACTTTATATACCTTAGTAACCGCCTGGCCGTATTGCTACAAACTAGATTTTGAAAAGTATCCAATATTTAGTTTATCCCCAATTTATTTTGAAAATTGCTTGTACTAAATTAACATCGTCGTGTCTAGTGTAACATGGATTATCGAGGGTTGGTTAGAAATCGTCTGCATATAGTAAGTAGCGATAATTGGCCTGATGAGAATATAATATAAAAAAAAAAACAGATAAATCATTCTTATCAAATTCAATATTTCAAAAATTGCTTAACAACGATTTAATATGCTTTAATTGTCTTGTTTAATAAAACATTTGAAATGGGCCGTGCCAGCGATAATGACTTTACAGAGGACATTGAATGAAAAAAAGTTTGAGAACTAATGTTCTAGACACTGTCCACGATCAGACTTCCTCATGTAAATTTAAACATATTAGCCTTAATGAAAGTATTAATGAGCTGGAAGTAGCACCATTATGCTTGGCTATCATCGTCTTAAAGTTATAGAAGGTTCTTTAGAGTCAAACCATTTTCTGAATGGAACTACAATCCATAGCCTAAAGTGCTAAGAGGTGATAATTTTTGGGGGCCTTCCTGTAACCTTCCCACCCTTCCCCAAGGATCCCTTTAGATCACGTTTTGTCCGTAGTAAAATCACGCATCATCGATGATGAAAAGCACGTAACGTTTGTTAATCTGATTGCACTGCTGACGTCCCATTGCCCGGGTGAGATTGGAAGGCATGCGGCATAAATCATGCGCCGCTTTCGGTTCTAATTCTCGCCGGAAGGCGAACCTGCCTGTAATCACGCCTGACCGGCCCAACAGCACGTCCCTGCTAGTGCATGCCTAGAGTTACGTGCATGCCAACAAGCAAGCAACTGGGCTCTCCCACTCCAAAACAAAAAAAAAAGGGAAATCGCCCCAAACATTACAAACTGACTTGACCGACATATTCACGCCCGCTGTCAAATTTGGCACCTTGCGTACGTGCTCAACACCCGGCGGGTATGATTTTTGCTCTGCCAGATAACATCCGGCTGTGCGGCGCTAAAATATGGTACTGATTGGAACGCCCCCAGGGTTGCTCCCAGAAGCTAGGGGTTCGTCCATTTTAGCCGTTGACAGGACCACTTCGGGCACTGATTTTATTCCATACAGACGTGTGTCACTACCGAACAGGGGAAACCATAAATGAGACCGCTGTCCATCCTGTTCGGGATACACCCTTTGAAACGACATCATTTGCCACTAATTTGCGGTAAAGCACGCTGCACTGATGTGCTGTGTGCGCACACAAAAAAAAAAAAGGATAAGGTAATTTTCACTCGATGAGCAAATTCATTTTCTCGCTCGTTGTTTTTTTTTTTACTTCCTAAACCGCAACGAAACTATAACCGCCTACAACAGCATCAATCATCCGTGCGGAACGGGGCAAACACACACGCACAATTTCCTGTCACACAGGTACACACAAACACACACACACACACACACAAACACATGTACAGTTTGGGACCAAAAGCTGTGCAGCAATAGTCGACCACGCTACAAAAAAATCGCTTTCATCCTGTTGGTCAATTTTTGCCAATTCATAGATGGAACGGAGCTCGGCCATAAAGCAAACAAATCTGTGCAAATAAACCGAGTGACAGTGACAGGAGAGCCACAGCGAGACGTGGCCTCGTGCGGGACGTTACAAAAATATAGTGATTGATAAAATTTTCATTCGCCCAATAGATATTTTCCTCGCATGCCTTATTTGCGATCTGGCCACTCGCCGAACTGGCCGAACCAATATACGGCACCGAAAAGATCAATCTCGCCGTCGACATGTTTTGTTTTATTTCGTTTTCATACACTCTTGCCCTCGGCCGATTGAATTCTGTTTGATTGAGGGCGAGCGATGGGTGAGGTGGGTGTGGGGAAGAAAAAAAAAGTCGTTACTGCAAAAAGCTTTCATTCAAATGGGAAAGCTTGCCCGCATACTGCCGGGCCGGGGGGGGGGGGGATTGTGTTTTACGAGTGGTGATATAAATATAGAACTCGTGATCACACATTCGTTCACATCAAACGTTCGGTGTTTGTAATTCAATTTCATCAAAAATACATTTATTAATGTCACAAACAGGGAAGGAGGGAGGGGGGAGGGGGTGGTCATAAAAGGGCTGCGATGTAGCCCCGAACCCGGATAAAGGCCGGTAACGGCTCAATTGTGTGTAAATTGCTAATAATTACATAAGGGAAATTGGTAAACAGAACAAATGGGAATGGAAGGCTTTATTGGTTTGCTTTGGTTAACGGGCAAGCTTAGTTTAATGCAGTGTAAAAAGTAATTTTAAATAAAAATAAAATGGATTTCATAAACGCTATTACATTTTATAACTTGCTTCTTTTTTTAAAGTGACAGCTTGAATGAACTGTTTATACTGCAAAAAGATTCTTTTAGTAGTTTGAATACCAGTTGTACAGTTGATTTAAATAAAGTATGCTGTGCAAATCGAGAGCCCCTTTTAAAGAAGTAATAAATTGGTTAATGGCATAAAAATGTACAAAAGCATTATAATAAACTCCTAACTGACCTAATCTAACCTGATTAAACGTGGTACAAAATGAGATCCTAATGTTAGCAAACCTATGAGGTGAAGAGGTTAATGAATAAAAGAAAAATATAATAAATAATAATTAAGTAAAATTTATAGTGTCAAAATTTACGTTCCTCTTCGAAACCGGTTAAGAGGGTTAATTAACGGTAAGGTCCTTCTAGATTGCCCACACGAACAGAGAAGGCTCCATTCGGTCGGACTCCAAGACGTTGGTTACGCCTGAAAAGTTAGCTAAAAGCAGTGATGTTGAAAACCGGATCTTTTTGAGGATAGATTCTGATTCGATTTATTCTATAAAGTGATATGATATTCCTAGTATGAAAACAGAAAAAAAAATTGCTTCAACAAATGCACACTGACTGAAACAAGGAGGATTTGAATGCCGAACGAGTAAAATCGTCTACTAGTTCTGTTCTGGGATAAAAAATTGTTTATGAGCAAGTGGAAGAATGAACTCTGTGTCGTTGACTAGAATGATGAGAATCGTATCAGAGTGGAGTGAGCAGGATAGAAAACGGGTTTAATGGGTTTAAACAGTAAAAAAAGCATTCCCAGTTGACTTGGAGGGATGAGGAGAATGATGAAATTTCGGATATCTTATTAAGATCATGATTACTCCTTCGGACACTTTACAGATCGCAAAAAAACTGATCTTTTATTCACTTGCTCTTTTTACTTGCTTGGACCATTTGAACGGAACTGGATCTGATCACTCATCTCTATTAAAAAGGCACGACTCAGAGAAAACTATCACATGTATTCCTGTCTTGTTGATAGCTAGACAACAAATTTAACTTTTTCTTGGGAACATCAACGATGTTGGTCAAAGGCCTGCCCTTAAAACCAAGTGGGACTTTACTGTGACTTAGTACAACCATTGCAGGATGCTCAGTTCTTTAGGTCCAAAGAGACTCGATGATCATCGTCGACCATTAAGCCATGCTTTCCAGCTTTATGTTATGAACCATACACTAGGCCCTAGTACTAACGAAATTTGACGTCTTAATAAAACTTATTAAACATTATTCCTAAAATAAAAATAAAATTTATTAAAAATAATTAATTATACCAGGAATCACTGACTACATCGATTCGCTTGTGCCATGCAATTCGTTTAAATAAAGTCGATTATAAGGTTCGTTGGCGTTAGCGTAAAATTAAAGTTGTTCCAAATGGAAAAACTTATCGACTTCCTATTTTAAAGTGTTTGGGATGGAAACAGTTTGGGTAACTTTGTAATTTTGCCATATCCACACAGAGAATGTTAATGTTAATTAGGGATTTTTATAAAGGATCTTCCCATTATGTATTCTGAAAAGTTTCTGTGAATCTGAATGTGATAGAAGGTAATGCACATGGATTAAAATTTTCTATACAAAAGCTGCAATTCACTAAGGCATGTTTCTCCTGTGCTGAAGGGACTCCAGTCATTAAAGACCGTTATCAAAATTGGATGTAATACCTATTCAAACTGTGTTTTTATTGTCTCATACAGATACACTATAGACAAAAAAATGGTTGAAATATATTTCAACAGGAAACATCTCTACAAATATATTTACTTTATAATTATATTTAAATTTAAGGTTTACGATCATCACAAGAAAAACATGATTTAATAACTCTGATTATCCTGTTTTTAAAATCTTTACAGTCTCCACAACATGCGCATATGAGTTTCTCTGAATCATTGTTCGTTTGTATTGAATTTCGATGAAAATATGTAATTCAATATAAATTGTGCAACTAAAAATCGGTATATTCAACGGCCTAGGTGAAGCGGTTACTACATTATAATTAAATGTGCTTGAAGTGAATATTGCTGTGAATTTTGAGTGAATATTGAAGTGAATAATGCATGAACATTTACACGGATGTACTACAACATTTATTTTTTTGCAGCACCAGAGTAAAGATGCTTTGCACTATTGTTTTGTTCAATAAAGAAATAAAATCTAATAAATACAGCAACTTGTACAAACTAACCATAATTTAGACTTGCTTGTCAGCAGTGTTTTAGCATTGAAAATATAGAAATCATTTTCTTTTCATTGATCATTCCAATTTAAACATACCAAACAATGCAAGTTAATTTTAATTACATACAATTCGCATGTTATGAATACCCAACCGAAGCTCAAAAAATATTTACCATCATCAGCAATCAATACTAATTGAAAATCAGATTCTTTAGCACAGATTAGCTCCCTTCCCGGATCATTCGCTTGAAACCACAGCTAACCCCTCCAAGCGTTCCGTCTCCATGCTCTTAAGCACTACAAACGGCTTACAATGTTTCTAACCACGCTGGCATCAAATTGTTTTGAACACTACACTTTCATTCAACCGGCTACATCTTCATTTCCACCAGCGCGACTCCGCGTTACCGCGTGTTTGTCTAGCTGATTGTCATCGAATGGTGATAACCTTCTAACTAAACTACGCTTCAGCACCAAACCAAATCATTGCTGCGTGATCGACACCGAGCGCGACATCGATTGAGGTCGCAACAAAAGAACTGGTGCACTTTCGCTTACGTCGACCAAAAAAAAAAAACGTCCAAGAACGCATATAGGGCTGTCCAGAGATCCTAACTTTTTTAGGAGATGACAAAGATTGGCGCTTTACATTGGTTTGTTGGAGAAAACTTTCTACTCGCCTCGACCCCGCATCACTTTTTCGCCAACGGGAGCATAGGAGCGCGGTAGTAGCGTACAAGAACTGGAGCATGCAAACCTGCCCATTCCTCACGCAGCTAGAAGAAGAACGTCAAGTACTTTACACCGATTAGCGCCTGTCGTCCGCTCGGGAAACCGGGTCACACTACGGCCGAGCTGCTCCAACCGTCCGCGCCGGAAATCTATTCCCAGTGGCCCCGTTTCAATGAGCCAGAAAATATTTGTCACGTTTCGACAACGACGGCGGGCGGGTGTGAAGCTGCGGGCCCAGGCGTTTGTGCAGGAAAAGCTCACGAACAATTCGAGCCTCGATCGAAGCAAAAGCGGACGGATTACTGTGTTTCCTGCGGACGGCTCATGTTCACTTCGTCCGAAGATGACTACGCGATAAGACGTCCCCGAGGGTGTTGAAGGCGCATGTAATGAGTGACTAGAGCTGGAACGGGGAAAACCATAAGACATCAGGCAAAATTCTAACTGAACAATCCCAAGTGTTAGTGTGTGTGTGTGCCTACCTAGTGTAGTTGTGTATCTCTTGGTGATACCAGTTTTGGTGGATAGCGTTCCCTACGACCGGCTGCAACTGAAAAGGGACAAATTATGCCAAACACCATGGGCCACATTAGGCGCTCGATGGTTTTAGTGCTATTTACACAGCTGCTCAGCTACAGTGAACCGAAAACGATCGTTTTCAATTCATACTCGAGCGAACCCGCCCAAACGGAGGGCCGGCCCAGGAACGGCACCGTGCAGCAGCAGCACCAGCACCAGCATCAAAGCGCCGTTGAACCAAAGCGGGAAGCAAGTGAATCGTAAGATAACGCCCAATTTCGAAGCATCTTCTTCTGAATGATTCTGATACGGTTTCGGCTACACCACGTGTGTGGCTTTTTTTTTTTTGCCGTTCGCTTCTTCCCAGCTCTGGCCGAGGGTTTTCCAGTGGAGGTGGCAGTGGGGTTGGCTTTCCCTTCTCCATACATCCCGATTTCCTGGCGAAACCGGTGCAGGTTCCCCGGCCCCAGAACGCCGGCTACAAATCGCCCAAGTACATTGTCTATCCGAGCTATTCCACCCAAAACAGTCCCAACCGTGTGCCGTACTACAACGCTCCAGTAGGTAAGATAAACAGGAGTGGGCATTTTCTTTCGTGGAATAGTTTCCATCGCCAGGGGTTGGCAAATAGAAATTTTGGAATACTTTTTTGTGATATTTCTGGTCTGGTTTGATGAGATCGGTCCCTACAATTTTTATTTCTGTAACAATCTAGTTATTATCACCATTTTAAAAAGGGGTATTGTCGCATTGCTGTAAGAAAAAAATAGACTTGTCGCTCAAGTTATTTTAACATTATTTTTTGAGCAAAACAGCAATTAAAATCATGCAGCTACCATCATATGGCTTCAAGGTAAAAGGCATGTTACATTCGTTCGAATTTTGATAAGCAAACAATGCTCAGCTTTAATATTGATTACCACTTTGATTTTTTTTTCTTTTTTCTTTTTTAGAAATATTAAAAAAAGGTTTTTTTTCAACTTCTCTCCAAAAATTTCTATAATCAATAATTTTTGATTCAATAATTATTATTAAATGCCGATTTACTATCACTACCAGTTAGCAAACAATTTAGTACAGTACTATAATATCAAATTAGCACAGTTTTAACCACGCTTGGGGTATTTGTCCTAAGCACACTTAGGATATCAATTTTTTTTCTTATTTGACTTTTCCTAGAGTGTTTTTACCAATTTTACTGATGTGCAATAATGTTCTAATTTTTATCTAAATTAGAAACAAAAAGGATATAAAAATATGACAGTATTCCATTACCAGTTTCAATTCCAATTATGGGCAATCAAAGTTATAATGCAATAATTGTAAACATATTTATGGAGTAATTGAACGAAAATTAAATCGGTAAATTATATCAACGTGAGTATTAGTGACGCGTGGCTAATCTGCAAAAGGTATTGGGCACCTTACTCGGAAACAGTTTGTGGTGCCACGCTTAGAGTTTAAGAAATTTTATTATTTTTTTTTATTTTCCCGGATCGTAAAACCAAACTAACGAAATAGAGAAAAAAGTACTATAAAGATAAAAAATAAAAATAAAATCCATAGCGGATGCCTTTCGAGTGTCCCAAGTCTGTCCAGAGTTGTCGATGGTCTCCAAGTACTCCTATCTAATATCATTTACATGGTAGTAATTTGCGACATATTTGTCGAAGAAACTTAATTCAGCAGTCTCTATGAGTCCTTGAAAGCAAGCAATAACTTCTTAAAAACGAGGTAATTTTCAAAAACTATGTCCCGAGAAAAAATCTTCCTTGCCAGACTTTGCCGGCCCCTGATTTACCCCATTTGAGGATGGTTTCTGTGTGTGTGCTCTTTAGACAACTTTTTACTGTTTTTGTTTTCCAATTCTCAACATCTTAACAGCAACGGACCGATTTGCTCCCGGAGAGGCATACGGTGGTACCATCTACAAACTGAAGAAGCAAAAACAACCCGTCCAGTCCGGTAACAGTGGAAGTACAACATTACCTCTACCCTCCATCCAAAAGCTTCCACCTGAATAACCCTGCCTAACCTATCACACTCTCATCTTCCAATCCCTTCAACAGCTCCATTTGCATCGATTCCGGCAGCTTCGTTCAATAGCCCGGTCAGCATTCCCGTACCGAGCGCTCTTCGGCCCGCCGCTTCCGATAACAGCCCCGTCAGTGTACCGGCCCCGCCAGGTACCACCGCATCAGCAGCAGCGGCAGCCTCGAACGGTCCATCGGGGCCACCGTCGCCTGGAATGCAGCCAGACCAACCAATCTTCGTGCCTACGCCCATCCCCAACTCTGGTGAGGATTCATCGTCATCCCATTCTACCGTACCGCCGAACACACATTCGACGATGGATTCCTCCGAAATTGTCCTTTTCCCTCCCAACTCCCACTCCGGCTATCTGCCACCGCCGAGTACTCGGAACTCATCTACTCCCAAACCGGTTATTTACGAACCATCGAGCGATTTGTTCAAATTTCCTCCCAACACTAACGCAAGCTATCTGCCTCCTTCGCCTGGGCGGTCAAAATACCCTGTTACCAGCTATCTGCCACCCCCTTCCGGGGATATCACCGTGCCGGCTGCCCTTACTCCATCTAAACCGTCGTCATCCTATAATAGTACACCCGAACTGTTTAAGTTCCCTCCCAATGTAAATTCGGGCTATCTACCGCCAGACGATGAGGACGATTCTTCCGAACACACGGGTACCAGTTACGGGGCTCCCCCTTCGGGTGACCCCAGCTCACCCTCCAACTCGAAACCCGTCCCTAACAGTGAGCCGAATGTCAATACCCCGACGTCACTCGAACCGAGCGAACTTCACCGATTTCCTCCAAACACGATGTCAGGCTATTTGCCACCGGATGGGAAGAGTTCTCCGATGCACTCGGCCACCAGCTACATTCCCCCACCGTCCGGTGATCCACGGGCGCCGGCCAATTTGAAGCCCACACCATCGGACGCTTTCAAATTTCCTCCCAACAGTCATGCTGACTATCTTCCCCCGGTTGGGAAGGAACTGGCGCCCGCCTCCGCCACCAGCTACCTTCCACCTCCTTCCGGTAATCCGAGTCCTCCTCCCAAAATGTCCTTCCCTTCCATGCACGCGTATGTGCCACCGGCGGATTTGTTTAAATTTCCCCCGAATGTGCATTCGCCCTACCTGCCTCCCCCGAACAGTCCCCCGAGACAAAACAATGCTGTGACGAGCTATCTTCCTCCTGCTTCCGGCATTCCAGGTGACGATGCCGTCGGTACCATCGCGGTTGGTCCGGGCAAACCGCAGTATCTACCGCCAAGCTACTCCGGTGAGTGGTCGAATGGTCGAATTAACAATCACCGCTCCAATAACACTTCTTTCTCTACCAGACAATCGCCCACCGATGCAAACGGCACCAATGATGATGCCCAACAAAATGCCTCCGATGGCGATGCCCATGATGCGCCCGATGGCTGCCCCGTCAATGGATGGGCCCCCGACAGGACCTTCCGGTATGGATGCGGATTACGAGCACCATCACGATCACCATCACGATCACCATCACGAGCATGACTTTCCCTACCTGTCCGGATTTGACCACGATCACTACCCGGACATCATCTACGATCACGATCACTTCCACCACCATCATCACGACGAACCGACAACGACACCGCCACCACCGCCACCACCACCACCGGCACCGGAAACGCCACGGCTGAAGAACTACAGCTACTACTACCTCAGCCGAACGCTCTGGTACGTGCCACTGTACTTCACACTGTACTTTACGTTCTACGTCGCCATATTGATCATCCGGTCCATCGCTCGCCATAAGGTACGGGGTAGCCATATTGGTCAACGAAGCACTTGCCGCGTAGAACTTTTCCCATAACCGGTTTTCGCACCCTATTTTCTCATACGCTTTCTTATCAGGTTAACCTTCCGAATCAATGGGTCGGCAATGCGCGATCGTTTGGCAGTGTCCGGGACCTGGACAACAAGCAGGTGCAACAGAAGGCAACCATGATGGCGACGTTCGCGATGAAGCAGATAGAAGATTTCCGGGAGAAATATTTGTAGTGTATGCGTGTGGGTACAAGGGACCATACTATTGGACACTAGACATACTTACTCCGAACAGGGTCAGGGTGAGAATGTTTATTGATCAATGAAAATATAAATTATTGCCTATTGTTAAACAGTCTTTACACTAGTTGATTCCAAATTTATACAAAAGCTCCTCGGAGATTTATTCACGTTAAGTTTCCTTCAGTTTAATCGGTTCGAGGAACAGGATATCTGCTCAATTAAGGCATATCCTCTATCTTCTCCGTCCATGTAGACGGCCTAAGAGGACTTTACAGGCTAAATCGTTAGATTGTAAAAGAACGAAATGGTGATCAAACTGGAAACTAACGAATTGAAGTTTTACAGCTCACGTGCAGGGCTTATAAAAAATCTTCTGAGGACCGGCATGGACGCGTCTAGGATTACTTTGTCAGATTTTGACACCCTCCCATATATGGGTACTGAGGCTGAAAGGAAGTAATTTAGTCCTGCATTTATATGTGGTAACAGGTTGAGGTGAATAGCTTGATCAACTTGAACTGGCGATCAGCTGATCTGAGCTGTGTGTAAGGCTGAAGACAAATGCCACCTGCCTTTTGCTCGATTTTTTAGAAACCCTTCCACCACGAAAGAGAGTTGTATTTTGTTTGCCAAATTTTGACTTGCAGAAGGTGATTTCCGAAGTTTCCTCATCCGCGTCTTGGATGGCCTTTACTAGCACCAAGTTGAATAGAAATTGTTAGGTTTAATTTAATTTTAAAGAGGTCCAAAGCTGACATTCGCTTCTACAAAACAAGAAAAAATGGGAATGGTATGTATTTAGTCGATGGCTGTTGTAAATCTTCAACATCTCAAAAATTTGCCTCGTTCTGAAAATCTCATCAGTGGTACATTTTTCGTTTGTGAATCTTCATTGCTAGCGTCCTACAATCGAATGGCACAAGTAGATGCTGGAAGGATAATGGAAAATAGTTTGATGGCAGTATTCAAAACCAGATGAAAGTCCATCTTTGCACCTTTCTTGAGCTTTTTGCTGCATTGAGATCGTTTCTCTAATAGTCTGTGTCGGTTATTTTCCTCATGCTGACGTTTTATGCCTTTGGAGCATTGCTCGGTATGCGTCGTTTTTACGTTCGGTCAAATATCTACACTCTTCGTCGTATCAGTCTATCGAGAGTTACTACGACAATTCTAGTGTTTTTATTCGCTTAGAATAATTTTCCCATACAAATTCGGTGAAATATTGCTAAACGAATGATATATTTTATTATTTTTCACAATCATACTAAGGTCTTCGTCGGGCCTGATTAAACGATTTGACCGATGAGACCGCTGGCGTAGGGTATTGAAGAGGATCCCGAATCCAATCCTATTCCGTGTGACGTAAGTATTTAACAATCAAATACATTTTGCACTCTTTACAACGTTATTTCACATAAAACTATGTGGAAATGCAAGGAAATTGAAACTTTGTCAGTTGGTTGTTTGCTTACAATCTTCAGGTTGCTGTCAAGTCGGACAAACCAGGCTCGGCCATCTTTGACACTTGTTTGTCAGTTCAAATTTGTTGCCCAACGAGTACAGTGCTGTGCGGACTTTGTACTACATTTAATCAAAGCACAATTATTCGCTTTGCATTTAAAATAAAAATATTAGGAATTACCCAACTTCCCGAAAACTGGCATTGTCAATGGTTCAGCAAGTGTTTAATGTTCAAAGTACTATTATCTCATTTCTACTATTAAAAAAACTAGCTAATGCTATAAAGCGGTCAATGACTCCTTCACCTGGTGACTTTGGTCTTCTACCTTCTTCTTCTTCTTCTTAGGTGGCACAACAACCCCTGTGGGGTCAAGGCCTATACAGAACACCATTGTGGTTTGGCTCTTTCTGTGACTGAGTGTACCCATCCATATCAAGATAGTTAATCCTGCGCATGGGGGGTTGTGATTTCGTATACCCATAGCAGGATAGTCAATCCTGCGTATGGGAGGCTGATGCGGTCCGAATGAGATTCGAACCGACTACGGGCCTTTTGACACGCCTACGCTGTTACCACTAGACCACCGAGCCGGCCCAACTGCTACCACAAACTCCAAAACCGTCGAGGGTCATGTCCCGAATCATTATCCAAGCCTTCATGGTTTACTCCTCTACGCCATCTTCCCACCTCAGCTTGGGGATACTCTGTCGATGTGGATATACCAGGAAAACTTTAAATATAACTGCGTATGCGTATAACATGGCCTGCCTACCGGAGCCGGGCGAGATTAATACACTGTATAACAGTGAGGTCATTGTACAGCTCGTACATCTCTTCGCTGTATCGGCTCCTCCATTGTCCCTCCTCACGTATGGGGCCAACTATTCTCCTGTTAATCTTGCTCTCGAATGCTATATTTATGTCATCAGCGTATGCCAAATTCTGGGTTGACTCGTAGAAGATGGTTCCAGAAGACTCAACCTACGAGTCGAGGATAGCCCTCTCTAGCACCTGGTTAAAGAAGAGACATACAAGAATATCCTCCCGGTAGAGATCCTGATTTTTATGAGGTATAGCAAAAGACGAAAGACGCCTTTCGTGTTCGTTCAAGTTCCCGCATTTCTTCCTCCTCCCAGAAGTTGTTTTTCGTGCGGGGAACTATTTTCTTTTCTCTTCTGAGCCGCTTATACTCCTCTGTACATGCTCGCGTTCTATGCCTTTGCAGAGTTGCTCTGGTGATCTGGTGAACCAGATCTGGTGATGCCGCGACACATTTTCATAGCACAGGTTATAATCTTAGTTTTTAGAGCATTCAAGCTTTCGCTCGAAGTTTCACATCTTATTTTTGATAACAGACTCATCTAAGGGATCTTCAATGGCTGTTGGACATTGAAGATCCCTTAGAGAGTCCATGTTAAATCGAGGCTGCATGTTTTCTCTGCCCTCGTTTACGCCAGGGCGGGCGGAAAAAAACACAACTCATTTAAATAAATGTTGTCTGTATAACCAGTTCTACGATCAAACAAAAGTCCTTAAACTCATTATTGTTACATTTTCTGCCTCTCCATTATGCTTAAACTACGTACCAGATAGGATACCTCGATTTACTTCATTAACTAGTTTCAGGTTTTATCTCTGTTGTTGTGTTTTTATCACCAGCATCAGTGACATTCTGTTGATCGTCCAATTTTGTTTTCACTTTGCTACTGTTGGTTGCCCTCGGGGACGATCGAATATGTTTCCTCGTAATCTCAACGACTTCACCATCACTTTGGCTCCTGTGAAAGAAAGGAAAAACGGGTAAAATCCCATCTCCTCACCAATAACTCGGCAAGCGTGCTTACTTTCGCTGCAGCTGTTCCAGTTTCGGAATGTTGGCAGTCGGTTTTTGGCCACCCGCCGCCTCCAACGCCGCCAGTTCCCGCGGGTGAAATTTCTTCTTGTGGCTGCGACAGTTTGACCCATTCGCAAATGTTTTATCACAAAACGGACATTGGTACGGCCGTAGCCCAGTGTGCAGTATTAAATGCGCCTTCAACGCCTTCGAACGCTTGTACTCGTTTCCGCACTCCTGACATTTAAACTTCTTTTGGTCCGAATGTACTACCATGTGCATGTTGAGCGTTCGCTTGGTGTTGAGCTTCAGCCCGCAGTATGTACACACGTACAGCGTATCGTTGTGGGTATCTTCGTGAGTCTAGAAGGTAGATGGTTTTTGATATGGTTAATAAATTCAAACTATAAAATGTTGCGAATCGCACCCACCTTAAGACGTACTGCATTTTTAAAGCTCTTCGAACAGTACGCACACTGAAAGGGTCGATCCTCGGTATGAACGATGTAATGTTCCTTTAGTGCACTCTTCGAACTGAACGGTTTACCACATTCCTCGCAAATGAACGGCTTCTCGCCCTCGTGCATCAGTCGCATGTGCGTTTTTCGATTTGCTGATTTGGTAAAACTGAAAAAAAGGTGGGAAAACAATTAGCGTTGAGCGATTTCTCTCATCCTGTTCACATTAAACTCACACTTTATGGCACAAATGGCAAGAGTATCGAGGCTTTCCATCGCCCTGTAAATGACCATTTTCATGCCTCTTGAGATGGCTTTGTGTGCTGAACGATTTCGGGCATTGGCTACATTTGAACAGTTGATTAATAATGTTCTTATTCGATGAAATTTTCCTCCTTTCAGGTTGTTTGCTGGCTAGGCTTTCATCGTTTTCTTCAAACTCGGAAGTGGGCTTCCAATCAACTACACTACTCTGCTCGCAGTTTGTAGCCGACCGGGTCAATGCGCTGGTCTCGGGTTCATAATCAGAGTCGGACATTTTATCGTACTCCTCGTCTTCCTCATTTTCCTCTACATCCTCATTGTTTGTACCCATATCTTTACTGCAATTATCCATCTCCACCTCCAACAGTTCCCATTGTTCCGATTCAATCTCATTCTGGGCGGTAGCGATAGTCACTGCCTCCATCTGATAAAAGACTTCCGCATTTGCATCCCTATCAACCTCTACAGAACATTGATAGTAAGTTTGATACATATTCAAAATGAAAAGTATGATCTTGACATTAGTATTATGTTTTTACAAAGTTACCTTCTATTGGTGGAGTCTCCAGCGTCTCAGAAATACAAAAAAACTCCTTCGTCTTTTCTTCCAAATCGTCGCAAAGCGCTTCTTGCTCGTCGTTTACGTTCTCTTCATCCAAAAATCGGCTCCGCACCTGCTTCATGTCGAGCGGTTGTGATATTTCCCGGGTAGCTTCCACCATGTAGGCAAACAAGCGATTCGTCCGTTCGCATCTTTCCTTGAAATGCTCCAATTTGTTCACAAACGTTAGACAATCCTCGCAAATGTTCGCCTGTACATCAACTATTTCGATCAACTGCAATGAGAAGCGTTAAATAGACCAGCTTGCCTTCCAACACAATCGCAAGGAGCTTACCGAAACGTTAAACAGGTTACCTATAACCGCATTCACATCGTGCACCGATTCCAGTTTCAGCAGTGCTTTTTCGTCCGCACAGAGGCGGCACCAATTCTGCCAGCTCGTTTGCATGTTGGCTTATTTCCACTCGAATGGTTATGCCGCGAGAATCTTTTGAACAACCGAGCGTCATTCGTATCCAAGTGTGTCCTTTCTTGCTTGTAAACGCCT
Source organism: Anopheles epiroticus (assembly GCA_000349105.1). Lineage (NCBI taxonomy): Eukaryota > Metazoa > Arthropoda > Insecta > Diptera > Culicidae > Anopheles > Anopheles epiroticus. Next base: position 21,919 of record KB671997.1, on the reverse strand, counting down.
TTCACGGTGAGTGGTTTAAAACATGCTTGTCAACTTACTCTCGTCGAAAACGTAAATTTTGCACTCTTTACAACGTTATTTCACATAAAACTGTGTGGAAATGCAAGGAAATTGAAATTTTGCGAGTTGTTTGTTGATTGTTTACTCTCTTCAGCTAGCTGTCAAGTCGTACAAACCAGGCTCGGCCATCTTTGACACTTATTTGTCAGTTCAAATAATGGTTCCTAACGGATTCAGTGATTTTCGTACTTTCTAAATTTTACAAAAATACTTCAAATTACCAAATTTCCCGAAAACTGACATTTTCTCTATCTCAGTAAGTGCAAAACAAGCCACAACAGTTATTTAGTAGAATGGTTATCATCAAACTTAGATGTTCAAAGCAAGCTTCAGAAAGTGTTTTACTGTGGTAGTAAATGATTGAGGCGCCGTGAGGTATGCAATTCGCATGACACTGTGAATTGATTTTTACTGGCGAATTCATTTGAAATGGCAGTTATTTGCAAAAGATATGCGAATGTTTTTTTTTAATTTAATTGTAAATGCTACAATTATTTGCTATTTTTTGTAGATATGAGATTGATCAATCGTATGCAATTTAAAAAAGCTCATTACCTGTTTTGTTTTTAAATACACTTGTAAAACTTCACCAGAATCCCATCTTAAATTACAAAACATCGTCTTGAGACTATTTGTAGAGTTCTTAGTCAGTTCCCGAAGTTTGTTCGTAGTTTATTGAATAATGTTGTATTATGTACTTCAATTTATTATTTTAATCCATTTTCCCAAAACTATTTCAGCTTCATATCTTCTTCATTATTCGAGTTTTCTTGTTCCAGGCTAACTGAGCCTTATTACCGTCTTGTGTGTACTTTCGCACACTTGGTTCTAGTATCAATAGTTCACAGTGAACGTTACGGAGACGTTACTATCTTTTCCTTACATCGTGGATTAGACCTTCATGATGTACTGTGATAAATCAACTATTATAAAGCAATGAGAGGTTAATCCATAGAGATAATGTTTTTCAAACAATAAATATAAACATGTTTTTAGACAGAGAAGTTTTAACTTTATTTTTAGCATAAAACCAGCTTCGTCCAGCTTGGAACGACCATTCGAGCATGCAGCATACGGCCGTTCGCTGTAAAGATGATTCAATAGAACTAAATCATCCGCCTCGCGCGTAAATGCACAGTAATAAATACCTTATCAGTTGGTCTATCTGTAGTATTAAAAAAAAAAAAAAAAAAACAGAACAAGCACGGTTCTACTAATACTATTCGTGAAATGCAGTCTAAGTTTGTCGTATAATACTACTTTGTTCGACGTACGGTAAGCCTAATCTTTAAAAGGAAAGCAACGCCCTAAACATCGTTTTGCCGCGGACCGGTGTAGTAGCAGTTTTAAAAATCAGGCTTAATCAAATCGATCATTACACACTAGACTATAGCGCTGTTCTATCTCTCTTTCTTAAAGAAGAAATTCTTGCACCTATTCTAAAAGCTAAACACTACTCGCGTAAGTAACTAGGCGGTAAGAGAAAGCGAGAACTTAAGAGCGGAAAAAGTAATAATAGCGATACTAAATATTGCAACTCAGATTCCATTCGTGTCTTTGATTCAGCTTTCGTTTGGTTGACGTCTCGTTACGTTCTTTTTGTGGGTGAACCTGGCGTAAAGTTCCTCGTATGAAAAGCCGTGCAACGTGTCCGTGGATGTGTGGTGAAAGGTTCCGCGCGCCACTTACTGCACAATCGCCCGACCAGAGTAGCCCTTCGCATTGAGCTCATCGATGCTCTTCTTACCGCTACCTTGCATGCGCGAAGCTAATCCACATGTCTGGGGGAAGTTGAGGGAAAGAAAATTAATTCAGCTAAGCTTACGTGATTCTTCCAAATTTCACGTTTCTATACTTACAATCACGGTGGAAAGCGCCAGCAGTGCTGCCAGCAGGCCAGAGATGACAACAAAGTTCTTACACTGCTCAGGGTTTTGCTGGTAGCGCAGCGCATCGTCGTACTCGCCCGGCATAATGACGGTATATTCAATGTTTTCCTTAAACTTGGTGTACTCCGTGCGGTTGCGGGAGTGCTCGTCACGCCGCCTTCTGCCAAGTCCTAAAAATAAATGTTTAAATTTGTAGCATACAATTCGTGCTTTGCCCTAGAAACTGTCGTTTGTCTGAATCGTCTGAAATCATCTGAAGCTTTTTCATAAAGAATCACCACTCATTTGTCTCCTACAAAACATCGGTCAAATGCATCTCTAATCAAGAGTCATTCGAATTACAATTCAAATCTTGAATTTAGACAAACAGACGGATCTTGGATCTTGAGATCGATCAGACTTCAATGATTCATTAATCCAATAGTTTAGAACTCATGACTGTACAACGGTATAGATTATTTAATCAATTTCGAGATTTACATATGGTATTTTGAAGAAGCCTTTGAACGATTGTTGAATTGTAACAAATTAACGGAGGTTACGAGATACATAAAAGTGCGTTCAAAATTTGAATTTATTTCTGATATGAATCAATTATTCTGAAATTTGACTAAATTTTGAGATATATTTATCAAAAGATCAATTAATCATGAGATCTATGAATTTTGGGATGAATGACGACTTGTGATTCGAATGGTAGAATTAGATGGATCCTTCCAAGCTCGTGCATATTAGACAATTGAAGCTCAAAATTCGTAAGAGCAACAGTTCAGCTATCTTAGAATTCGTTAGCAAAAAGAATAGAGACTCTCAAAATATGTCCTAATATTCATGAAGCATAGGATTATTGAGCTCCAAAATCCACGGATCTTTACTGTCGTACCAGTTCGAAGATTACTTCTGATTTACCCAACACTACTCTACAGTGCTTTCTATTTCGAACAAGCATACTTACGCTTGGAAGGCTCGTACATATCGAGACAAAAGTCGGGCTGGCAGTCCATCGCATCCATGCATGCCTTTATCTGCGAGTGTATCCACAGCGTGCTCCGCTCCTTCATCGAGCTCAGCAGGAACGCTTCAAAGTCGAGAAACACCTCGTTCGGTTTGTCCCGGTACCGGGCCGGCTGGTGCGGTATGATCGACGCAAAGTCCCGGTTCCTGCATCCGTCCCGCACCAACGAAACCGATCCTTGCGCGTGCGGATCGTCCGGATCGGGCGAAACCGTTACCTCCATCAGCTTCACGTACTTCCACACGCTCTGCGAGCTGATGCGGGCGCGCAGCTGCAGCTTGGTACCGATCGGGACGGCCTGATCGACCGGCACCTCGTTGTTGGTGACGGCCGGCAGCGACGACGCGGAATGGTTCTTCAACGCTGCCAGATTGCCGCTGATCCGGGCGATCGGTGGCGCTTCCTTGTACAGGGCCACCTCGTACTCGAGCCGGCCGGGCGTTTCCTCGACCACACCGGACACGCGTGCACCATGTGGACTGGGAGAACATTCGGAGAAGCAAAACAAAAAACGAGAGAAGCAGATTCTAGTCAATCAATCCTGTCCGAAAATAAACACGAAGGTTCGGGTGAGGTCGGAATTAAGGTCACCCACCGGCCGTACTTACAAGCTGCCCGCGAATCCCGCCGCCTTGTTCTGGATAACGGTCGGTTCCGGCGGCTTACACATGATGATCAGTTCCTGATCGGATTGCATTACGACCGATGGAAACTGCGGGAACCAGATACGGACGTGCACGAAACCCTGAAAACCGTACGCCGAAAGCAATTTCTTCATTAGCCATTGCATCACCCCATCTGCCCGCGCTGGTTCTCCGTGACCCTATTACTAAATACTGCGGCCAACACCCAGCCCATATCGTTCCAGCACCCTGCCAAGTTCCCGCCGGTTCCGGTTTAATGTAACAACCAATTCGAATCTGAGCTGAAGCGTGTGGCGGTTTTTGTGGTTAATTGTTCATACTGTTTTTTTTTCGCGCCTTTCTAGTTTGGAAGTTAGGTTAGAGCTCATTTTTACGTGCGACTTGGAAATTGGAAAGCATCCGCTGGCTCGCTAAACCCCTGAAGTCCCAACAGGGTATCAGGCGGCACCACCGAACGTTAAATACTTACGTTTCTTTTCAGCACTCCGCACCGTGAGAAATCGGTAATCTTCAGATCGTACGCAAGCTCGCTGACGTCTTTACGATCTTGCTTGATGGAGCAGGCGAAATCGGCTTCCGGGTTCACGCCTCGGTCGTCCGCGAACAGGGGCGCCCCCTTGAAGCCGATCGGTTTCTTCAGCTTTGCCGTTATGATGTCGCCCAGGTTGGAGCCTTGCGAGGCAAACGAGCACTGAATGTCCGTCACTGGTAAAAGGTTAAACGTGGACAGGGAGAGAAAAAAAAAACACAGAAGCAAAACATTAGGAAAAAATCCTCAACAATGTAACAACGTGTCTTTGGGGGTGTTTTTGGTCGATCGATGGTCGATAATAAAGTCTGGACTGCTTACCGTCATAGTCCTGTGCTCGAACCAACGGCAAAAGCTGGAAAGAAACGGAAAGAACGAACAGCAAACTTGAGTATGATTTGTATCATGAAAATGCAATCAAAACGAGTACACGCGAGGGTGTACCCCCCATCGCCACACTTCCATATGGTGCAGAATGGCCTAATTATGCAATTAAATCATGATCGGCCGAGCCGCACGCAGCAAGGCAGAGCCAATCCCGATTGGCGCACTGCACAGCATATGTACGATCTAGCCTCCCACCTGCATGCCACTGACCTCTTCCAGTTCGTTTTGGCGCACAGAACCGCCGACGATCAGTAACCTCTGCTCCGTGAGTCTTGCTCAGCTCCTCCAATTCTGGAGTCCACAGCAAGAGCACACCTTTCGAATGCATGAAAACAAACGCAAAAATCCAGTAAATCGCTCTTAACGGAAGCTTTGAGGCACATGCTGCGGGGCATCACCGAATAGCCTGTCCATGTGCTGCGCCACACGCGTTCGGGCAGGTGAGCAGAACACCGAAAAATCGGAACGCTGCTCGAGTGTGCCGCTGTTACGACGGGCGGTAATTGCCGTAATAGGTGCTCGGCGGAGAAGACTATTGTTGTTTGGCCTACCGATGTTGAGGGTTATCTCGAGAGGCTCTGATCATGTTTCGGTTGAAGCATCATCGAAGCAACACTAGATCTGGCGAACCTTTTCGAATGGTTCGAGCTGGATTTTGGCACTGATGTGCTCGTGTGTCCGTGGGCCTTGCTGTGTTGTCTGGTGGATTTTGTTTGTTTTTAAAAGGAACTGGCAGATAAGCACAGATTTTAGCACCAGTTATAAATGAAAATGTAGTAGAAATAGGTGATGTGGCCGTGTGTCGGTGGGCCTGAACGTACTTGCATTGCTGTGCCAGTGGATTTCGTTTGTTTTTAAAAGGAATTGGTACATAAGCACCAGATGTAAATGAAAATGTAGTAGAAATTGAGAACCGTTTGGCTAAATTGAAAATCCTTGTTCAAGCCAATCATTATTCTCTCATTAGGTCAAATATGGCATATAACATAACCCGAAAAGATTAAATGTCTATTTAAGAACTACCTTTTCTTAGATATAAAAAGAGAAACAAGAAAATCCGAAAAAAAAAACCCTAAAACACTACTCTCCGTTATGCCAAATTTAGGCATTTAGGAAAAAGTGTACAGCCATTCTAACAAGGTTAAAGAAGCAACATATTCAAATTTAAGAGCCTCATAAAACCTATAAATTTCACTCCAAAAGTGTAGTTTTATATGATTTAAATGTGTACAGAAGAACGATAATTATCTGGGGGCGGATTATCCGTGATCCAAAAATTAGTACTCGCGAAGAATATACTATTAACATACGATCGAATCAAGTTAATATGAGCCCCATTTCTTTGTGTTAAAGGTAAAAATTCATTTTTTTTTGTGTATTGAAGGTAAGAGAAGCAATTGATAGCTTCTATCTTATCGAAAAATGTAACATGAAATTAGTAATTAACTCATTGCTTTGAAATCCACGCCCAATTAGGAAATAAAACCTATTATGAATTAATTAATAAATCATATCATTTTCAGGTCCACTAGTTCTAAAATTATAGTGATACAGAAATCAAATTGATAGGATCATTGTTTTAATATCAAGAGCCCGTAAAAAATAAAATTGGAATTTTATTTAGATTGGAAAATTTTGAATTAAAAGAAAAAGTAAAAACATATATTTACTTAATTGATACATGATTTTTGATGATCATGATTTATACTGTTGCTGACAGCAGCAGGTAAACATGCAGTTTATTCTTGTGCAAACAACAGACATAGATAAATTAAACGACTTCTTAATTATATTTTAGTTTTCGATTTTCTAAGGTGCTACATTTTTAAGCGTCTTCTACCGACAAAAGACCTGTTATATGTTCATTTTTTATTTAATCAAATAAATTTTGTACAGATTATTTTTTGTTTTATCTCATTACGAACGGTCCGTATTCATGCATAATAATACAAAATAAATTATTATAATATACCAACTAGATAGTCTGTTTTTTCTTAGAAAACTCCGATTTGAGAAAAAAAACAGTAAATGATGTTAACAATTTTTCTATCAGTTGGGTAGTTAGTAAAATTAAAAAAAAATCAATATTTTCTATTACTTTCTTGAAAAATGAAAGATTGAGTAAAAAACACGATAAGCACCTTAAACCAACTGAACCTTTTGTTTGCAATCTAAGAAATTTAAGAAAACTATTTTTTTATAACAATGTAAGATAACAAAAATGTACCAGCTCTATAGATAAAAAAAATTGAAACATGTAAAACAAAGAGAAACAAAGTGGCTCAGAATGTTTCAAATGCAAAAGAGCTTCATGGGCAAAACTTTGAATGTCACAAACTATTCAGAAAAAAACTCTAAGTATGTTGTATACTAACTGAATAACGTAAGTTAATTTGCTTTCAATATTTGATAAGTTTAGATTTTCTTTCAAATATATTTCATGATCTTTTAATGTGAGTTACTACTTTTGCTACTTTTATTTTCAATTTCAAAAGATCGATGAAGACAGCAGCCATCAGGTAGTAAAATCAATTGCACGTCAAACTATTAGAAATAGAAAGATAACGTATCTCACGATTGCGTGTGCACCTTTCCGCCTCAATAAACGCTGCATCGACACTAATGAGCTAAAGAGACAATAATAAAAAACCCACCAGACTCACCGTTGGCATTCGTTTGATCGATTGTGCGTTGCCCTACAAACCTAATAAATTGTTAAAGCTTATGCTACGCAATCTCGCTTCGCACCAACCGTCGTCACATTCCGCCTTTTTTACTTGTACGCATACGCATACGCATTTATGTTACAGCTTCCCGCTGCTCACATGTGGCTTGTTAACAGTTTTCATCAAATATGTCGAGTGATCTGTCCGGGAAAGGGCAGCCGGTTTGCCTGCCGAACCTGTTTCGAGGCTCAGCTCTGTTGCTGCTGCTTCTTTTCGCTTCCAATACATTATCTTTGAGCCCGCTTGAGCAACATTTAGCACTCTCGCTGGCAGGCCACGTGCACGTGCAAAGGAAAAGTGTACGGCAGCCGCGCTATTTGAACGCTCCAACCTTTCCATCCCTTTTCGACAGCGCAACGGGCTCGCGAGTCCGGTTGCGTTTCCGTCTTCCCGTCTCCTTCGATGGTACATGGATGGGGAACGAATGGATAGATGGATGGTTAGACAATTATCCAATACGGTAGTGAGATTGAGCTGGCAAGAAATCGCATGCTGCTCGTAGCGGGAACTGGTGAAGGGAACAGTGACTGACAACAAACACGCAGAATGAACCAGTAAAAACAAACGAAACGGCGCTGCAGCCACGAGGGTGGTCAGTGGCAGGCTCGGGCACCAGCACGGGCTACCCAAAACCGGGATGGGCATTTACGGGCCGGCCCTACGGGGAGAAAATTGCACCTGTTGTGAGATTTAACGGATATTTATCCGGTTACAGTCGGTCTGTAGCAAAGGGAGGAAAGCAGCACACAACATAAAAAAGCACCACTCACACTTTCTGATCGTTCTAGAATAAATTGTGTTACTGTGTTAACTACTTTTTTATATATATTTCTGTAATTGTTGCAGTGGTTTGGTGTTGCAAGCAGGATGCGCCACTACAGTTCATTGTTTGCCTTAAGGGAAAACCATTACAAACTTCCTACCAGCACTATACCGTAGGCTGCTCCGAAGCAGCGCGCATTCTAGCCCAAAACTCAAGACCACACCCCTGCCCCAGCACATTCAAATTTCTTCATTAACAGTAACGACCTTCCTTACCATTCAAAAGCACTAAACTAGCTGCACAACCCCAACGAAGAAGGTAAGCCACTGACGAGAGGGTCGTTTAATTTCATGCAAACGCAATGAGGATTGAAGCGGCAGCTTGGCAGAGTGCATGAGAACCTGCTTAACCTTGTGTCACGGTGCAGCTGTGAGAACAGTGTTGACACACTGCGTGACTCCACTTCCACCGAAGAAGACAGATCCACCAAACATCTGGTGTGCTCCATAGAATGGTAAAAATCTGGAACATACGGATTGGCAAATTGCCGCATTATGATACGGGCGCAATTTGCATAGCAGCATTAACTGGATCATATGCTACTTATGCTGTCTGGCGTTGTTTGCATGGTGCGACAGCCTGACGGCAAGATTGCGCCAAGCGACAAGAATGCAAGAACTCTTGGAAATCAAGATTGGACGGCGCAGTAATGGTGTCGACGGTGCCTGCGACCAGACGCCTTGTCCATCAAACCTGTCCCCCTGTCTACGGACTGACCGCGCATATGACGGCCCGGTATGACGCGTCTGCATTGTGTGCTAATGTCTGAGGCCGGAGGGTTGGCCGGGTTCTTCTCTGGGTCGGAGAACCGGTGGACAAAATTTCGTGTCCGTGTCGTACTGTGAGCGCTTAATCGCGACACAATTATGCTGTAAAGTTAAACACACACAAAAAACCGGGGCCCCAGTTTATGCTTCGTGGCCTTCTGCTTTGCTTAACCCCCTCCCGCAAGACCGTACGGTACTTGTGCATCTCCACAGCAGCCAACCCAGCGGTCGGCTGCCAACGGTGACAGCACTGTGCGCACAGCGCTAAGCATTGCCGGCTGGGAAGCGTGTGTGACTGAGCATGAAAATACGAATTTATGAAATTGAATCCAGCCCCTTTACTGCGACGCTGGATCTACCTTTTTACTCCCTGTACAATCGCTCAGCTGACCGCGTTTCCTTGAGTGGCTCGAATTTGAATGCACTTCACCTTCGTTCCCGCCGTAATGTTCTGTGGCTGCTCATATGCCTTCTGCTTCCATCCCCTCTGTTGGCGTGTGGCGTTCCAGTTGCGAGCAATGATCCCCGCATAACTGGGTTGAACTGGCAGCATGCACCCGTGCACCGGAGAAATTGGTGCATGAATTTTGATGGCTTTTCAAACTGTAGTTTCTATTTCCGCAGTTCGCGGGAAATCAATGGCAAAGATTTTTGCAGCCCGTTCTTTCCCCCTAAAGGCGGGTATTAAGCACGCGGATTAACTGTACTGCTCGTGGGTTGGGGTTGGATTTATTGCTTTAAATAATTTCACACTCCAGTGGAGCTGCCTCCGATGCAGCCGTAGGTGCATCAGAATCAGGGGTGGAAGTAGCTGTTCTGTACCGGGCTCGTTGCATGTCGTACGTGCCAGTACACTATGGTCTCCTTCTCAGAGCAATGGACGGGCATTCATAGTTTTCATTAAGCGGTTTGCCAACTGAATGAATTTTTATCCTTTTTCCCCTTTCACAGAGCTCATCTGTGAAAGTTGTCCAAAATGTATCGCTTAACTTTTTCTAATACTTTTTTTAATAAAACATGAATAAATGGTTAATCAAATAAAAATAGAAAAATAATTTTCTATAATATTTTTGCATTAGGCATATTTCTGCACGATTTGCTAGTTATAATTCGTCTTAACTCATCGTCATAATCGAAAACGACTAGTCAACGAAAGTGAATTGAAATCATCAATTTTTCGACTTTTATTGTTAGGGACATTCATTTATTTTTGCACATAATTCTGAGAAGAGAATTAACTTATGCAAGAATAGTATATTTGTCTTGCACTTATGCATCTCTGGAACTAATTACCCTCTCGTTACAATTTACTTGTATGATAACGGTAGGGAACTATTCTAAAAGATGTGTAAATCTCTGTTAAAATTAAAAAGCTTGTTTAAAAAACATCAGCAGGATTATCCTAGCGAACAGCACCAGTCCCGTTCTGGCACATAGATATACAGAATACTTCTAAAGATTGCTCATAAAAGATAACGGTCTCTGATTTTATTATTGCAAAATAATAGGACAAAAGAGTCACGTATTTCTTAGGGAGCTAACAACAACAAGAAGTTACAGGAAAAAAATACGATTTTAAGCAATTTTTTTCAAATGGGTTCACATCATTGATTGTATCTTAGTATTTCCCAAAAATAATTGTTATCTATTTGCTTAAATAAGAAATATGTTCTTTACAGCAGTTTCATATTTTTTTTTAGACATGCTTATCGTAGACATGATCTCCTCTGATCCGCCTCTGGTCCACAGTGCAGTTCCAGAAATGCAGTGTGTGGAGCGAGAAAAATCGATTATGATTGCTTACTGACTAAACGATTCGATGTGTGGAGCCCGTTCTGTCATAAAATTGTTAAAGCTCTATTAATTTAATAATAAATTGTGCATTATGGTTTATGGTACGTTTCCGTTTCATGTGTGATTTTTGTTTAAGGTCTCCTCCCTATCCAGCTCAACCCACTAATCATACCATTCGTCACAGCCAATCATTCGTTTGGTGTGGTTTTAGTGCCATACCACTGTGAGACGGTATAGCGGTACCGCAAACGTACCACTAAACGGTTTTGCAACCCATACGAAACGATTTATCAATTTCGTACGATTCGATTCTTAAAACACAAGCTCGCAGCATATCGAGTGCCACTGCGTTTTGCGCTCCCGTGAGCTGCATAACCAGCGGTACGGTTGACAGTTTAACGTTAAACGCAGTAATAATACCTTTCGTTGCTTGCTGGGCTTTTATTTTCTCGAGAATTTTTCCCCTCTTTTCCCTCCCCTTTATTTCCGTTAGACAAAATTAATACCCAGTGGTAAACACGGTGGCAGTAAAGCGGGAGTAGCAAAATTCCACGAACCATCCCGAACGGTGTGCATCGCCTATCTGCATCCGCTTTTGCTTTCTTTCGGTGTTTCTGCTTGATGCAGTACACCGCTGTACGGTGTACGATCGAAAAGATCTCGCGCAGGGTACGGGTACTAGTTAATTTAACAATCATCCAAGGGGCATGCAAATGCACGTGTTCGCTCTTCGCTCTATTTGCATTCCACTTGTTTTGCACTTCGTTAACAAGAAGCCTGACATGCGCATCGCAACAGTTCTTTATGCTCCCCGGGCGTGTGATACCCGCCAGCCCCAAAGGGCAAGTAATGACAGTTATTGTGCTGGGGATGTGCCGGATGCTTAAGATCGCCTTTCACAGAGAGTGCCTTAACATTAAATGGAGCGAATGCAAAGTGTTTTTCTAAAAACAATTTCAAATATGCCGCTTAAAAACGTGCCAACAATTCATACCGAGTGTGGGCATGTACGGAGCAAATAAGCAAAAGAGAAGCTATAAGCCCTCTTCTTTTCTAATTAACCCGCACTCTTACTCTCGTTTCGCGGATTGTTGGTATGTTTTTGTTCAACATTTTTGCAAACGAAACCAGCCCCTGTGGAACTGGGCGAGCGTGAGAAGGGTATGTGCAGCTAATCACTACAACGAGATGATACTGTTAATATGTTCCACGATTGGCTACACACTGCCAATTCGCGAACGAGGAAAGCAAGGGAAAGACTTCAACGATAGCGGTAACGACGAACCTGGAGCATTAGTTTTGCATGTAAGGTAGAACACATTTTACATCTTTTTGAAACGAGATCAGCCCATTTTTGAAAATAACTGGAGTACTTTTTTAGAGTTTTGAAACAAAAAAAAATATTTATCGTAAATCTTCTTTCTCTACTTCTTGAGTTGCACAACAACCTTTGAAGGACCGAATGCTTTATTTTAAAACTTTCATGCAATAATAATACCATGGAATCGAGCTAAAACTAATCAAAATTGTGTCACTGGTAACGTTTTAATTGAGATCTTAAAAACGTGTGTTAATGTTAGCAATTATTACCGCTAAATGAAAATAATATCCGGGCGGTCATATACCTTTCAAATAGTGTACCCAGTTTGTTTTGAAACATTTTATTCCAGTAGAACTAACTTTTTGAGTATGCTTAAATACATTTTAAATTATTATTTAATTCCAACTGGAATAGGATGTTTTATTTAAATTATCCCTACGTTGCATTTGATCTATATGAAAGAATCTAAACAAAAAAGGTATTTAAAAATCACTTGGATATTACACTCATCTAAATTCTTTATATTAACAGCAATTCACCATTACAGACTATTATTTTTACGAAAAATCTTTACAAACGAGGAGGAGGCTTAATTTCGTTATTTAAAATACTCTTACACTTACTCTTACAAAATCGAGAGCATCAATCAAAAGAACTATACTTTGCAACAATCGACCATTAAAACTGATATGTATAACAAAAGGATATTCTTTTTTACTGCGGCTTCATTAAAAAACTCTAATCCAGTGGAATACTAGAATCCAACAGGGACTGACGCTTACCATTTAACTTTGCTATTATGTAGTTGATATTTAAAACGCGTTGTCAGTTCAATGAAAATATCAAATATCAACTAGTAGGAAAATAATCCGTTCTACAAACTTCATGAACTTTTCAAGTCGTAGAATTTCTATGAAAAACTGTTAATCCTAAATGACAAATGTCTGAATTTGAAATTCAACCAAAAAATGTTCGAAAATGCCCTTTGACATGCAAGCATTGACGAAATGTTCATTAAGGCGCTAAATATTTTCCCATCAACAACTCTCTCTAAAATATTTACCACTAGATGACGTTAAACAAACAATAAAAAATTTCCTAGAATAAAACCACACCAAAACGAAGTAATCATTTTCACAATTGCTTCCCTTACTTACCACCGTGAAGAGCACCGCGACCAGGTGACCACTGCTGCACTCGACAAGACTTGACCTCAACAGCTTCATCTTGTCTTTCGTCGTTAGCATTGGCGTCTTCGACGTCGTTGGGGCGTGTGCAGGTGATGCTGCAGGAAACCGTGCCACCGTGCCGTACCTTACCGTTCACACCTCGTCATTCACCGTCCCTTCCGGCGTTCCAGAGCACCTTCTCGTTGACTAGCACGGAAACCACGGAATCGGACTGATGGAAACGGACTGATTTTACCACCTGGTTTGGCACCTTGGACCTGCCGGCGTAAGAGAGAACAGTTCATGAAACGTGCGGTACGGGTCGAAGCAGAATGCTAATGTAAGTGCATAGCACCGGTAATTATTGGTTTTCGTTTTCGGTTAGGAAAGTAAAATAGATAGAAGTACAGCGCTCGTGTTTTGGAGGAGCAGAACAAAAAAAAAACGGCAGGCAGGAAATATCTGACGATCGCGAGAATTTAAGGTCTATTTATGGAGCTAATTGCAGGGGATTGTTGCAGCAGATATTTGCAACACGTGGATGGAATATGTACCTTCCCGAACGCTCGAAAGTATGAGGCATGCAAAGAGAAGGAAAAGATTTCTTTTCCAACACAAAACTCAGTTGAAACAATAAGCACAAATGAGGCAAAATAACATCACAAAAGCTAAGCTTCTTAAGGTGCGCTAAGCTACTCGCCAAATCAATTCCCTTTTTTTACAACCTCCGTTATTTCTGCTCAACGCATTGCGCACCAGCAGCCTAATTGGGCACACGCAAACAAACAAAAAAATAAACAGCCAGAAACAGAAATAAGGCACCACCTCTAGTAACTAGTTTCGATTTCTGTCCTCATTTACGGTGCGGATTTTTCTCCCGTTTTTTAACCGTGAACCGGGGGGACCGGGTTTCCATTACCCCGACAGAGGAGGAGGATGAACACCGATCAAGCCACAGCACAAACGGGCTCGAATCAATGTGCGATAGGGGCGCGAAGAACCGGACCGGTTGCAGCGAGCGAAACCTGCTTCTCGCGAAGCACGCGTGACACCTTCGATCGTCGGCCGCCTAGCTGTCCTACAAATAGGAGATGAAATAAGGTTAAATGCACCAGCATGCGATGCAGCGGAAGTAACTCGCAGCCACGGCTAGCACTCCCACTCTTCACCGCGCGTCGGAAGATGATTATTTTCGATTTCGAACGGCTTCCTAACACCCGTTAGGGCCGTGAAAGTCGGAAAATGATGGTGTTCTTGCATATGCTTAGCAAAAACGACCAACCAGCATCACTGTGCGCAGGTGCAGCATGTCCCCCATGCAGATTGAGCTTACCCTGAGCCTGATTAAAGGGAAAGTAATGCTGGCGGTGCACAGCGAAAGTAAGTGACGCTTCTTGTAGAACCAGTTTATCAATCTGTTACGATGTATAAGCAGGGCGGAGCTAACACTTGGGAGAGCCACTCAAAAATCTGCCAAACTGTGTCCCACATTCCTTTAAATCCTCTCGTAAAAAAAAACTTGTATCCAAAAACAAGAAAGGAAAGCTGATTTCAATCGCAAAACCGCTACCCATATTCCCGCATACAAAAAAAAATGTTTCATTTTCCACGTTTTTCGGTGTTTCCTCCCCTCCCGATAGTGATCTACCGCTCAGCATCTTGCGGTAGCCCCATTTTTTTGGGCCAGGTGTGGCCCCACAAACCGTCCTCCAAAAACAATAACGACACAGGCCAATTGAACGTGTCGGTGTCGGTACTATCGTTTTCATGGATCGCGGCACCGTGACGGACACGGCGACACCGTTTTTCCGCCTGCCAAAGGTGTCTCGATTTCCTTCACTCCAATTACCGAAAAGCTCGTTGCAGTGGCATCGTTAGCAGCAGCGTTACTCGTTACTTTCGGAGGCTCCCTTTCACTCTCGATTACTGTGGTGGCACACTTGCGCCGGCATGGTTTCGAGTCGCAAAAGTACCGGGCCCAATAGTACGCTCGAAGGTGCGTGAAAAATTAGGCGGAACCTTTTGCAGGCCTTTTCCTAGCTCCCCGAAACAAGTTTGGTGCGGACGCGTTTGGACAAGCGCCGGTGGCGGGTGACTCTCCTCCGAAAAAAAAAAACACCCCAGTTCCAGTGGTGCGAGTCGATTAGCCACCTTTTTTTTCCATTCATCGACAAATTTCACTCATTTTTCACTGTGTTTGTGTAAATTTCTCTCCCTCGACCTTGATCTCAAAGCGGTCCGAGCGAGCGCCAAACCGTGGTCCGAGGGGCCGCATTACGGAACGTGTCACACCCGCGGAGCGCATTAAATCGTTATTTGGCTCCAGTGCTAAATCAAGCAAATGAGAACTAATCAAGCGAGCGCGTGGGGAACGTGACGCCACGGACGCGGAGGGAGAAAGGTGCGGCAAGCCGGTCGGATCATTATGATCGATCATCGTCACGCGGCGTCCCCGGCACCGGCAACCGGCGTACTCCAGGAAGTGCCCGTACCGGTGCGCTTACTTTTTGCTTCACACATTATCCATCCCAATCAATCGGCACACATTTCCGACCCCGCTGGTTAGTCCTCCCGCCCGCTTCCTTTTTCTTTATTGCCCTCTCGCACCGCGGGGTGCTCTCGTTTCGTGCGTTTTGTTATTTTGTTGCCGCGCGAGACACGCCACCTGAAAAAAAGGGAAATTATTAAAGCTGGGCAGCCGGGGGTCGGGAAAATCGGCGAGATCGATCGTCATTCCATTCGCGATCATAATCCCGCACCGGTCCGGGAGAGCGGGGGTGGCGGGGAGGGGTGGCGATTGGTTGCGATTTAGGTTAGCACGGAGAAAGGTGAGCTAATTAATTACACCGCTTCGCCAAGGCGGGAGCAAGCATTCCCTTCTAACGAACCTGCAACCATCAACAGGTTTGACAAGTTTCAGCACGATGCATTAATGCCACAGGAAGATGCTCGATCTTGCACAACGACGTCGATCAGTTAAAAAGGTGCCTTTTACAGATTAGCTCAAACTGAGCTGTTTCCATCTTGTCGGAAGCATTTTTTGCGTGAAGAAAGCACACAAAGGAAATAAAACAAATCGGTCGTACGAGAGCGACCACCAAACAAACAACAATTGATTGTTGTAAAAATTATCATAGTGGTTCGGCCAATTGAATCGGATGAGTTTGTGAAACTGGCGAAACCTTTGGACTGTTCAAATCGTGGCAAATAAAATGGAGTTTCTTTTTGTTTCGCTGTTGCAAAACTAATGCCACCGTTTGATGATGGATGAAGCGCTTTCCTCAATACTTTAACCTACTTCTCACAATTCCAGCAAAGTGAAATGGTAAATGCATTGAAGATTTAAAAGGTAACATTCGCGGGAGCCATCAGCCATTGGCGTTGATGCAGTTTGTGGGACAAAATAATTGAAAAACGCCAGCATTACGGTGCAAGTTTGGCGCACTGCAGGGAGAATGTTGAACATCATTTGAAGACACCTCGTTACAGGTGAGTGTAATAAACGTTTTTATGGGCTTTTATTGCTCAAGTGCCTCAAGACGAGTGTCAAACCTGATCGTGATTTTGTTTTGCTTGACTTGTGTACTCGATAGCAATGCAATTCTTATCGAGATTGCCTACAAGGAATGTCGTAAAGAGTTGATATGACAGAAGCCCATTCCCATTTAACGAAAATCACACTGTACACAGTACGCTTCTTGCACAACGCCTTAGCGGGTTGAGGCGACCGAGTAAACCCACTGGAACCGGCTGTTCCATATTCAACGCACCGTAATCACTGCTCCACCGATGGTATGACAACTTCTGCACTTCTGCAAACACACACACACACACAGAGTCATCAACTGTAGCAGCTCAACCCGAACCGCGCCGCGGCAGAAGGGAACAGCCCTGGCAATCGAGAGCACTTGCGCGCGCGCGCACAGTCAAGGAATGGGGACAATTTTTCCACCCGTTGTCAAACGGCAGTTTTGTGACAATTTTCCTGGCCCGCACACTCCCGCTCGCTTGGAATCGGAATCGGTACACGTCGAATTGGATGATTTGTGTCTGTTTTCGGAGCTGCTTACAGAGAGGATGCTTGTAATAAACTACACAACACCGTCACTCGGCACAACCGATTAGCGATCTCGATCGCGGTTTCGTTAACAACACACTTAAAAACATACACACACCTCGACCGCGGGCGTCTTTTGCCGCGAAAGCGAAACAACACTCGGGAGCACTCCAACTGCGGATAGGTCCGTACTGGCCGCGCGCTTCACATGGAATGAACTTGACTTTGAGCGTCGATCTGCACGGGACGGCGCACGTTCGCGCCGCTTATGCGGCATGGTGGGGAGGATTGCTGCTCAGCGTTTTGCGGTCGGGAACGGCACTGCTAGAAATGGGAGCTGAAGAGTGGGGGCTGGAGGGGGGAGAGGGTACAGGGTATACAATTTTCCTTCCGTCTCGCTGTAGATTCGGGCGGTAATAGCGGGGAGGAGCGTGCTCAACGGAAGTGAGATTTTGTTGCAATGCTGCACGGAATGGTAATTCAGAAGAACGTTCCTGCTGTACGTGGAGCGTTCATATCATGATTAAATTATGATAAAATGAGCTAAGATAGCGCGGTGCATATTGGTAGATTCGTTTTCACTTGTTTTTAACTAAGTGATAAGGTTGTTGTATTGAAAATGAAAAAAACTGTCGAATGTTTCTTTATTGGACATTAAAAAGTCTGTAAAACATTTAAAAAATATTCAAATAATGACTTGAGCATTGTTTTATATTATAAGGTTCTTGATAGAACATTATTTGAAAATTAAACTCCTTTAATAATGGTAATGTGGAATTCGATTTAAATTTGAAACTATGTTTTTAAATTTTTATATTTAAAATCATTAAGCACAAAAGCCCAGCGAGTCTATCAATCCAACAAATGACATCAACATTTCATCTTATTTCGTACAAATTATTTTATCTTCCTTTATTATTTATTTAAGTTATTATTTATTCGTTAGTATCAGCAAGGTCGCGAGGATACAGATACATTTTTAATAGATGCCAATATGAAAAAACGATTATTCAATACGAAATGGGTTGGTTCTGAATTCAATTAGAGTCTTAACAGATGGTTAGAAACTTTGCAATAAAGCCAAGTTTTAAGTTTTTATTTATTTAACGGCATAACTAAAGTGAAATGATCTTAACTATTAAGCCTCACAAGTTACAAAATGGCAGTCACATACAAACAGTCAACCAAAAAAATGAAACAAAATAAACAAATTAACAAATATTATTACGATGGACGAGAAAAAATAAGAATAAATAAACTAAATAAATAAACTAAATAAGACCCTATCGATAGTTAAAAAATTGTGCGTAGAATAATCTTAAGATAGTTTAAATTATCACGGAGATCGACACTATTGGGGACAGAGCTGTATGTAAATAACCCAAAATCAAAAATCATTATTCTAGATAGTTGGTTGACTAAAATCAATATGGTGCTTTTTAAAACTTTGTTATAAAACATATGGAAAAATACGTTCAGCACATACAACATATGTTTTACTAATTGAATATTTTTTCAAGATCAGGATAGTAAGTTCCAGTGAGAGTAATTTCGGCGGAGGCCTAAACAAGAAGAATTTGTAATAGAATGTATTGAATTGTAATAGAATGTAGAAAAAATCCCAAAAAAATCCCATCGCATTCTTCACACCTAAACTTTTTTTCATATAATTTATTATTATAATTTATCACTATAAAACGAACTGCAATATTTACTTATTTTTATTTTAAAAAATACATAAAACTAAATTCTTCACTTATGCATCGATTATTAAAATAAAAGAGTAAAAGATTGTGATATAAAATGACATTCAATATGATTTCATTAAAAACCATCACCAACACTCTAAAATTATAGAAAAAATTCTAGTTACTACTGTCAGTGTTGATTTAAATAAACCTTGAAATCACTCATGTTTTAAGCTCCAAAAGGCTTATTTGCGAGCTTCACAACATAACACAAAAAGATACTTAAAACAATCGTTTAATTTGCAAATTTTAATTCAACAAGCTAAAACCTGTCCTTATGGTAATATTTTCATCATTTTTACAATGATTTCGATAACTCATTCTAGAATATCATTTGTGCATAACGTGATTTCTCATCGATTGTTCATTTAAGTTTTTGAAACTACACTATAAGACATTAGTTTACTTATGCTTGTTTGCATTCGCAGTAAAAAAGCGTTAAACATGTTATTTCTATATTTAAAAAAAAAATCTTATCAAAAAATTTAAAATAATATTAAAATTAATTAAATGTTTATAAGATTTTAAGAATTTTCTAATAAATTTAAATGAAACATAATTATTCAAATGTAAAAACTACAACTTATTTAGTATCTACCTAATAATCCCCTTCCGATGTAGCTCATTTGTTGCAACAAATGTAACAAACCATCATTTCTCTAATGAATCTCTTATTGCACGATGTTCTTACCCGTTTCCCACCTGGACGCAACCCAGCCTTTACTGCATTTTGATACGAAAACAATAATTGCCGCAATAGTTTGCGCCGAGATCAGCTCATCAAACATCTACGCTCCCGCCGGTATGAAAGGCACCGATAGCAAATAGCAGTAATCAAAAGCTAGCTGGCTCCCTTGCGTTCTTCCCCATTTTCATGGTCAACTGGCGAATCTGCAATCGACCGTGTAAGCTCCCCCATATTCCTGCCACTAGCAGCGAGTGCGCGCGTTTACCGTTTACTCTGGAGTTTATTTACTTTTCTCCTCCATACGTTCAAATTTAATTAAATTTTTCCTGCCCGATTCTTAGTGCGAAAGTAGGTGAGAACAACATGGAACCAATAGCATCCCCTCGCCCCCGGTGGGCAGAAACAACAAATCCAACGAAAACAAAAACACCCATACGGGGGATGGGAGTAAGAGCTTTACACTGGTGTGGCTCGCACGAATGTGTTGCTGCCACACGCGGAAACCGCTTCTAGCTAGACTTAGAAAACCAATCGAACACTTGAACGAAAGGCAAAACGGCTCGTGGAAATAGCACGGATGCGCTGAAGCACCTTTCCAGCGGCAGGTGTAAGATGGTACGTCCCCATCGGAAAAGGCCCGATCGAAACGGATCAAGTATGGACCGCAATTGCCAATTACGAAATAGGGGTAACGTGGTGATTTTGGCGTGATCTTACACGTGTATAGAGATAGTAGTTTTTTTTTTTGCGCTGTACACGGAACGGAACCGGCACTATCAACCGTTTGCGGGAAATTTCAGACAGATCATCTCACATCATCGCCCGGATCTGGGATCGGTTCTCAAACAGCCACTCGACGCAGAAGATCTGCAACCGATCGCGGGAAGCGTTGATGATGCTTCGGATTAAGTTTTTTTAAGCCGAAAATCCCCATGCTCAGGAAATAGTTGCACGCACTATCAAAAATTTGCCACGCCATCCGATTGGGATAGCGTGTGGTTTACCGTTTGAAAATATATTAACACAATCATAGCATGGCTGCTGTACGGGGTCTTCAAACTTACGTGAAAGCGTGAATGATTTTCAACTGGTTTGCTCAATTACGATGAATTTCAGCATGATAAATATTTGGAAATCTCGTGTGAAATCTAAAATCATACATTTTTGCGATAAAAGAAAGGCTTTAGGATTTTTTAAAAATACTTCTAGATTTCAGGGTATAGATTTCTATACAAGAATAGATAGATTTTTATACAAGAAGTATAAATAAACATCTCAATAATTCTGTAATAAATTATCGTCGTGCTCAAGCTGTTTACCATGATGACCATAAGTATTGAAGAACTAATTCATAACGGATCTAAGTTAAAAAAAAACATCTACAAAAAAATACACAGGTACATGCTTGCATATTTAAAAAAATAATAATCTTAACTACAACTATATCAAATTGAAAGTAGCAGCATCGACAGCTTGGTATTCTACCGCTCAAACAGGCAATTCACCTCAAAGCATCTGTCATGACAAACGAAGTAGTAATTTTACAGTTCTTTAATGGATCCTTTATTTTAGAAGAAGAAGAAGATTCGCATTTGACTAAAAGCTGGTACAACGACGATATTTATGTTCTGGTTGGCTTGGTTCAAAGAATTCAAATGGTCGCAGGAGATGTTCTGCGTAAGTCAATAAAAAAGTAGCCACATGTATGAGTACCTCAAGAGGTATCAAGAGAGAAAAGGCCAATATTTTTAAATACTATTTTTTGTTCTATGTAATATAATAAAATAAAAAGCTGATGTATGATCAAAGTTAGAGTATCCGATGGAAAAATAGCAACTCCTCGATTCCTTCAAATCACAGTGGACAGCATCCATATTTATCATTATCCCATTTGGACCTTCTTTAGGTAACCATATTGCTAACTAAAGTCAGCTTTGACCAATAACGGTTATTGCGCCAACCATGGTGTAGAAGATGCAGTTCAAATTCTAAACCAGGCTGTAGAAAATGCAAATTCAAATTCAGCCTCACGGCTTTTTCATCACGATTCAAATAAACATGGCTTTATCAACGACTTTAGTTTTGCTTTCCATTAAAATTTAACGTTTGAAATAATTTAACACATGTTTAAAGGTGTATTTCAGGGCCGGCTCGGTGGTCCAGTGGTAACGGCGTAGGGCTGTCAAAAAGGCCCGTCGCCGGTTCGAATCTCATTCGGACTACTACCGCCCCCCATACGCAGGATAGGCTATTCTGCTATGGGTACACTTAGTCACAACCCTCCATACGCTGGATTTACAAT
>KB671996.1:38868-57317 GCA_000349105.1 Anopheles epiroticus | reverse complement strand
AGCACAGTCCTCTGTACCTTTAGGAAGTTTTACAAGGTGTGAATTAATGTGTGTCCATGACTGAAAACATGCCACACTAACATGTTATTTTCATGTGCCCAGCAATATTTTTATTAGTTTTGCTGAAGTACTTCACCAAAAGGGAGGCAAACCAAAATAAAAGTGAATTAAGTGTTTCTTTCAATTCCCATTGGTGATTAATAGTCTACAACCGATGCTACTTTCCCATACTCTTAATTGGTGCTATACTCTTTGCCTGATGGACTTAGCTACCGATGGATAGTCAGTCCTGATTGTGGAAATCGAATTACGGCGGGTTGCTCAGTTGAATCTGTTGTTTTTGATTTATATTCCAAGTGCCGAAGTGATATGGATAATTTCGGATTAAATCATAGATGTACCGGTACACGGGTCAGTGGAATGTTAATGGAATGTTAATGGAATGCTTTGGGAGTCCTTTTGTTTGGCAGCCAAAGTTTGCGCAAAAGATTCCTAAACCAAGGGCAACATCCTCTATGTCTTTTGGACTAGCCTATATTTCGTGCAAACCTTCCATAGATTAAATTAATGTGTCGTGAACCCGATGATGGTAAATTACTTGACCCAGATCGCAAGGACCACCAGAAAAGGGTGTGCTAATGCTTTTGTGGTAATCATTGCTTTAATTTAGCCTGAGAATGTTGATATCCAAGCATAAAGGGACATTTAGCAAGAATTTAAATCGTAGCAAATATTTAAAAAATAAAAGCTTTTAAAATATGGTTAAAAGTTTTGCAAAAGATTACGTTGCTGCTAATTGCCACGGGATGTTGCCAGCAGGATAGCAGAGCACAGCAGAGCAACATTGATTCAATTCGTCGCTTAACAGACAACATTCATTGTACTGAATGAAAAATTGGCGTTAATAGCTTTCTTCACACTAGAACTACCTAGCCAGTCATTTTGACTGGAAGCGCTTCACTTTAAGCAAGAATGATTAAACAGTTCTAATAATTAAGACAAATATACTAAGTTATTTTGTCTTTACTGCGAGTCACTAAAATATAATTAAGTTGGCGAGCTTTTTGAAAAGTTTTGTTAATTAATTCCATCAACGTTAACGAAAACTCTTGGTAGTTCTAGTGTTAATTCTAAAACATTCATGCTGTTTTGCAATGCCTTGTTTATGACTGTTTTTGATATTCCTAATATGTTATTGTTGAGTTTGAAAAAAAAAAACACAACAAAACAAGTGTTAATTTTCCAATAAGAAACGGCTTGAAATAATACAACTAACAGGCCCAAAGAAAGAACAAAGCACAATCAATACAATACGCTAGAACAACGGTTGAATCTCTTCAAACCATACAATCCATGTTTCCAACAAAATGCCACGCGAGAAGAGAACATGTGGCAAAGCAGATAAAAGCTTCATGATCACCAACCAAAACAAACTATCCCACACACAACGAAACGCACACGAAGCACACCACACAACAGCGAGCGAGACGCTTAATCGTCATAGCAACCAGGTGCTCTCCAAAGCGACTTCCACTTTTCCTACCGCTAAATTACAGACCGACCCGTTTCGTTATCCTTTTACTCGAGCAACTCCACACAACAAACTATTGATCGAAGTAACACTTGCTTAACGATGACGACGACTAAAAACACCACGTAAAAGAACTCCGGGGATTTTGTTTTCACCTCAGGGATCAGGCTTTTCTCTTCCCGTTTATTCCACTTATCTCTCGACACACCGACCGAAAAAAAAATCGTTCCACAAATATCGGCCCCTCACACACTCGGCGACTGCTGTTTGTTGCCGCAGCACCGCAGGACCGAACTTGCCACTGTTCGCGTTCGTGTTGTACTACACAAACTTAAACCATACGCTGGATCAGTTCGTTGATCTTGTCCTCCCGGTTGCCGAAATCACCGCCCTCGACGTAGTGGTTGTTCTTCTTGCGCCAGCCGCCGGTCGGCGTGTTCAGCTTGAACGGCCACAGGAAGTTGCTCACCTTCTTGAAGCAGGCACCGCCAGTGTAGATATGGTACACCATATCCTCCACACACTGCAGACGGTGTCCGCGGAGCTTACGCTCGATCACGAAGTTGTCGGTGATCGGAATGCGGCTATGTCGGTGCTAGATAATCGGAAAGAGGAAACACCAAACGGGAGGAGAGACTATAGGTTAGTTTGAGGCAACACGGGATGCTATTTAGACCAACGCACCTTTACGAAGCCACGCTTGTAGATCAGATGACGAACGGACTTCAGGGTCGGGTAGCCGTAGGTAATGTAGGGCTCGGCAATGCGCAGCATGTTCTTGGTGGCCTTGTTCAGCTTGATGAACGTACCATTGTTGATCTGGCGCAGACGGAAGAGCTGCAGCACCTTGCGCACCTTCGGGGCAACCTTGTTGATGCTGTACGGGTGAGAAAGGTACAACGCGTGAGAAAAAGGCATTCCATCCTGCAATTGCAGCACCAGCAGCTACTTACCCACGGATACGAATGACAAACGCCACCTTCGGCTCAGCCGGGATGTAGATGTTGCCCTTCGCCTTGGCAATGCGGGCCTGCTCCACGACGCCACGCTCCGTCTTCAGATACCGCTTCTCATAGTTGTGCGCGCGGAGCAGATTCTGCTTGCGGCGCAGCAACCGCACGGCACGCACCTTGCGGCGCTGGAGCAGCAGATTCGGACGGGAACCCTTCTTGCCCTTGCCGAGCTTCAGCCACGACTCCGGCACGGCGGGGAGCAACTTCACTTTCTTTTTGGCTTCGCCGGCAGCCTTCGGTTTCGCATCCTTCTTGGCCGCCGGTTTGGCAACGGCCGGCTTTTTCACTGCCTGCGGGGCACTCTTAGCCTTATCAGCCATCTATCGGAATGAGAAATTTTCGGTTAGCGGTCTATTTTCACTGTTGTTGCACGATTTTTGAGTGAGGAAAACAATACACCGTTCCTACCTTCAGCACGTTGTACGTCGAAAAGACCGAAAAAGTAGGAAGTTGTCATCAGTTGGTAGCTCTGAAATTTGACAACTGGCAAACGTCATGTCGGGGCGAAAAGCGAGGCGAAAAGCCGACGGGCAGCGAAATATTCAAGATTGGTAGATAATTAGCTATACCTTGAGATGTTTGAAAATTTAAAAAATAAAACCGGTACGGGATTTTGGTTATTGTATTGGATTATATAATTTTAGCCTTATTTCGTTAAATTTTGAGCGGAAATCGCTTTGAAATATGATGGAAAGCAGGTTGCAAATGTGTTAATTATAAAATAGTCAGTTTTCAATTCCTCCGCAAAAGGCTAGATGTATTTTAGAGGGACGGTTTGGCCTTTCTATTAGCAAAATATGTTTATCGAATTCTGGTAACAGGGTTACTTATGGTTATCGATTGGCCGAATCACACGTATTTGGGTGATGCGGTGTACTTCAAGTAGTGTTATGCAAAATAGTGGCCCAAAGGAAGTTTTTAACTATCTTAGTACCTTGTACTATCTGAATTTGCTCAACGTGTTAAAAGCCATATATACTATAATATTTATGTTTTCTTTCTTATCGATTTTATACAATCGACATACCTACACAATCGACATAATTTTAAGAGCGTTTTACGTCCCAGCAAACATCCAGAATCATTCCTTCAAAATCTAAAATTTTGGTTTTGGTACATTTTGGTACAGGAGTACAGGCTTTGAGTCCGAATCCTTGGTGGGATTCGATTCTCCTAATCCGAATCTCACTCCATATTGATTATGTCATCAAAGCTATAATACTTTTTGAAACCATTCTTTCTGTTGATAAATCTTCCTTAATAGCTTGTAAAAAAACAGATTGATACACTTTCATGTTTTCTTTTGCATTGAACAAATGCTATTCGACTTTGAGTGAAAACACTTGTGGCGACAGAGCGTCGGACAAGAACGCCAACTATGATGTTCTGGAAGGATCGCAACCAGAAGGTTCGCTACTAATCTGCTAGTATCTAGAAACCACAAGTAGGCGGGAAGAAAATAGTAGAAGGTTCTGGATACGGGCAGCGTAGTATAAAAAAGGTGCCGTATCCGAACCAGAGTTAGGTTTTAATCATCCGAGCCTCGTAGTATAGTCGAAGAGTTAGTAACCGTCCGCGCCTCGGAGTATTCAAGAGAGTTGGTATTCAATCGGACCTCGAAGAAGTGAAGAATCGTCCGATCCACGAAAAGAAGACATCTCCCGAAGGCTCAACCGAAACGGAAGGAAGGAGAAATAAAAATAGGATAATATTCCTAAACACTTATTTGGGTCGATTCACATTCGATCAGAAAGGCATCCAGTTAATGTTATTCAAATCTTATCAAATCCGATACGAATCGCAATCCCATGGAACTACTAAATAAATTTGAAATCTATGGAATCCCAAAATATAGCTGGATCCAATCGAATCTTCGAATATTCTGAATCACGAATCCAAAACACTAATTCGGTGTCACAATTGTCCCTTTCATACGCTTTATCCAGAATGTAGATCTTCAACTTTGAAGAAGTTTACAGCAATTGTTAGCAGCCTATGGTCGTACGTGTCATTCCAGCCTATCGAGTCGGAGTTTTCCTAAACCGTTTCCGAGCGCTAGCATTCAAAATAGAGCGATTCTGATTCATTTTGCATATCATAGCTGGAAAGGTACTTAATAATATCCTACACTATACGACTGTTTTGAGTTCAGGTTCGACTTGGTAACACATTCTAAAGTAAATGTTCATTTACTATACACATTGAAACTCAGTTCCATCAGTACCAAATCCATGTTCAAAATAAGTTAGCGAATTGAAAAGGCAGTTGGTTCGGTTGCTTAGCAGAGATGGTACAGGTTCTTTATTGGAGAGGTCTTGGGAATAATGCCTGGCGGGAGAAAACTTGTGAATTCTCACATCTAGATAAATTTGGCACAGTTACCATAAATCCCAGTACCGGTAATAGTATGCTGTTGGGCACTCATCTCTTGTTATAGGGCTTAGACTAAGAACAAGATCCTGTCAGGACGGAAATATATAAGTGATTCATTGCAGGGACCGCTAAGTATTTTAACATTCTTCTCATAACAACATTCCACCACGCGAGGGAATTAACTTCTTTTAAAAGCGTTCGAAATGTTCACGTGAAAATATTCATGAATCTGCATAGATACGAAATCTAGGAGCAGACTTCTCTCTATCTGGCGCAGTTTATTAGTGGCGGACACACTCGGACTCAATTTTACAGAACAGATTCCAATCGATTCATAAATCGATAAAACATCTGGAGATCCTGATGTTGGTTCCGGTAACAATTTCGATTGCAATTCTGATTTAGATGCCGAGTTCTACTCCTCGATAATTTGCTTCATTCCCTCGTCGTTGTAAAATCTTCCGCAGAGTATCACCAAACAAGCAACACCGTACATTAATGTGTCCTTTTATTGGTACGTAAATACTTCAGATACAAAAGCTTAGAACTACTTTTACAATGTCCATATTGATTTGCGGTCTCGCAACAGCATCATAGTGTCCTGTTCCTTCACACTACATTTGCACTAACTCCACGCTGCCACCACGCCGCGGATCGTAAGCCGCCTGTATCGTGCGTTCCTGGCCATCCTGTACGATGGCAGTTGCAGCAGCAAATCCAGCGTCCGGACTTTTCTCCTTCACCTGGTGCCCTTTCGCCACCAGCCCATCCAGTAGCGACTGCGGGAAGCCAGCCTCATAGTCAACCCACATCGGGGCCAGCTGATGGTGCAACCGCTTCTCGCTCATGATCGTGTCCAGATCATCGCCAAACACCAGATGCCGGTAGATCATCACGGCTGTTGCGCTGGTAATGCGAGATCCGCCCGCCCCACCCAGCACCATCCGTACCGCTCCGGACGGATCGGTCACGATCGACGGCGTCATGGAGGAGAGTGGCACTTTGCGCGGTGCGATAAAGTTGGCGGGCGATGCCGGCAAACCGTACGTGTTCACCGTACCCGGTGTGGAAAAGTCGTCCATCTCGTCGTTCAGTATGATGCCCGTCGATTGTGAGCGTATTTTAGCGCCAAGTCTGCAAGACATTAATTAAACATTAAAGGTACACATTCTGCGATGGTTGCGACTGTCGTGACGTACAGGTAATTGATGGTGCTCGTTGCCGATACTGCGTCACCGTTCGGTGCCAACACACAGATGTGGGCCGTCCCCTGATCTTGCACATCGGCAAACTCCGCCCCATAGTACGCAAAGCTGTCGGAGGTGCGCTCGTCGTTAATAAGGTTTTCTCGCACATGGGCAGCATACTTCGGATCAGTCAGGTTGTTAAAGGCCGCAATGGCATCGGGCGTAAAGACTCGATCACCGACGCGTGTGCGCAAACCGTACGCAAACTTCATGCTCTCGACGATCCGATGCCAGGTGAGGGTATCGTTCGAGCTCATGTTCCTGTAACCGTCCAGTACGCGTAGGATAAAGTTTTGCACGGTTCCACTCCCCGGCAAGACGATCGAGTAGACTGTTTCGCCTGATGCCATTGTGACCGTGTCAGGCTGCTCCCAGCGGGGTCTGAAAGTGGAAAAAAGAGTCGTTTAGAATTGTTGTGTGTTTTTCGTCTGGCTTAATATTCTTTTCACGCACTCACTTGTAACTTAAAAAGTCCTTCTCCTCTATGATACTGCCAAACGATTTCAGATCCTTGAGTACCATACGCAGCAGCGTCCCGTTGCTGCTGTACAAACTGTCCACGCCTTCGTCCGCAACGATCCGCAGGGTTTTCGCCAGCTGCAGTCGCTTGATAGTGTCTCCCTCCTGCCAGGTTCGGTTCGTTGCAGGATTGATGAACACCTCCCGCATCGATGGTTCCGCGTACAGTTGGCTCTCGACGCGCTTCAGAATCCGGCTCAGGTACGGTGTTACCAGGTGGCCCCGCTCGCACAGCTCGATCGTCGGCTGCACCAGTGTACCCCAATCCAGCCGACCGTACCGCTGATGCAGCTCCCAGTAACCCTTCAGCTCACCTGGCACCGCAACGGTTAGGCCCCGCGTGTCCTGTCCCCGTTCCTTCGCGGTACGCAGCATGTTTCGTTCGGAAGCAGCCGGTGCCGTTTCTCGTGCATTTAGCGTCTCGATCGTGCCGTTCTGGCGGTCGTAGATCGTCAGCAGGAAGCCGCCGCCGAGACCCATACTTTGCGGACAGGTAACACCTTCGCAGAAGAGCGTCGCAATGGCAGCATCGGCGGCGGTTCCGTTCTGGCGCAGGATGCGTGCACCGATCGCAGCACATTCGGCACCGTTCGCGACGACGGCACCGGTACGGGATCGATGGGAGCGGGAGGTGCCACCTTCCGCCGGTTGCAGTGTGATGTTGCCCTGGGTAGCAAGCACAAACACGACCGTGAGGATCGTGAGTATGATTGCCGCGATCAGCAGGGTAAGAATGGTTCGTCGTTTCATTGTGGGAGCGCACCGGGACGGGACGTAGCTTATCGTTGCAACGGAACGAAGCTTAATTTCTTTTAAGCAAGAAAAATTGTATTATAAAGCATTGATTGTGTTTTGTCTGGGTGCAAACACACACACACACACACACACACACACACCGCACACGGCTACCCAAGGCAAGCTGAAAGTGGATTAGATTGTTAAGCCGTACCACCGATCCGTTACACAGTCGAGGTAACACTAAACTATGTTATAGATTCCCATTAGTGCTACCCATCAATTTACAATGTTTATATGTGTGTGTTAGTAGGTGTTTTGACCGCTCACTTTCATGCTGGTGATAACACAACCGTGGTGCATAACCCATGATGACCTCCCGATGTTGAACGCCACCGTGGACCGCGGGGAGTAGAAGTTATGCTTTTGTTAGTGCAGGAAGCTTAGTCATGGTGCTGCGAGCGACGCAAAGCAAATAATATTGTGCCAAACTGTGTTCACACATGCACGCACGTGCTTGCTCTTCGTATATAAGCACTAGACGCTGGTAGCCAAGAATCTGTCTGAAATATAACAGTTTACTTTGGAACTAAATCTTCTAAATAAGGTTTAAGCTAAGATTGCGGCTACATGTTCTCATGTTTAAATAACTACCAGTTAATATATTAATTTGAATGTTCCAGAAACATTAACAATCATTATGTCAGAAAAGTTTGCATAGAAAATCGTAGGACTAGCAATTTATACAAATCTAATTACGAAAATTTTACTATGACTTTGTGATTTTATCTTACTTTTTTTTATGGTATACTTTATACCTCAGCGATAAAAGGTATACCTTATTTTTTTTTAATTTTCACAATCCTTAACACAGTTAAGAAATTGCAGGATCGGTATTTGGTCTGGAAGAGCAAACATATTTCAATATGCCGTTACTTCCAACAGTTTTTTTTTTATCATTTCCATCAGAACGGGCGGCTCATTCTCAAATTGAGCATAGTAACGCCATCCGTCAAACATCAATCTGACCAACCCAAACGTGCATAATTTCGAGTTGCTGTACTTTATCTTACTATTTACAACGTTTTTCATCTGTTTGGCGATTTCTCACAACACCTAATAAAATATTTTTCACCATCGACAGTGAGTAACAACATTAAATCATTTCACCTAGAACACTTGTGAGTGTCAGCATAGAATATATCACGCTCACAAGGATAGATATATATATCATAGATATTTTATTATAAAAAAAATGTGGCAACTAGAACATTTGTATATGTACGCTGGGGTATAATTCATTTACTAATAAACTAAGAAAGGCAAGAAAGTTATCGAAATAGAAACACACGCATACACACACACCCTCACACACAGTTGCCCTGATCGGGCGTGGTGAAGGAAATAATCCATCTCCGTCCGTTTCTTACTTCGGTTTCCTCTCCTTCTCTCTACCTCCCCTACTCTAGTGGCACTAGCTAGTTAAGCGCATGTTAAGAAGGACCGGTCTCAGCTTCCCAGACGAAGTGAACTTAATCCCGCAATATCGCAGTACTTCCCGATCGTCTCGGATCGTACGTCGCTTCGATGCGATTGTTTGCGTGGCGCACGATCGCCGTCAGTGCGGCAAACCCTCCGTCCGATGCGGCCTGCACGCAGACGTGGCCGCGTGCCTCCAGACCAGCGATCACGACCGGATCGAAGCCCTTCTCGTACTCGATCGACATTGGTGCGAGCTGGTGGTGCATTCGGGGCGTGTTGATGATCGTGTCGAGCGTCTCGCCAAATATCAGGTGTCGTACGATCATCTGCATCGTGGCGGTGGTGATGCGCGAACCGCCCGCGCTGCCCGCCACAATGCGCACATCGCCCGCCTCGTCGGTGATGATCGTTGGCGTCATCGAGGAGAGGGGTCGCTTGCCGGGCACGATAAAGTTGGCGGGCGATGCCGGCAACCCGTACGAGTTGGTCAGCCCGGGCGTGGAGAAATCGTCCATCTCGTCGTTCAGCACGATGCCGGTCGAGGTGGAGCGGATCATCGCGCCCAAGCTGTGTGATGGAGGACGATCATGGCGGATGAGTGGCGAGAGACCGGAGTGGACATACAGTGACTCCTAAAAGTATCCGTCCATCCAAATATGTGACACAAAAAGCACAATTACGGACGGTTTAGGAACAATACAGCAAAAAAAATAATGGTGAGGTTTGATAACGCACAATAGTGTTCTGGTGGGCTAGGGTCAAGGCCTCAAGGGTTGTCAAGGGGGTCAAGGGTTGTTGTGCCCACCCAAGAAAAAAAGGTTTGATTACAGGACAATCATTTAAGTTAGTTATTATAGTTTGAAAACAATAATAATAACGATAAAAACTAGAAAAACTCATGTTATACACGCGCGTAAAGTATTCATCCACTTGAAATAGGCTATCACAGAGAGTACTTTGACTCAACTTAATTGCTAACTAATGATGCCTGAAACAAGATCATTTAATCTTCATTCAATCAAGTAAGCTGAAACCATAATTTACCTCACATATTCAATTGTTTTACGCCATTAGTCGAAGTGGTACCAATACAATACTGAACGTACGATTGCATACTCAATGCATGCGAAGAGGATCGTAAAAAGACTACGGAACTATTACAAGAGCAAAAAGAAACAGGTAAAAACAAGGACATAACGCATGGATTAAAAACAAACAAAAGAACAAAAGTGACCAAGAAGAACCTACAGAAGCCCAAAAGTTACTGAAACAGTGTGTTATTTCGGGATTAAAACAAATTCAACATTTTTTGGGCGAATGGCAAGCACATGATATCGCAAAAATCGAATAACCATACCAAACATTTGATTTTCACTACGAACCCTAGCGGAGGTTGTTTGATGGTTCGAAGAAGAACAAGGTCAGTACGCGTTGTGAATCTGCAAAACGTTGATAGGATACTAGACACCAAGTCATATATTAGCCTTCTATAAGACTATTTGATGGCCTGTGTGGACCAAGGAAAATCATAAATGACACATATGTTAAATTAACACAAGGAATGTCCCTACAATATAACGATCCAAACTATACAGCCTTTAGTTATGGGAGAATAAATTCGGATTTCGAAATTCTTGAGCGAATCAATTGGGCGGAAACGGCCAATTCCTAAAAAAACGAATCGAGCGTTGCTATCATTGTTATCGAACTATTACGCTGCTTATTTTTATCAGAAATAATTGAATGGTTGTTCTGTTATCAAGCTTCATCATTAGTGTTTTCTGTACTGTACCTAAACCGTCCGCAATTGGCCTTTTTGTGTCACATACTCCCGTGAACGACTACTACTTTTAGGAGTCACTGTACATAGATACACACAACACACACACACACACACACTTACATATTGTTGATGGTGCTAGTGATCGCGATGGCATCACCGTTTGGCGCCAGTACGGACACGTGGGCCGTGCCGTGGTCGCGCTCGTTGGAAAACTCGGCCCCGTAGTGAGCGTACTCGTCGTGGGTCCGATCGTCCTGGATCGTTTCGTAGATGTACCGGGCGTACGTTTTGCTGGCCAGCTTGCTTAGGTCGTCCTCGATGCCGGGCACGTAGGCCGGATCACCGAGCCGGGTGCGCATGCCGTAGCCGTGCTTGAAGCTTTCCACTATCCGATGCCAGGATAGCGGGTCGCCCTGCCGCAGGTCGTTGAAGTTGTCGAGGATGTTGAGCATGTAGTTCAGTATGGCGCCGCTGCCCGGCAGCGGGATCGAGTACACGTGACTAGATTTTCTAATACTGGTTTGTACCGGAGCAACCCACCGTGGTCTGGAAAGCAGTGCGGTGAAGCAAAGGGACAGGCGGTTAGCGCTTTCGCCAGGCGCGCACAAGAGGCTCCACCGCGCAAACTTCACCATGCTGCCCCTTGTTTCTTATCGTTTCAAACAGGGACAGCGGGAGTGAAGTTCACGCTTGGAGCATTGGACCTACTCGTAGCTGTAAAAATCGTCCTCGGTGATGATGCTTCCGAACAGTTTGAGATCACGCATCAACTTAGGCAGCAGTGTTCCGTTCCGGCTGTACAGTGCGTCCGCGCCTTCGTTCGCGATCACTTCGAGCGTGTCGGCCAGTGTCGGGCGCTTCAGCCGATCACCCTCGCGCCAGGTTTGATCCGTCTCCGGGTTGATAAAGACGTCCCGCAAGGACGGTATGTTGCGGATCCGCTGCTCCCGGCCCTTCAGTATGCGCTCCAGGTAGCCCGTAACTTTGTGGCCCTCCCGGCAGAGCCGTATCGTCGGTTCGACCAGCTCCTTCCACTCCAGCCGACCGTACTGCTGGTGCAGCGCCCAGTAGCCCTTCAGCTCGCCGGGAACGGCTACGGCCAGTCCACCCTGCACCGACGACTGGTTCACGAACATGTCCCGTGTTGCTGCGGCCGGGGCCACCTCGCGCGCAATCAGAGCCTGGGCTGTACCCGTTTCGCGGATGTAGATCGTAGCGAGGAAGCCGCCGCCCAGCCCCATGCTCTGCGGACACGTGACACCTTCGCAGAACAGCGTGGCGATGGCGGCATCCACTGCGGAACCGTTGCGGCGCAATATGTCCTCGCCGATACCGGCACACTCGATGCCGTTGGCGGTGACGGCTCCCCCGGTAAGCCGAACATCGTCCCGGGAGCGTAGCCCTACGGTAAGGCCTACGACGAGGGCGACGATCACCACTGCTGCTAGGACGGACAGCAGCAAAAGCTTTTTCTTATTCACATTCAATCTGCAACGGGGACACGTGAATCAATTGTTTTGGCTACCAAATGTGTGGCGTAGAATGATGGCTTTGAACTGTATGGCTGCAGACGGCACGAGAAGGTGAGGATCATAGAAATCCTACAACAATTCTGGATGATGGAATCCGACAGGTATTTCAGGACATTCCCGTGTACAAAAACCACCAGTTCGATGACGCCCAAATTCGGGACATTCCTTCTACGATAACCGGTTCACTCAAACATGACGACAATGACGACGACGACGACCGCCTAGAAGCACCCTCCTTCGTTGGAATCTCTTGCGCCTGGACAGCCCGGGGCAATAAAAGCGATCGTAACTGATAACTGTTATGGCGCTCCGACAATGAGCACACCGATAGCAGCGCTTCTGTGGCCGGCTGCGTGTGCTCAGTTTGGAAGAAGCAATTACAACCCCGGTATGATCCAAATACAGTATTTATCCACTGCAAGCAAAGCTCTCGCTCTAAACTTTATCTGTCCTGTGGTGCTGACATAAACTGCACATTCAAAGACATTATTCGCTTTAACAGAGCTTAGACATATACTAAAAGACTGCACTAATTCAAACTTGACAACCGTTTCAAACGAGTCGGCACGCGTTCTAACGGACGAATGGGCTTAATAAACGTCCGACGTTTGTTTCCAACCTGCGGGGGGAGGCGCCATCCGTTATGAGTGGTCGGCGTAAACTGTACACACCACGTGCTTCGGGTGGCTTTGCAACAAAAAGGGCACCGTAGCACCGGGCGGGTGAGGGTTAGGGACGTGAGACAATTGTATAACAATAAACCCGAACCTACCAACCAACCGTGTTGCTAATTGTTGTGGGTCACATTCGTCACAGCGACAGCGACGTCGTGTGTGGTTGGCGGGCTGGTTGGTAATTAGTACCTAGCCACAATTACTGGGAGAGTATAGTCCCCCTGTTTACCGCCTAAAAGCGGCACATTTGCCTACCAATGGCCTGGGTACACATTGCGGTCGGTGAAGGTGATCGTACCGAATTGGAGCATTACGCCGAAACTGTAGCAACATCGATCGGGAGCGGTAATTGTCGCTGACGGCCTGCAGTCTACCTTATCATGCAAGCGAAGAGGACGATCAGGTGGTATGCTTGAAGGGTTAAATGATACAACAACCTGGAAGGCTGTTTGGTACATGGCCTTGAACAAAACGAAGGAAAAAAGGCGTTTCTTGGGGTAGGGCTATTTCGGTAAACGACATCACGATCGACGCTAGTCAACCTCGTCAGATAGTGTAAAACGGGGCACATTGCCGACATATCACCATCGTGTAACAGGGGATCTAGTGTGATTGATAAAAGTATATCTTGTTAAACATTCGCACATACAAACAGGTTGACAGTTTGACACATTGTACGGCGGCACTGTGCCGGCACGACCGAGACCATTCCATGTGTGTGGAGGAACGAAATTTGCAAACACTATTCACCGCCCAATAGTCCCCCTTATGTAGGCCAATTGGCAATAATTTGTGTGCGCTATTGATTGATTTTCCTATTTTCAGTGCCCTCGCATCTGATCCCTCACGCGAGAGTGCACGTTTTTGGTCGCTGTTCTTCAATCAGTCCGGGCAGCCCCACAAACGGTGTCAACTTAATTGCTGATTGATTTTGGCACGTCTGCCACATTACCACACCTTCCAGTTGTGGAATGGAATTTTTATAACTTTTCAAACATGTTAGAACATCCGGCCAATATTTGTACCACCGTGAAGGGGGTGTCGGTGATGCGATTCCAGCACAGCTCCATAAATTGAGTGATAAACGGGTTGGTTGGCTGTTTTTGGTTGCTTATTTGCGTCGGGCCAGAAGTGTGCACGTTTTCGAAGAAGGAAAGAAAAGATAGCAAACCTCTAAATACGTAGTGCCGCTTGTTCAATTATCTTCTACTTCTTCAATTCATCGTCATTCAAACGAAGAAAAGGATATGATCGAGGGGTGGACGTGGAGGACGCGATTTGGACACGCACTCGCTTCACTATCAATCAGTCATGGCGTCATTACGGGTGATAGAAGCAACTCACACAGATTGCATAAGCAGCAGAGGTACACTTTAACAGGGCATGGCGTTCACTAGGTGAAGCTCGACCGGGCTTTGCTTTCTCCAAGATCGCATGATCGCACCGTGATCTCTCTACCAGATGGTTTAAGTTTTGCACTGGAATCGGCTGTTGAGATATTGACCATTGTGTACTGCGCTGCGTTCCTGACTCCCTTGCTGCAATGCTCAGCATACGATCCCAAGGCCGAATGAAACGGTTGCATCACATCTAGGGCCGCCCTCGAGCTGACTCAAGTACGATACAAACCATAATTGTGTTTGTGTGTCTGATGGGGTTTTTTTTTTGCAAACAATTCCATTATTCTCATTCTATTAGAGAGGACGGTCTGGCGCTCACCATCGTGACCATCATTAGCTAGTTTAATGTATTCATCATCATGTTGCTAAGGACGATCGCTGTTGCTAAAAAGCAGAACAAACGACTTAATAAATAATGTGCCTGTCGTATTTTACTCGAGAGGGTGATTCCCTCTAATTTGAGGCCTCGCACACAAAAGCGAGTCGAGCCCAAAATATATCAAAAACAGATGACGATACTTAACCGATAACGACGAAACGGGAAGCAGAGAGTCAAAAATGCAAAAAAAAGTCTAGTCATTCCGATCCACAATTTTGTACTATCAGGCAGGATTAGAAAACGTCATAATTAGTGCTTTGTAGATTAACCCAAACAATAGAGTTGAGAGGTACGAGCGGACGTACTACACCTTATCTGGTCTCAGTTGAAGCATTCACGCCTCATTACCGGTTCCTATTCTTCCTACGGCTGTTCTTGAGTGGTTATCGCGCTCGTTGTAAAATCGCAACAACCTACCTCCACCGTTTAAAACGTCATCCTTCCTCCGGACCCTTTTTTTCAGATAATGTCAATTGCTTGTTCGATATATGCAGGAATGTTTACTTGCGGTAAGAGCTTGCTAACGTTGTCCGGTACGATAGCCGGCACAAGATGGAGTGCTCTGGAATTGCTGATCGATACACGCATCGCTGATCGATGCGGCTGCTGTCCCACAAAGAACTACCATTAATCGAGATGAATGAAGGATCAGTTCCCAGAACACGCATGCTGCTGCTGCTGGAGGGGGCCATTAAGAAAGGCTCTTATTGTGTGACCCGGGTTTGTCGTGATCGCGATCAAGCTTAAGGTGCCAGATGGAAGGCATTCGTGCGCATTAGCCACGTGCGCATGGATTGGTGCCGCGAGAGATAGTGAGCAATGGGTGCGAGAGATAGAATTGTGCCAGGGAAATGCGAAAGAGTGTGTAGAGAATGAACAAAACACAACACACAATTGTAAGCCTGTTAATCTGTCGCCCAATCGAACCGATCTGCTGCAGGCAGGCGGGCTCCATCTTTACACAGGTGCTTGACGTGGCCGCCTCGCCATGTGCGTTAATTCTGCGTATCGTGACAACTTACATCATTTTTTACCCGAAGGGATTCAGCTACCGAAAGACTTTGGTTGGTGGAACGTTTGTAAAACTTCTAATCGAAAATTTAATGCAACACTACCAATCACAAAAAAAAACGGTTACGTCCAATAGAACTACACCTCACAACAACAGAATATTATCACTGGAATTCAGTTCGATCACACACAAATGCACCAAATGGATAGTAGTTAGTAGTAAGTTTCGCAGAACGAAGACTCCCACAAAGAGTTTACGCGAAGTACTTAAAAAAATCTATCACTCCGTAGAAAAACCACATCTCCGCAGTGCACCACTGCCAAACCGCGACTGAGGCGACTGATACCAGCAGCCCAGCGATATGAACCGCCTAATATACTCGCGTCGTGAGTGCGGTACTCTGCGGCTACCTGCGCTAGCCCGGTACAGTGGGGAGACCCCAGCAGAATCCACCTAGCAGCACCGCGAACCATGCGAACCCTGCCCTGTTGGCAAAGTCACTCTAAATTGATACGAGCTTTAGGCATAGGCCGTCTTTGTTACTCCCTAATTCCAGCACTTGAAGCGGTTTGATTTTCGAGTGCCACCCTGTAACCACCCCGTTTCACTTGTTTCCGTTTTGTGCAATCTAATATACGAGCGCTCATGCTTGTTGAGCCGTGCAGAATGGTGCAAACATTACAAGACATTGTATCTTCGTATTCGTTTGCCCAACATGAATGGCGCATGGCATGTACCGGCCGGCTTTTCGTTTGTGAAGCATTACTTAAGTGCTTATGAGTGATAGTGACAAAGTAAGTTGTGTTTGATTGATTTGTGGATATGATTAATGTGCACGATGCACGAGTATACTCGGCGCGGAACTCAGTTGAAAGGCAAATACCGACAGGTAGTGGACTTGGTAAAGAAACTAACTCTACTTTGTAGAGCTACCACTTCATGCTTAAACCATCCAATGATCTTGACCTATTGAACATATTTTCAATTTTATTTTCTATGGAATATTTTACCATCAACAAGATCAAAAGTTAAGATAATTGGAGATTAGAATTGGAAATTGCTCTTTGCATTTACATTCGACATATAAATAAAGTTGGGCTTTACAAAACTGAACGCCATTGATTATGTGAGTATTTCTCTTTGGCTAGATAATTAACCTTCGCTTCGATTTACCTTCAATAATCGAATATTTATTATGGAAGTTTAAGCTTTGCTGTAGTCTAATTGAACGATTACTATTGCAAACACTACTTCTAGATTTCCTTCCATGTCGTATGTACCGCAGAAAATACAACGGCTTGACTATTCCATCGAAAACTAGTAAAATTGTATTGCAGACAAATTCATAAATTATAAGGCGAATTCGACAACCTGTTATGCTGAACTGCATTTCATTCGTTTCTGCTTTTTTATTTTACTTTTTGAATTATTTTTTTTATTACTGGCTGCATTACAGCATTTATCATTCCACAGAATTGTATGCGTTCGAACGCTTATCCTTGGTACATAATAACAAGCTTAAACTCTTACTTAAAATTACTTAGCGCACCTAACCTACGAGCATAAGAAACGCAATCAAAAGAAACACTGTGAGTTACGCTCGGGCACTCAGTAAGTAGCTTAAAAACTGCTTAGTCTAGTTGTGGGCAGCCATCGTAATAGTTCCATGCTTTGCCAACAGGGTAGGCGACCAGTTGTAGCGATCGTTGTAGAAGCTCGTTTTGTTTTCGCATAAAGCGCCCTAGAACTCTACACTATCCAATGATGCAAAGTGTTTCGGTGAACCTCGCGACACAATCAAAGATAATTGTTTGGGAGACAGCATATTAATTATTTCATTGATGAGTTCGCGAACGCGCGAAAGCATGAACGATTGACAGAGCCGGAAAAGTGTTTTTAGTTGCGTTTAGTACGTTTGACCTTGTTTTGATGCAATATTGATTTTCGGCGATAGATGTGTGACACCAATTTTGTTGTTATTTATGCCTATTCATTCGTTGTTTTAAGATCGGCATGATGATGATTGATAGCAAATGTTTGCTTTCTTCCGTGGTGTTATGTTAGTAGATGTTCATGGATTCATGGAAACGAGCCATTGAATTGAAAAATTACATCTTTTGAACATGAAATCTTTGTTCTTATTAGCGAAATAAAACATGCCGCAGTCGATATACGATATCACGTGATGTAAAGATGCTACCCTACTTTTCTTTCCCGAAATACTGTTGATCAATAATACAACATTTTTTTAACGAGTTAGTTTAACTTACTTACATGAGCGGGACAACAACATACAATATTTCGTTTTAGTCACATTTAAATTGTTACAACAATAATGTTCAATTAAGAAACGAAAAACACGTACGAAAAAGTAATAACAAATTAATCGATCGATCACACCTACTCACCAGGTACGGATTCGCGACTTGATCAAACGTTATTCACAAATTACCATATTCACACGTTTAACATTGAGCAAGACACGTTAAAGTTTGTACGTAACGAACAAGTTCTAGGTCTTGTCATTGGCCACAAAATCATTCACAGGACTCCTTCTTGAAAATGTGGCTTATTTTTATAGGCGGCGGCTTTCCACCCTTTGCTTGTTTACCTTTCCCGCACAACCGTCAGAGGCGATCATCAATACACGATCAGCTGTAAATTAACCTGTCAATAGTTGATTGGACCCATTGCACACGAGTAAAGTGAAATTGCAATCGACATCACATTTTCGGAAATCAATGAAATATTTTTAGGCGGAAAATACAG
>KB671996.1:8765-31901 GCA_000349105.1 Anopheles epiroticus | reverse complement strand
GGTAAGTTATGTGATTTATTGATGTTTTACTTACTTTCGACCCATCTTTCGCCCAATATCGTATTGGGGAAAGAGCGGGTCAAGCGTGACCAAGGAAAACAAACAACAAGGACATGACAGCTCCGGGTGTTCTAAAAATTGGTGGGTTAACGACTGTTCTGGCCACCTTTAACCCACGTGGGTTAAGAGTGGGTTGACGGTGGGTTAAGGCCGATTTGGTCATTTGGGTACAGACATATTTCATATTGTAATTTGTAATAATTTGTATCAAAGTGGGTATAATATACAGGTGGGCTTAATGCCCTTCAGAGCAGGCCATTTTTAAATACCCATTTGACGTTTGGCGTTACGGTTTCCGTGCGTACCTTTACACCAAAACAATCTGGATGCAAGTGTATTTTTGTGAAGATTTCAATCCTGCAATGGTAAAATTAGCATACAATAGCAACACAGATGCTACTGCTGTATTGTTTTTGGTTCTTTTGCAGTGTGAAGTAAATGGATAACACCAAAATATCATTGTTACTAGTTGAGGGAATCGTGTTCCGACAAAGTCGTTCAAATCGTTTCGCAGCGTCTTATGTGTATTATCATTAGTGATTGTATGGTTTATTGGGTCGGTTTAGTTAGAACAACACAGATAATGTGTCTCTCTATGCGTAAAACTTAATATAAAGTAAACAACACACACACACTCACCAGCAAGTGACCGTACCTCGAAGTGCAAACCATTTCTATAATTTGTTTACACCGTGGTTGTCAAATTGTTAGGATTAAGCCCAACTGTATATTACACCCACTTTGATTTGTATGGTCGTTTTAACGGAGTAAAACATCAATTTAATTTTCTTAAGTTCTAAACTGGAACAAACCAAATTAAGTTGGTGAAATGTGATCTGAATTGTTTTTCGATACATACAAAACTCGTGATAAATCTGGAGTTTTTAAAGAAAAATTATTATACATAGGAAATTCCAAAAATCAACACTCTCGTCACTACTGTCACCTTGACACACAGCATGGCCATCTGAATCGCAGTATGAGCTAACCTTAATTTTTTCAACCTTTCCGCTTGCGTCATCTGCGGCCGTGCGTGCGGTTTACACGCGTCGATTGGGTTCAGTTTCCCAAATGCAGCCACAAAGAACGAACGTACTGAAATTTTGTGTTGTGCTAATAAAAAGGTGAAAAATGGATTAATCCCCAGCTGAAAAGCAAGCGCACCTCGGTGCCCCAAGTACACCCAAAAAAATGCTATTTAACGAGTTGTAAGTATCGGGAAGACATATTTTTCGCTACATTTTAGCAATTTAGTTCCCTCTAGAAGCGATGCCATCTGTATTCGTGCATGTTGGTGTGTGTGTGTGTGTATTGGTGTTGGCAAAGGAACAGGGTGAAGGGGTGGTGCAAATAATTGCTACGCAACATACATCCCCATTGGCCAGTGCTGTGCGTCATGGATAAAAGGGGGTTGGTTGCTGGAACTCCGAACCGGGAGGGGGTGTGTAAACTGCAATCATAAATGTAATAATTTACATGCCTAGCGTTATCGTAACTGCACCAAATGGGCGTCAAACGAAAGGAAAACAAAGCGCACATCGAATGATGCCGGAAATTCGGGAAAAGCGAGGGAAATTTATTTTGGTACAGAATGATGTAATGCTCTATGCGCGCGCTTGCAATTCATATGTTGGTCTTTTCTAAGGGTAGGAGGTTCATTTTGTGTTAGATACCCCTTTGTAGTGCGAAAAAGAGGGTCTCTCGTAGGAGAAGGAAAAACTAATTTTCTGATCATAAAAGCTCTGTGGACGCTAAACTGCAGTGCAAAGATTTATGAAAAAAAAAACGGTGGGGTAAATTGCACTTGTGTATGCCCACTTTGTGTGCATATTCCATCTGCAACCGAGGGCTTTTATGTTGACCTACTTTTACTATGGCATGTTCCAAAGGTTGCTAGGATTTTCTTTTCTCTTTTTGCACACCTTTCCCCATGTGCTAGTAGCGTATTTCACAACACTTT
This sequence comes from Anopheles epiroticus, assembly GCA_000349105.1. NCBI lineage: Eukaryota > Metazoa > Arthropoda > Insecta > Diptera > Culicidae > Anopheles > Anopheles epiroticus. The sequence goes on along the minus strand of KB671996.1, from coordinate 29,881 downwards.
CGTTATACCTGCCGCTTCTACCGGCATCATGGGTGTATTGAAGTGGGTGACGTGATGCTGTTATTAGCGTCACATTAATGCTATGGGAATGACGAGGCACATTTGCTGCCGCGATGCTCATTGGCTGATCCTCCACGGATACATACAAATATGTTGTAGGTGCACACACGCACATACAGGTCGATGGCGCATTTTTCCTGATCTCCAACAATCATGAGTCATCGGCACGCTACGAGCGAATGCGGCATGGGTTGAAATTAATTTTGCCCTAACACCGAACCCTTGTTCAATCGACAAATTGCGAAATCTTATCGAAAAAGCAAAAGTCGTTGTTTACTTTAGAGTGCGATGATGGTAGCGATAAGAGATACACCAGATGTTGTAGTATTTGTTTGCTACACCTTTTTCTTCGATCGTTCGGGCTTGATTGTGGTACAAAGGTAGTTGAGGGGATTTTTGCACTAAAGCAAACGCTTGAACATTACATATTAACCAAAGCTTTTTCTCAATTGTTTCAGAGCCGTCATGGCACCCAAAACCAGCAAAATGATGTCCCCAGCGACGTACGCCACCGATTTGGTACAAAAACAACTTTTAACATCATCATTCACCATTGCCCAAGCGCAATTTAGCGGATCATCTTTGTCACCATCACTATACCGCTACAGCAATGCAATCCGAAACAATAATGGATATGCTGACAACACCGACAGCCTTCCCCTTGAAGATCGACTGGGAGGGCAAGATGGAGCCGTCGTCTCCATCGGACTCCTCCTTTACTAAGGAGGAGTCGATCTTTGACGATACCTTTGACGATTACTACAATGGTGTGTAATCCAAAATACGCGTTTGTTAATCTGGTTTGTCGGTCTAATTTATTGTTCTCTTTCTTCGCGTTTTTAGAAGGCCTGTACGAAAATGTTCTCGACGATTTAATAGACACCAAGCCGGACACATCGGAACTGCTGAGCGAGAGTTTTCTCGATATTACTCTTGCAAGGCTGCCTGAAGGTAGGGCCATTTTTAATTCTTTGGTCGAGGAAAAGGATGGAAAAAGGGTAGTATAGTTTGCTTCTTTAAACAAAAAACACTCTTGCTGCCATGTTTACGCTCATTGTCACGTAGCCGAATAAGCGTGCTGAAAAGCGATTGTTTTATTTTGATTCAAAATGTAGTAACCTTGTTATAAGGGTAGCTGAGGAATTTCTTGAAGAACGCGTCTGTCAGCGTATCTTACATTGCACTTATAGCAAATGAAAGTTTTTGCGGCCAGTAGCCATTAACGACCTCCTCAAGTGACTCAGGTTTACTTGCTGCTTAAAGTTGTAACTGAGATAATTCGCCTGTGATAGTGGATGGAGCACTTCGCACGAAAGATTTGGTACATTAGTTTGACTACAATGCGAAAAGCTTTTCCTTTCATTAAAATCGAAAAACATTCCATTTCAATACACTGCATACATTATAATTTTCAGAGTTTTTTAATTAAAAAAATTATTTACAATATAAATAGATTTAAAATTAATGAAAAGGCATTATCCTATAGCATCAAAGATATACCTAGATTATTTAATCAAACGGTCTAACTTATTCCTATTTGTTGCAATTGATGATATCTTTTGTTGAATGAAACATCTGTTACCTTGTTATCGTTATAAAGCAACGATTGTATTTTAATTTATTTTATCATGTTATCCAGCAATTATATTGCATTTGATTTTATGTAATAATATCACTTACTTATCCTATTTTTTTGTGGATTGAGAACAGAGCGATAAGCTTGAGACCTTACACGGCACGGTGGTTCGTATGTGAAAAATGGTCTTTATCCTTTTTTAATTCCACCCTTAGAATCGTTCAAAGACGTTACTTCTTGCTCTTTGTTTCGATATGTTTAAATAATGATTTTTCTTGCAATAAGGTATATTTGTAAAGTTTAGTTTTATTGCCGAAGTAGGCTTTTTTATAACGGATGAAATCCGTTATAGTGACTCACAAATTATACAAAATTATTATTATGCGGTAGGTTCTTTTTCGTTTAAAATATACTAAATCATTTGTTCCATCTTAGTTTGAAGCGTAATAATAAAGATCATATGAATATCATATGGTCTTTTTTTTATTCGATAGTAATGGCCAGGCCGATTGCTAATATCATATGATCTTTATAGTATGAAACATACGAAAAGCGAAATCACTAGCAACATCTTATGTGCAATAATAAGTGTAAGTGTAATAATGAAGATCATATAAATATCATGTCTTAAAAACAGGTGCAGTTATCTATTGAACAGTTCTAAATATCAATTCTCAATTGATTAATTCTTAGTTTGAAAGCACATCTGCTGGGACAATGAGGATACTGAATAATTTGGCATTTTTACGCATTACGATAATTTAATGCTCGTTATGCTAGAGTCTGATTATTATAAGAAGGACTTTTTGAGCCTTATCGTTTTTCCGTTATCGTGTAAAACTTATTATAAACGAACTGATCATGCGAGAGGGTTCATCGTACCGTAATAAAGAAAATAGGATATACGACCACTATAAGAACTTTGTACTACGAACACTGTTGGTTGCGTTACGATTTTGACGAAGCAGTCTATTTTTTACATGTGGTTTACCTTTAAATACGCCCCAACTCTTTGTTGGCTCAGCACACCACAGAGGAGGGATGCACGAGATCCTCAGACTACCATGTTTTGATCGCATTATGCTCTCCACAGCATGATTAGTTTGAACTTAGAATCATCAATTTTTCTAATTCAAATTTCAACCTGTTGCTGTAATTTTACAAATGAATTCATTCGCTAAATACACCCCGTACTGATTTACCATTTGTTGCCGACGTCCAGCAAAGAAGTCTTGCAAATTGTGCGGATATCAAAGTTTTAATTAAACCGGGTTATACGTGCCTGACTTTTCGACAAAAAACAACCAAATGTGACGCTAAAAACTAATGGAGACATAGCTATTGTACAACGCTATTTCTTCCCGCTCCTTCACGCATGATTATTGAGGTCGTTTGGACTGTAGCTGGGAGGGGAGCTTTGTATCGTACCGAAAGACGATTAGTTCCAACCACTTGATGCTCTGATGGTGGTTTTGTGGTTTTGTTTACGTTTTGCTCTATGTTTTTGGCACAACCGGAGTCGCTGAATGGTACAAAAAGCCATACAAAGCTATCAACTTTCGCATATTACTACTAGCGCACAAAGTCTGGATGTACGGTTGTGTGAGTGTGGGCGCAAATCAGAGCGACTGTGGTGACTGCTACTAGTGATCACCCGACTGCTGCATGATTGTGTCCGAAAGGATGTTTATGCGATCACTTTACCCGCGACTTTTAGATTTATTATTTACATTTTCGTTATTCTTCGTTGAGGGACGGGCGAGGTGGTTTGTTTTCGCTAGAGCGTAAAGCAAGGAAATAAGTTAAATAATTTAACAATAACTGATCCGCAAACACAAGAAGCATTTTCTTCGTCACTTTACTTCTCAAGTAAGCGCTCAGTGCTGTACGATGGAATGTCGGGTAATTCTACATCCATAGTGTTCTATCGGATTACGATGATAGTCTGAATGGATTTTGCGGGTTTTGTTATGATAGGTACACTATGTTAATTTATTAACACTTAATCAATCAAGATTGAATGCATGGCTTGTTTGCCGCAACCGGTTCCAATACGGCGATCAGTCACGAATTACAAAAAAGAGGTAGGCCGTTTATCTAACCACCTGCAAGTACAAATTATGGCTGGTTTGATCTGGATATTTGTTCTGCCAAGCTTCTCTTGTGTTGTGCAAATAAGCTGCAGAAAAGCTATTATTATGATAAGCAAGAGAGGTATGATACTCGCCGCTTTGTATGTTAAAATAGAGATGTGTTTTAAACTTATATAATTTGATGGAATTTAATGACAATTTAAATAGGCACATTAGACTGTTACCCCTGTCTAACCTTGATTATTTAGCTTCCTGTATTTGGGCATACCAAGACCCAGCGAGTTGGAAGGGGGTTTACTAGCGCGAATCACGTTTCGAGAATGCTGATAGTGCGCACGACTTCCCCGCGCTTGTCACCCTGTGCACCTCCTCTCCCAAGCTTACTCACAGCAAAAAGCCCTTACCTATAGGGCGTCTAAATAGAAAGGGGGCTTGTTGTTTTAAATCTCGCTTGCAAAGAAAACAATACCATCAAAAACCAGTTCCACCTTTTTTTTTTGTGTGAGACTCCGCGTGTGTTTGTGAGAGGGGTTTGGGAAACCCTTGGACCGTGTACGGCTGTAGCAATTTCCAATCGTCTGGAAATCCCTTTGATTGATTTAAACCCGTCAACTACCGGGCACCGTGAACGGTTGTGCGACTAACAGGTTGTACGCTGCTGAAAGATGGACATCAATCAGGACAGCAAGAGAATTGGTTGGACAATCCAGAGCGTTTTTTCCTCTATCTGTCGCACCGTCGCCACCCTTACAATCAATCCTTTTCGTGCTGCTCACATGTCTGCGTGAGGAGGGTTTGTTTGCAAGTGATTTGTCTCAATATCACAGCACCTCGCCAATAATATCGCATGTTGTCTCAATTTGCATACAACCCTGGTAGGGCAGCGGCTGGGTGCGCCGGTGTACGGGAGCTACATTGGTGGCGCGTTACATTGGTAAATGATAAATAATTTAAACGATTTAATTGAAGCATGTGATTGGGGATTTGCGTCGTTGTCACTTGTTTGCGGCGTATGCCCGTGTACAGTAGAACGGCGGTGATGGAACGTTTGCGCCTTGGCGCAGTGCCAATGCTGCGAACAATTTGTTATTTTTTGTGTAATTATTGTTTTAAAAAACAAAACACCATCCTTGAATAATCCACCATTTCCTTCCGGGAGGGTAAGAAAGTTGCCCTGTTAAGTTAAGCTCTGTATGCGCTGTGTGCTACTTTGCGCTTAGCTTCTTGCAGCGTTGGGTGTTGATAAGATAGAAAAGCTGTGGCTATATGGGGTGGTGTGTGCACTCGAGATGACCCGGTAGACGGAAAGGATGTTTTTACCTTCTGCAAAGTATAATGCAGCATGATCTCACTAACGCATTAAGCCAGCGAGTGCAGTCAGCGACAGGGCATGATGAAGGGATCAACAGATGGCTGGTAAGAAAAGCAGCAGAGATGAGGAGTCGGTAGGTAAAGGGCAATAAAATCGACGTGCTATCGCTCTTAAGGGCGACCTATCGGTGTTCCATTGTTTCTCATCATAGACACTGCAAGTGTTGCAATCTAGTGACGCAAACAGCTTCTTTTTTAGGGAGTTTTAAGAGAGAACAGAGTAGCGTTAGAGTGTCCGTAGTCACTCAAACATGTCAAAATACCATGTTAAAGCGTCACCCAAGATCCGTTGCATAAGATTAAAATGTAAATGTCATCTCCAAATCCGTTCCTCCATCGTTCGGTGTTGATTCCTTCCCAGTGTCTGTGAAGCCCATTAATTCGGTAGCCTCGAATAGTTTTACCCAAATTCCACTAAAATCCACGGCAAACGGGTGTGCCACGCATCTCTCACCTTCGCTCGCCGTCCTCTTATCGCCGTTCGGATGACTTTCACTGGGGTGTGTGCACCGGTTAGGCTATTCCTGCCGGACGGTTCCGATGTGTAATCAAGGTGGTACAATATGGAGTCCGCTGCAGTTGCCTTTGTGTGTTCTCTCTGCCGCTTGAAATTGGAACCAGCTTATCGCAGGTCAGAAGAGGCCTACCCGCATTAAACGGTGGCAGCGTTGCAACCTGTTTCAAAAAACACTGCTGCGGGACGGTGTGATCGTCATGCGAAACGCTGTCTGTTCACCTCCCACCACCATTGGAAGCCTTCACGGCACGAAGAGGACAACAGCAAGGCAACTCCCCGGTAAAGGGTTTTTGTGTTCGACCACTTGATCACCCGGGAAGTGGTGGAACAGGTTCAACCTTTGTCGTATGTCTCTTCAACTTCTTAATCGTGCATACGATAAAGAGAGAGAAAGGGAGTGAGGGAGAAAGAAATACACGATCGTTTGGACGACCCTCCTCAGCCTCGTATGGTGGCAATACGGGCTGGCCGTTACTACCGAATAAAAAAAAAACAATAGCTTCGATGTTCGTGGAGATCATCTTCTCTAACCAAAAGCAAAACAAAATAAGGGGACGATCACTGCAGGATTAGAAGAAAAATTAAGGCTCAACTCCTTTTCCAACCCACGCCAAGTAATGAATTCGAGGTGTCGAAAGCCTTCGCCTCGTTCGCCTTTCATCAGCTCATAGGTGCCACTAGGTGGCCATTGTTGTGTGCGTATGGGTATCAAACCCCTGGAAGCGGCCGCGAGGTGCCGCTGCTGTGTTGGTGGAATGAAGCGGAGCTGACCAACCGTTGGTCGCTGTGTTGGGGTTTGATAGTATTCGGGGGGTTGGTGTTTCGCGCTCTCACTTCGACACGGTGGAGTTTTGCTCTCCGCAGGGGTTGATCGGTGTGCACTAGCACACTTACTGGCGGGGAGCCATTTTGATGGTGGTCGAAACGTTCGCTATGACGCACTGTCCGTGTCCGCGAGTTGCGGGAGTGCGTGCCTGTGTTCGTTGCACGGTGGCAGCGTGAAGCACCACCACTGCTCTGCGCTATGTTAACCCTCGTCAACCTTCCATGCTCGCGCGTTCCAGGGGATGAGAAATCGAATCGGTGGTCGAATCGGTACCCATAGAATCGCCACCAACACATCAACACCGTTTGCTTGCCGCAGCTCTCCGGCGCCATCACAAACAGACGGAATCAGTTTCGCTCAGTCCATCGTTTGAGTCGCGTCCGTCTGGATGCTTTCGCGCTTGCGTGTTGAGCTTTCTGCGTCATTCTCCTAGGCGTCGAGTGTTTTATTCTTATTTGTCCTCACCGTGTGTGTGCGCGTGTGCAAGTGTGCTGGCAATTTGAGCTTGCCGTGGGCAAAGAGTTGTTTTCCGACTGCACTTCCGACACTTCCGACACTTTAAGTTCTACTGCGTTTGAAAGGAAAAGCGTATCTTGCCGTTCTATTGTGCGTGTGTACCTGTGTGCCTGTGTGCAGAGAACGCGTCCATACCACAGGACGGTGTATGAGGCAGAAGAAGGTCACCTGCTGTCTGGTGTTTGCCGGTGGAGCTATACCAGGACCCGGAAGTTTGATGTAAAACCGTGCACTAGCAGCGGCCGTGCCACTGTATTTCGCATCGTCCGCACAGTAACGGAGGTGGTGGCAAAATTAGGCAAACGGTGCTACCGCTTATACCCGTGAGCATGAGCGTCGTGGCCGTCGTTCCGGTGGCCTATCGATACACTTGGAATCGCGAGATCGTGTTCAACTCCCAGAAGCTGGTGAAGAGACGACTGAGCTGCATGTGCCGCCCCGAGCTTGCCGCTGCTGTCTGAGTCCTTTTTTTTTGCGCGTTAGAGAACCGAAGTCGGGGGGAGCAAAAACATATAGTCTCGAGGATCCAGACCGAGTCGAAACCCGGAAAACCCATTACGCTTGCACAACGGCCAATGCTTAGTAAAAAACGCACGTGAAACGTGAAAGGAACAAAAAAAGAAACAACTGAAACTGTGTTTAAACAAGAGGAAGCACAATCATTGTAAAGACGCTCTCTCTATCTCTTTGTTGTTCGCAGTTTTAGTTGGTATAGGTTTATACACAATAATTAAACACTTCTCCGGAAAAGAGGCATTAAGAGAAGGTACCGGCAAAAAAAAGTGAAGGATAGGGAAAGTGCAAAACTTGCTGCAATCAGGACTTGCCAAAATATTCAGCTCAGTAGGAACCGGAATATACACTATACCCGATCGCCAGACAGAGAAGCGAGAAAAGCTGTGTGTACGTCTTTGTGCAATACTGAAATTACTTTTCTCTTTTGGTACGCAAACAACAATATCTGTGATCGAAAATTGCTGTGTTTGTTTTTAACATTTATATTTTTTAAAAGTAAATTGTTTGCCTGTTGTTGTTAATGATCATTACAGTAGTTTGGTTAAAATTAGTACATTGGTAGTAGTAATCTCTCGCTCTCTTTCGCTGAGCTATCCGGTCTCGGACCGAATTATTAGTCCCTTCGGGGGTTGCGATAGCTTACGTTACCACAGGAACCGTTTTTGTGGGCTCGTTTTGCCATTCGTTATCCTTACTTGTACGACCTTTTTTAAACGCTTTCCACTCCGGGGATAAATAGATTAGCTTTTACCTTTAACACCGCATCCATTGTGAAATCTTGTTGTGCCCATATTTTCGAATCCCTGGAGGATACTATATTAGTAGGCAAGTTAGTAATTAGCAACGTTTGTTTAGTAGCGTGATAGGATTGTACGAGATTATTTTAGACCGCGTAAATTAGATTGTTTACCACATCGTTCTACAGGCGGGCGCACTGCTCGAGTGACAGGAAGTAATAAAGCACAGAACAATTAAAAAAGCTCTTGAGAGAAGGGTCTGCGCTCATAGACGATCGGAAGACGGTCATCAAACTGCCAAACGTCGACAAAATATTAGCTTCACTTCGTAGCAAAGGTGAAAGGAGGAACCTTTAGACACAATAGAGCCGAAATAGTAAGAAAAGGTTCGAAAAGGAAGGTAGATATATAAGTGCTTTAAAGGCAGCTCAGGGGCGGCACAGCAAAGCTTTTCGACAAATCAACCACGGTTGAACACCAAACCAGCTCATCACCAAGCGCGAGACGAGATGAACGTCTACGGTTAGTATGGAAAGCATAAGTTTATGGGCTCTTTAAAAACGATTAGCACACGTTGTGTGCTGATATGCAAATCTGGACAGCAGTTGGAGTTTTGAAATGGTCCAATTGGACAGTGCTTCCCATGTGTGCAGCGTCCGTTTCTGCAAATGCAAAAAGCAGCAGAAGCAACCACCTCCGAGCAGTCCACTATCAGTTGGTTATCAGCAGCGCAGGCATTTTCCTGTGACTTTTGCCTTTTCGCAGCGAACGCGCAAATGGAGCAGCGAACGCGTTAAGGCGTGCGGTGGGTTTTTTTTTCGAAGATTGGTTACTTGTGGCGATGTCTCTGAGTATCAGAATCAGACAAACATACACAGGCTGACTGGCTGGTGGCGCAAGCAAGGGGCTTTTATGTGCGGCTTTTGTTGGTTCGATGGTCTGGAAGCTGCAAGACTGAGTGCTGATAAAGTAGCTCAAAGACTTCGGTGTTGCAACTGGGTGGGCAGGTTGACTTGTACAAGAATGATCCGGTTTATGATGCACATCTTTCACAATACGCTGCTATCGATCGGATGTGTATGCGGTTTGTCCTTATTTTAGTGATTGACATTAGCATTGACGATGGCTGGGTAGCGTAACTACTACTCTTTGAAATGATTTAGGTAGGATGCGAGAGAGGGGGTTCGAAGGTTCGATGGTCGTTGTTGGTGAGTAGATAAGATTCTGTCCGAAAATTAGGTTACCGCTAGAGGGCGCCTCAGCTGTTAAGGTTTTGGACGTTGATCCAGTACATCGATGAGCGAGCCCCATTGAGCTGAATGTGCTTGCTTGGATGAACGACTGCCGAAATTTGCTTGTAGAATACTATTAAAAACATTTTTCGTGAAGAAGGAATATGTGATTTTAGATGTTTTTTTGTTCTATTTTTTCTATCTAAAATGAGTTGATCATAACCATAATAGATCTTGCCTAGTAAGATCTTCTTTACGTTACTGCATCTGTGTGAATGGCGGCCAGGGTTATAGAGAATAGCATGGCTTTTTTGTGCCTTTAGAATGGACATTCGAATCTTTGATACAAAGGTCGAATCAAAAGAAATAGTCTTGTCCATCGTCTTAAGGTGGGAAAAAATTATGCCAAGAATTTGCGTCAAAGTAATCATTGCTGCAACTCCTGTAAGAATGAAATATTATCAAATGACTTTCAAATAATCCATAAACGTGTTTCCCCTTTGCATCTCCCGTAAGGAGCGTTGCGTAAACACTATGCGTCAGCCATGCATGCAACACAAGATCCTCTCCCTTTCCACTGGACCACATCTGTTATCTAGGCAACACCTTCAGCTCATCACTAACAATCTTTATGAATGGGAAGTAAATGTTCCTACCTACTGTTAACAAGCGTTAAATGCTTGCCCATGTTGTTTGACTATTGTTCCCATTTTTCCCATCAAATGATCATGATCGTAAGCAATCAGGCAAAGTATTCCATTAGCGCAGGTTAGCGCGGATATTGTAGTACCCTTGATGGAGTTGTGAACGATAGCCGTTTACGCCGGAAAGTGTGTGACTCTGGAAGGAAGCAAACCCGCCACAATTAACGTAACAACATTAGCCATGCAAATGATCGTGCTTCACTTGTACGTGTTGTAGGCGGCTACTTGCAACGGGGAGCGAACGATCCGATAAAAGCGTCGTGGCGGTAAACTGGTCCATTTATTACGAACCTTTCCCGCACTATAAAAATAAACGGTGATCCGATATTCGGTGTACCACCGGAGGACCGGCTCGATGGGACATTCTTTTTTTTCCTGATCGGCTTAAATCGTACAGCTCCGTGTAGTTGTTCTTAATGTGTGTAGCCTGGGGCGCAAACTGCTTGTAACCAGTTAAGGCATATCCTCAAGGTGGTGCCCCAGAAGCATGCAAAGAGTCTCTGCGAGGCATCTGCGTAAGAAAGCGAATGTGTGTGAGACGGCTGGAATGGAATCTGAATTCGTAAAAGCCATGTACGACACCTGTGCGAGAATAAGAGACTGTTTACTGCGACAATGAGGAATTGTTCGCCGTGGAACAGGTTTTGCGTCTCGCACACACCGGGACACGGTGCTGGTTTCGCAGAAGGGTTGAAGGGTTGTGGGCGCAAAAGGGAAGGCTGTTTCGTTACAAGTCTTTAGCGGCTTCCATTCGCATCCGATGAATATGTATTTATCGATAGTCTGAGCTATGTAAGTTCGCCGTAGTTTGATATCGGTGTTACAACGCCTGTTGCAATCAGTCTCTAAACCAAAAGAGAGAGAGAGAGAGGAAGAAAGAAAGATAGTGTACGGTTGTATCTGTAGCACAACGCAGCAGCTTCGTTAGGTGCCATTATTGCACTATTGATCACTGATTAATGTTATTTCTTTGTTTATCTTGTAACTGGTAGAATTTTCACCCCGGTGCTGGATGAAGCATTTGTTACAAATTCTTTAGATTGATCGGTACGTTGTCCAGATCGCATTTGATGCAGTACGGAAGTGTGAACAAAACTTGTAACCTTGGGAGGAGCAGCAGGGCTTAGGCTAAAAATCGCATAAGCCAATGACCCTTGATCACGCATAGCTTGGAAGCTAATGTTAAGCTGCCCATATGCAATGAGCGTGTGCGTGTGTGCGCGTGTTTGTGGAAGTTATCAATGAGTTGACCTGCTGGCCTTGCCTTTCTATTCCTTCGGCGTGTTTTGATTTTGAGCGAATTGAGGGCTTCTGTTGGTGCAAAAGTGGGTCAGCGCGTCATTTTAATGAGTTCAAGAAAAAAGAACACACGAGTAAGGGAGAGAGTGAGAGAGACAGTTTCAGAGCAAGAGAGCTGGTAATGATCGTTAATATGAAATTGTGATCACAATGACACCAGCCAACCTAATACTTACTTCATGAACGAATCAATTGGAAGAGTACATGGTAATCAAGAATTTGTCACGTGACGTACACATCAAATACCTATATGAACTATTAGGGAGGAATCGAACAGGAGTTTTTACGCTATAGAACCTCTTCCAAGATTGACTACCACGATGTGCTGCTTGTAAAACGTGACACAAACAGCCAGATTCCGACAAAAACAGCTGGGCCGTGCTTGGCGTGATCCGACACCAACTGTTGTCACATTGATCTAATAGATTTGATTGATCGATTGCGACTGGTGGGAAACGAGTGAAGAAGAATGCACTCTTGTGCGTTTGGTTTGTTATTTGAACAAACGAAATGCAAGATAAAACACATTTCACGTGGTTTGTTCGTGGTTGTACAAGAATGAAAGCAAAAAAGGAAGAAATAATGGAAGATGGAGTGAATTGTGTGACCTCAAAACAAGAACCATAGAGGTCTTTACACAACTGGAGTACATTAATCCGGAAATTGGTGTATGACGCGGTACTATGGCTCCTTCAACACACGGGTCATTGAATGATCGTACCGATGATCCTGCAGGATGGCCTCAGCCATCTGATCTGCGATTCGTTTTTCTTCTAGAATTTGCAAATACTCTACAGCCTGTCCACAGTCTCTCCCTCTTCTCTCTCAGTGTTAGATAATGCTTATGACCCAACGCAATCCGGCGAGTATACTTTGTTGCACGGAAGGGCATCTAACCCTGAACCATCGGGTGGCAAAAGGATGTGCCGATGCCTCCTCAACTCAACGGGCACGACCGGGGAGACCATTGTCCCCGAAATTGATGCATCTTGCTGATAACGAGTGTCCTTCGCATTTCATCATTAGTAAAGCGTGGCAGAGGGAAGGCTTCCTCTCCATGTGATGATCACATTACAGGAAGAAAGCCATTTCCCATCCGAGTGGTTCTGTTTTTCTGTTAACAAAAAAGCGCATTGGTGGCAAATCTTCTATTTATTGTCTGTCTAACCCCCCACTGGCGACTGGAGGAGATGGTTCAAGATCGTGAACCAGCGTCACACACCGTACAGCCACCTACCACCGGGCTACCCCCTGCCCTTGCCTTATCACCTTTCGGGGGGGAATTCATAGCAAACCGATAAGCGCTCGTCGCTGGTAATGGGCGGCGATGATGGTACTGTGAGCAACGGGCTTACACACAACCATCGGCGAGGAACTGGCGAGCGTCCGTTTCGGTGTGGCAAGGAGCATTAGTTCGCAGCCGACCGCTAGTGTGCGCTGTTGTAGTGTGCAAGAGAGAGCATTCGATGGGCTAAGGAAAGCCGCTGACCAAGAGTCAAGATTGTTGCGTACCAACAAAGACCAGTCGTGATATGATCGCGAGGATCATTTAAAATAGTCCGCCATTGTTGTCGTGCGTTTTGAAATCGATAAAGTAGTGATTGTTGCTCGCCACAAAGCGACGCCCCAACACCAGCCAGTCGAAGAGACGTATGCCTTGGAAGGGATACACGGGAAGAAGTAGTAGAGCACTGTGAACTGGACGCTCTTACCCTCGCCAGAAACCCCCCCCCCCCCTCGAAGAGCGCACCTGCACAGACAACATTCGCCTGTGTCAATGAAGATAAACGCTTACGAACTACTGCACGGTTGTTTGCCGGGTGTAGAAACGCCGTCATCTTCGTCTTCAGCGACCTGTGAGGGTTCGTCGCTGTACGGCTGCCGTTGCTGCTGCGCGGTTTCACGGGACTGTCGCTGCTGCTGCTGTTGCTACTGTGCTGGCGGTGCTGCCGTGCTGCATCAGATTCCACGTGCCGAATCGCGCGAGCAACGCAAAAGCCTTACGCTGCACATAACGAGCGGAAATGTTTAACTATCACTTTCCCCGCGCAGGTAGGCAAAACAGAAACCCCTTCACCCCTGTCCGGCGTGGGGAGAGGGAGGGGTGGTAGGTTTGGGGATGATGATGACGCTGATGTGTTGGTCTTTACTGTCGTTTATGGGTGGGACGAAGAAGGGTATGATTTTTTGGAATATCTCGTCTGATAGATGCAGAGAAAGTTGTGGCACACTCTGCAACAAACGAGTCCATTTTTGGATCAATTTAGGGATTTTTTAAAAAATAATAGAAACAATCCGTATCCGTGTAAGAGCCAATAAAACTCGTTTATACCTTCTCACAGCTTACGTCGTGATCGTGATCGGTATTATCGCGTTCCACAGCACTGCAACACACTAGGGGATCGACAGCGATATGTCTTATCTTATGTTGTTGGGTATACGGGGCCCCGAGCACATACATGCAGCATAAACTTTCTTGCCAAGGCCAACAGGAGAGCATGATTTTGTTGCCAAGGGGTGCATCGATTTGTTACCGTCGTTCCCGTTGGCGGCACACCAACGGCGGGATATTATTATCGTATCGCTAAAATCAAACTGTTGAACGAACTGGAGAGTATCTTATCGGCGTTATCTCGTTCCCAGTGAGTGGCCAGTGTGCAAGAGGGCGAAGGAAGGTGACACAATGGTTTTAAGAGTGTAAATCCAACAAGATTATGTTGCTTGCATACGAGAGTACGACACCGTGTGTGTGACTCATCCGGTCAACCGTGTATGGTACGTGGGATCTTGGTTGGAAAAGTGTTAGATTTTAGTTGTGGGTTTACTTCTATACTTCAAATTCGTAATTATTTGCCTAAATCTTTTATCTTTATTACTTACTTTTAATCTCGATCGATCATCTCTGTATATAGATCTTCACACACAGATGGGTTGGTGGGAACCGGAGGCATTGACGTCTACGCGATAAAACTGAACGTACGGCTGTGAATTGCCTCCGAGGGGAAAGAAGCGGTCAAAGCTGGTCAAAGATGATACAAGAATGGACCTTTTTTTTAAATGAACTCGACGATCCGGATCGAACCAGTTCCACCTGCAAAAACGTACACGGTTATCAGTGGACTGTCGATTTCATGTTCACCCTCCTTATTTGACCATATGCCTTGGCCGTATCTGTGCGAAAGTGCGACGTGTTTGCTTTTATTTATAACACACAGAGGATTTTGTTTTTGGACTGGCAAACTTTTTATCATCACCCAATGTAATCGTGATCGTGAAACACTTGCAACGCTGGGAACCAATAAGTTGTTGCTTCTGGAACTCTCTTAATCGGGGGATCGTTTTACAATTGTTAAGGAATGGGAATGTTAATCCAATTTGATCTAATGAGCATCGTGTCTAACAGCATTCGTTTCCCTTTTGTCTTTTTAACTTGCAGATCTATGTTACGATGACAAGGAGAAGATATCGTCAAGCGATTCCGCGCTGCTTGCCAGCTTCGGTACGCTACCAACCGTTGTGGATGAAGAGTTCTACCCTTTCATACTGCAACCGGAGGCAACAAAGGGTGGCAGCACCGATGTGAGCGGATCCGAATTGATGATGGGGATGGAGCTGATCAGCCAGTTGACACCGCCGCAAACGCCACCGCAGACGATGTCATTTGGTGGTGTGGTCGCTAGCGTCCTGTCGGCACAACCCCAGATTACTCTCCCAATACAGTTCCAACCCCCGTACGCTCCACTGTCGAATCCGGAACCAATGCTTCAGCAGCAGCAGACGCACGTACCGTGCCAGGGTACCAATGCCTTAACGACCGACTACTACATCGTGGATGAATATTCCACCTTGACGCAGATCGGTGCTGGGGGCATGCAGCAAGGGCAGCCGCAGCAGCAGCTAACCATAACGATGGAACCACTGCAGCAAGTACCGGCCGATATCGGTACCGCTCCGTTCAACTTTGCCGAAACCTACACCCCACAGCAGTTGAGCGAGATGGCAAACATCGTGCGTAGTCTGCAGATGGATGAAGATGCGTTCCGCGGGGATGAAGATGATGAAGATTCGTTGGCCGGGTTTTCCGAAGCCGGCTCAATCGAGAATGGCGATTCCCGCTCGTCGTCATCGTCCGCTTCCTCCATTGTGGCCCGTTCACCGGTCTACAGTGATTCGGCTGAATCGTACTACGGTGGTAGCCGCAACGATGGTGACGATGAGGACTGGAGCCCATCGAAACCGAAGAAGCTGAACATCCGCAACGGTGGTGTGGTCACGAAAAAGCGTACCACCACCAACGCGAACGGTATCACTACCAGCACCACCGCTACCCGGGCGTATGGCGGCCGCGGTATCGAGGAGAAAAAGTCACGGAAAAAGGAACAGAATAAGAACGCTGCGACGCGCTACAGGCAGAAAAAGAAAGCAGAGATAGAAGAGATTCTGATTGAGGAGAGCAAGCTGCGTGAAAGGAATGAAGAGCTGAAGAGAAAGTCGCAGGATCTTGGGCGTGAAATTAGCTGCATCAAGAAGTTGATGCGCGAGTTTTGCCTAAGCAAGGGTTTACTGTAAACAAACAAAAGATCTTTAATTTCCGATTCAATCAGAAACAAAGTACATAACTGTATCTCTCTTACCAGTAACATATTTTTAAATGCAAGAAAACAAAATCGGAACCATATTGACTAATCAGTAATAAAGCAATATATTAAAATCAGGACGTAAAACAAAGCCACCTGAGTAAAAAATCTCTTGGCAGCTTTTCAGTTTAAAAAAAAAAAAGAATACCATAACGATACTTACTTCGTGCGTACCTTCTAGTAGGCAGTCCTAGCGATCGTCTTTTTTACATTTATCATGCTATTCAACCCTCAAATACTCTCCAATCAGTACGAGAGGGGTAACCACTGAATGGCATTAGTTTGTAACAACAAAACTCATATCTTCATTCCTTTCTCGTCGGCAAAAATATGTGAAAAGCGGTGTCGCTCTCTGATCCTTGCTAAAAAGGCGACACTCAGTTTTTAGAGGAACGGTCGTGAGAAGTCGAAGAATCTTAGCAGAGAGAGAGAGAGAGCTAGTAGTTGTAGCAGTGATAGAAGGAAGAGTGAAAGGCAATCGTATACCCAATTGTGCCGGACACCACACATCCACGTCCTTGCTGGATATTCTCTCGGTCACTACTCCCTCCCTCTCTTTCCTTCACTACCATTGCAGTTAATCGTAGAGTCATGTCGTCGAATGATCATTGTCAGGATCGGATTCGCATACGTCGCTAGTTTGGACATTATTTTGTGCCGTTAACATATTGGCGGTGGTATCCCAATTTTTCCCTTCGGATTTTAATTTAACGGTAACGATTTGTTGAAGCCGCCAATAAGAACCCCCGTTTTGCCGTGAGCTTGCCGTCACCGAGTGATGGGATGCTGTAGGCGTTTCTGTGTATGGCGTGCAGTGTGATGCTGTGCCGAAGCTCTGCAGAACGTGTACAGCGTCTCCCCGGTGTTGGTTCTCCTGTGATGTGGCAGGAATCGTATTGAATTCGGGGCCGAAAACACAACATATGCGTTTTAAAGCTTTATACAGGACAGAAACTGGATCAAAATTGTATTAACTGTGTTATCATTTAGGGCACTTGCAAATCCCGGGAAGGATAAAAAGACAAAACCATTTACATTGACACATTTTAAATGCACTATACATATGTATTTTATGTTCATGTTTTATAACAACCGTAAGGCACAAATTGGAAAGCGAACGAATTCAATACGTTTTGTTAACACAGAAAGGAAGGAATATGAAGATTTTGATCACAGAAAATAAAAACACCCCGTTTATATACATATATTTTATCCGATAAACTCAACGGGGAAAGAAAAGTGTTGTGGCGTGTCTGTGTGTATCATTATTTTATCATCCGTTCAAGTCTCTATAGATCTTGGGAGTAAGTTGCATCTGAGTGGCAGTGATCGATGAGATCATCGATCGTATAGGAGTGGTATTGCGACGGCAATATCTGATTTAACTGCCTGCTGTTGACGAATTTCAGATCAAAAATAGTCACGCAGAGAGTGTATAATAACAATTTTGTTGTAAAAACTAACAAACAATTTTAGGCACTTTTTAACAAACATGAGTAGCTTTTTGAAGCTATGGAATTTGGAATTCAGTTTTGAACTAGAACTATTCCACAACCGAAGCTTTATGATTCGGTCTTTTTTCCAATAACCTTTAAAAGAGGTATGGTGTTCCTCGTTTTGTTTTTCGAGATAATTTCTTTACCCTGCCTTGTAGTACTCCAGCAGCGGTAGGTTCGTTCCCATCGTGATCGCTCGTCCATCCTTCTGGAAGATATCTTTGTTGCGCTCCAGCCAAAGGCTTTTGGTAACATCGACCGCATGCAAACGTTTGGCATGTTTAAGAAATTCTTCCATTTCTTGCACGTTGAGCGAAAAGCAACAGCTCAGGTCCAGCTGCTCCAACTGGTTGGCCGTGGTCCAATCGTGGAAAAACTTCCCCAAAAGATTCGGATTGCCCGGTATGGCCAGTGTGCGCAGTGCCAACGGTTGTGATCGTAGAAATTCACCCAAACTCTCGTCGGTTAAATCACACCGCCCAAGATCGAGGTGTTCCAGGGTAGAGAGCAGCACCGCTAGCGGCCGTAGATGCTGTTCGGTGAGGATCGTGTAGTTGATGGTAAGGTGCCGCAAGTTCGTACAGTGCGCGGCCAGGTTATCCACAATGTGCTGCTTGAGCGTCTCGTTCATGATGTATCCGCCGGAAAATCGGAACGCTTCCATCGTTGGTCCCAGACTGGTGAACACGTTACGCAGATATTCCGGAAAATTGTCCCGTCCTACCACGCTCCGATAGTCCAGCTCAAAGTAGCGTATTTTGCGCAAGTGCCGCTGGCAAATGTACAGGAAGCGTTTGTTTACGGAAGACAGCAAAAGCAGCTCGTTGAAGCAGAAGTAGGAAAAGATTTCCATCAGCGAGTCCTCGTCCAAATCGAGCAGTTCCATCGCATGGCGAGTAAGATTGAACACGGTAGGGAAACTGCGCACGAAATCACACGGTCACGCTCCACGAACTGCATAGGAGCGAATGTGTTTATGTTGACAATCATATGGTTGCGTGTTGACATGGGGATTGCAGGGTTAGCGAATTAAAAGGGCGTTGGGTGTTTCTGATAGTTTCGTTGCTTCATGGCATTATTTGATCTTCTTCACACGTTTTTATAAACTTTTTTTTTGTATCTTTTATGTCGTCGGTAATTTGTTGATCATCCTCGTGGAATTTAGGGATTTATAAAAAATATCACTTATCATTTAAAAATTAATTTAGGAATTTAGGGATTTATAAAAAATATCACTTAACTCATTTATAGCTTGAGAAAGCATGGCATAAAAATCAAGAGAGAGAAATATTTTGATCCTACGCAAAAGGACCTCTGGCTGGTTACAAACGATATATGCATCTCTTTTGCCGCAACAGGACACCTCAGATAGAAAGCTGTATCGGTCATGATTTATCCTGATATCGTTTGGGGAAGTTTTTGTTACATCTGTTGTTGTTACATCTTTCACTTGTGTTTGTTCGAGTTCTCACATCTGTTAATATTCGTAAATATTTTTTTTTTTGTGTGGCAAACTCGTTTTTACATTCCTCTGAGCTACGTCCTTCGACGTTGCTGTATTGCTCGGTATGCGTCGTTCTTATGTCATTTTTTTACTTTCTTCGTCGATCCAGCATTCGATCCATTCGGAGTAGTAGTTACAGTGCGTGGGTATTTAAAATCGGACACTTGATTTTCGATAGCTTTTCTTACTTTGCGAAGCTTTAATCAGGTTTTTGGAATTATAAAAAGTAAATGAAATCTGTGCAGTATGCTTCTTCTGCTTCTCTTCTTCATGAATCAAACATGCTCTTTTTCTGAAAAAAAGTGGAGCAAAACAAAAAAGGCTGTGTATTGCGCTGGGCATTCAAAGTGGGACACTCGATTTACTCGTCGATTTACTATGAATTTTCGTACGATATGAACACATTTTGGCAAGGCACAAGCTAGAACGTATTACTAACTTGCTATTTTGATAAGCAAGTACGTTTCAACAATTTCTAAGCAAACAATCGTTGAAATTAAAAAAGTGAAATTTTTAACGTGAACAAGAGTAAAAGAGTTACGGAAATGAGCGAAATCACCAACATAAGTAAAACTATAATCCACGACATAGTCAGAAGATACAAAAATGAATTGCCAACAAAAACTCGACGAATGAATCAAAACTCAAAATTAAGAAAAGAGATGAAAACCACATTATCCAATCCATTTCTCCACCACAAATCTGATCCAATCCATTTCTCACCTCTAGGGATTTATAAAAAAAAAAAACAATATTAGTTGGGAGATATTTAAGAAAGCGCAATTTGTTCGCTAGATTAGCAATAAAAAACCAGATAGAAAGCTGTATCGGAAAAAAGAGAGTGCTTCGACTCGAAATTGCCAAATAATATGTCAACAAAGATTTAGAATTTTCATGTTTGTGTAATCATATTTGTTCTTTTGCAAACACATTTCTTCATACTCTGATAAACGCTCTTAATGGTTTTGGCAGGTTTGTTCACAGATAAGACTAAACTTAATCTTTTCGGATCTGATGGCCGCCACTACGTTTGTAGAAGACCTGGTGAAGGACATGATGGGAAATTTACCATTGGGGTTGTATGACAGTGAAAGGAGTTGGCATGATGCTTGTAACACGTGGAACCATGGATGCTGCGTATTACACCAACATATTTAAGTCAAATGTCGAACCAAGGGTTGAACAATTGAACATTGCAAGTGATTATGTGTTGTACCAGGGCAATGATCCTAAGCATAAGGCATGGGTGACTCAAATGTGGTTGTTCTATAATCGCCCATATCGTTTAACGTTTTCCTTCTCAGATGCTTATTATTTTGGGTCTGGAAACATTGATATCATAAAAAAATCGAACAGATATAAAGTATTATTATTCCTCTGCTCGAATATTGCTGTGTTTATCTTACGACACTTTAACTTTGGTATGTTAGTTGCTGTAGGCAGCTTTCCGTGCATATTCCAGTACCTCCAGCATATGCGTCGTACAGGTGTCTGTGGAAGTAGTACTTCATGATATTACGTGGAATAAATATGTACAACTACATTCACAGCATTGTCATTCAAATGTCATTTTCGATCATGCGAGAAGCATCTTTGCGGAAGTGATCAATACCTAAAAGCATGTTACAGATGCGAAACCTTAAATAACCGAAAGTAAACCACCATCTTCAGGGAAATGTATGCCAAATCGGCTGTGCAAATAGAAGGTCGAAGAACGTTTTGAAAGACAACAGTTCTGTCCGAACGCAGTATAAAAGCATATGAACGGTCTTCTGTTTCATCATCAGTTGAGAAGTACCCGATTCCACAACAGCCACCATGAAATTCGCCATTGCCCTCCTTGCCCTGTTCGCGGTGATGTGCCTCTGTCAGGCCCTGCCACAACCAGAGGAAGCGAGCGCTCAGGGAGCTCCAACAGAGGAAACCACCAGTCAAACCAAGACTGATGCTGAGATCGAGGCAGAGCTGAAGGCCACACCGCAGGGACGCTTTTGGTGGACTGTCGCTAAGGTCGTCGGAGGACTTGTTGGAG
>KB671995.1:35258-47850 GCA_000349105.1 Anopheles epiroticus | reverse complement strand
CTCTCCCACTTCCTACGCACCCAGCCATTTTCCCGATTGGAAAACAAAGGTGCAGCACACTCGCTCACGACACGAGCAAGGGGTTGAGCTCCTGTGCATCTGCGGTTGCTGACTGTGGCCAGGGTGAAAATGTGCCATCCCGCTGTACCAGCGTTATTTCTGTGCGCTCGCTCGTACGGATCGATATTGGTTCCGTTCACATTTCTGCCCCTTGTAATACCTTGCACTAGGGTGCCGTCGCGAGCAGCAATGGTAAAAGATTGTGGTTTTAAAAATATTAACAGCAATCGCGACGAAAACAAAAACGCAAACCCTACGTAGCAGACCCGTGTTTGAGTGTTGCCGTCTGCCGACTGCACCGTCAATATCGAGCACGATAAATTCTGAGCGAAATTGCATACACTTCCTTACCGCCAGTCAAAGTGCCAGCGAACGGGCACCGTGCTAACAGCTCAACCCCGGCCCGGCGTGCCGTTAAAAGCAATGGAAAACAATTAAAACATATGCACCGGCGAGGGGTAGCGTTCTGTGGGGTTTTGCTTACAGTTTTGGCTGGCAATGGTGCCGCACGGTCCATGCGCTTGGACCGGGCTGTGAGCGGTATCGTTAAATATTTATCCATGATGCAGACGCTGTGATGGAGATACATTTGTCGATTAAAAAGTAAAAAGCATTCCCAAGCGATAGAGCAGATATTAAATGGGTTGTGAGAATTATTGGCCGTTGTATTTCTTTTCGTGCGAAACGGTAGCTGCATGATTATAAAATCTAAAAGATATAAGGACTGAGATGAAACAAAAAATATTGAGTGAGGAAAACCGCTTGCAACAAACATGTATTTTAAAGCTACAACATAAACTGAAAAATTAGCAACCTAACAATTTTAATGTTTAAGCGTAAGACATTACAAATAAATTTTGCATTTCTAGTGTCGAAAAAGCAAACACAATCAGCCACAGAAGCAAAATTGTACAAATTGATTTGTTGGCAGAACTTGGCAGAAGAAGAAAAACCCGTTTTTTAATTTGGTGCCTAAAGCGCCTAAAGTTATGCATTCCGCACCGAAAAAATGGACATGCACTGCATTTTTGTAGTAAAATGTAACAAAATTCACTCTGAAAAAACAACCATTGCTGGTTAACCATTTTAAGGAAAATTTTATTCCTTTTTTTGTTTTCGTTTTCTTTTAATACGGAAATAATAAAAAATTGCAAGGAATACAATTCTCACACTTATTTCAGCATTGTTTTCTTCCGTAATAATTAAGGGTCAGATGTTGCAGGCCAACACAAGCAAATGGAGATAAGCTATTCACATCCAAATGCCCAACAAAAAGCGAAACTTTTGTCACATATTCCAATTACCATCCACACTGCAGCACCATCAGCCTCACCCCGTACACGGGTTCGTCGCTTGTCTGCTCGAAAAATAATTTCACCACTTCTCGTCCAAAAGTTTCCCGATGGGCGGGAAATGAATTCCAGCCATACACACTCACACTAACGGTCCCCGATCGATCGATCTAGGGCGAGATGCAGGACTGGATGCCGCTGAAGCTGCCCGATGAAAATGTTGATTATTTCTCTTGTTTCGTCGACGACACGACGTACCACGTTGCCTCCGTTTTAGCTGAAACTTTGGCTCGGGGTTTTCTTTCTCAGCAGCACTACTGCACGCAACAGGAGTGTGTGCGGGTGTGTGTGTGTATGTGTTTGTGTTAACCAAAATGCAACCGCAAACATGTCCCATCCCGGGCCGTACCACAGTGAACGATATAAACCTCGTACTCACGCAGGAAAATAAACCTCACACCCATTAGCTTCCACTACTGCTCTCTGCCTCTTTCATATCGGTTTTTTTTTTCGAAGCAGAAAATGAGCAGCTGGGACAACAAGAAAGTGTATGTGTGTACACATTTGTTTGTGTGAGGGTTGTGGGAGAGAGAAAACCGTTTCCAATCATCACAGAAAAAAAAGGAAAGCGAAAAACACACATCGTGAAGAAACATATTGAAGCAAACCTGTGTTTTTGTTCATTCATTCAGAAGCGAACCCCACCCACGGAAGGGCAAAATACTGTGACGGAAAGGGGGTATTCTCCTGAGTACAGTTCGATTACCGCACGAGCATAAGCATGGTGCTACGCAGGAGTACCATAAGTGTAAGAAATTACAGGGAGGGTTTTATACGTTGCGTTTTGGGAAGCGAGTAAAGTAACCCCACGATGAATGTAAATTAAACCAATAAAAGCGTTGTAATCACACGTACAAACCAGTAAAGCTATCGACATACTCGCTGCAGTTGCATTCACTGTTCTTTTCTCAATTATTTTTTTATTATTATTTTATTTAACTTATACGATTATGGTTTTACGATCTTGGTTAGTACGATCTTTGAGATTACCATGAGAGAAATCTGGATAAAATTATACTTTTTTACCCCATGAAAAATACATTTGAACTCAGTCAATTAATGCAAATGCATATTACAGACTTTTGCATTAATCTTTGCTTCTGTACTGTGTATATTTTTTTTGTGTTACGAATCCTCTTTAGCAAGCTTATGCCGTTTACATTGGAGCATAATGCTTCATGTTACAACATGTTATTTCGTATTAAATGCCACTCGTAATAACGAAAATTGTACTTTTCTTGGTTGTTACAAACCATCATGTTGTTCGTCATGCCTATTTTGTGCACAAGCCTGCCAATTTTGTGCTATCAAGTGGAAACTCCCATTTTCGTAGCCAAACCCACTGCCTCACTGCACTTAAATCATTGAAAAATTTTCATTGCACAAACTCGATCCCTTTTTGCCGCCCGTTGGCTTGTTGTTGACATCGTTGTGAAGAGCTTGTTGCACGGTGCAGTAAACATAAAGCAGTCCCTGCTTTAGCAGCTCTTACCAGTGCATAAGCTGGGGTGGAAAAAAGTTTCTACCGTATTTTGTGCTTTTTTTGATATCGAAACAAAACTCTCTCTCACACACGCACACACACACACACACACTCATACTCCCATTCATTGGCTAACATGTTGTTTGCTGCAATATCGGGGCTCAAGCTCGCTGCTCCCAGCCGCAACGCGTCCTTAAAAAAGGGTAGAAAATCGGTAATCGGAAAAATACGAGCGAGCAACAGTGGCACTGTGTGGGTGCTTGAATCACTAGAAAATGCCGGAAACCTCCGCACTGATAAGGTGCAAGGAAAGAAAAATATCTGCCCCTTTAATTCTTGCTGTGCTTGTGTGAACAAGCCAACGAGAAAGATGGTAGCAACGCACACAAACGGTGACAGAGCGACGAAGAAGACAACAGTGTGGCAAATTTTTTTGCACAAAAAAACACACACATTCACGCAGACGTGTTACATAGAGATACATTGGCGGCATTCTTTGCAGCTCTTGTGCCAAAACAGAAGATCAGGGTGCAGAAACAGGAAACAGTGCGCAACAAAATAACGTACAGTGGGAATGGGAATTCACATAAAACTTGAGTGTGCTTGTGTTCGTATCATGATAAGACGCGCGTGCCTTGGTGAGTGTGTGTATCGTATCGAGATTGCAATCATAATTCCACTGTGCATGCTTGTTTTGGTTCGTACGGGAGGTAAAACAAAACCCAAACTCAAGAGGTATCAATTTTTGAGGTTATGTGGTGTGTCATGATGCTTTTACAAACCATCCAGCACACAGCAAAGGATGTCTCTGATGATGAGATTGAATATTGGACAACTAATTATGGTTCTCTATATTTTTCTCTCTCACATGCTCCGAGCTTTAATTTCTCTAAACACAGACAATATCCATTTCGGCTGTCAGGGCAAATGGTAACTGCTGCACATAAATATCACATCATTAAACTTTGTCGTCCTCTTTCTTTCTTTCTGTTTTTATTCCTCTCTCTCTCTCTCTCCCTATCACAGTATGCCTTTCTCCTCTCTCTTTCGTTGTGCTCGAAAGAAACAAAAGGGCCTTCATCAGGACCGAAATGAAACGAAATGAGACAATAAAGAAAAAAGTTTATCAATCGTGACTGGAGCACGCAATCGCATCACATTCGCTGCTGCGGCGAGCGAAAGAAATGCAGTAGAAAATAAATCCATACCACCCAAACTAGGCGACCGAATAGCAAAACAAAACCACGTCCCGGCACAAATGTGCCGTCCGTTTTTGTCTGCATCGTGGCGAGGAGTTGACGCGGCAGTGAAATAGTGGCACGGTCGTGATGTTTCTCTCCGCCACTCTTTCTGTGCCTGCTTCATGACCGCATACCGCATCCCAAAGTGGCTCCTTATTGTTGCACACAGTTCTCCGGCAAGGCTGGCTAGATAAAGGGAAGTGTAGTGAGGAAGAAAACACATGCAACCACTTCCACACTTTCAGGTCTACGTTCGCTCCCGTACGCTATGATTGAAACGTGTTGCTAACGTACAGTCCCACTGCTACGAAAGTAAGGGGCACATCTCAACCTTAATAAGCGAAACAAACACAAATAATCAGAATGTGTGTCTGCACAGCGGCAGTGCCACCGGAAAAGAAAAAAACTACTGCTTCTGTCCTTTTTTCTTTTGCGTAGCGTCGTATGTGCACAGATTTAACGAGAAGATACCGAGCTCTCCTCGGAAGCTCGGTTGTCGTGGGAGTGTTGGCACGTTTATGTGTGTGTGTGTGTGTTCGTTATAGCTGCGTTTCATAATTATGTCAAAACAAATTTGTTTTCCTTTTCGCTACCCTGCGCAAAAAAATTTTCTCTTGTTTTTTTTTTTTGGCCTGAGTTGCATAACATTTAGGCGCCCACTCTCTATCGCTCACAAACGCCCCTGAATGGATGCAATTTTCTACTTCTGCTTCAAATTTTTTAATAATATTAAACAACTTGTTTGTGGTGCAGCTTGCATAACATTTAGGCGACATTTCTTTACAAGCCACAAGTACCCCTAAATGTATGCTAATTGCACTTCAATGCTGTATTGTTTCGTTACATTTCTCCAAAACAGCGTCGTTTCTGTGGTGCGGGTTGCATTTAATATAGGCACCTTCTCTTTATGGGGCCGCTCGCGTAAAGCCCCTTAATGTATGTAATTAGCACTTAAACTTCAAGATGTTTGATAATTTACATTAAACACCTGTTTTGTGGGTGCAGTTTGCATAACATTTCAGTTACCCTTTCTGTGCAGCTACAAACGCCCCTAAATGTATGCAATTGGTACAGGTTCTGCAATAACTTTTCCCTGAGTTCGCTGCAACGCTGGTTCAGTTGCAGCAGCTTTTCACTCTTTTCTTCCTCTGAAACTCAACAATAAATGAAGAATGCAAATTGCATATGGAAACCGAAGAAAAATGTACATCATTTTTACTGATGATACTTTCTATCAAAACTCCTTACTGAGGAAGAAGAAATTGTGCAATGCAGCACAGCCATGCTCGAGGTACGTGGGTATGTTTTGATGAGTTGGCAAAAGTTTCGGTCCGAAGAAAGGTTTTCCCGCGTTTGCCCGCGCGTTACATTGTACGGCGCATCCCGCAATATAATGGGGGTCGTGTGTTTTATAATATAAATACAGCAACGTTTGACTATCTGCTAGTCGAAGGCGAACACAAGGGCTTGTGCATTTAATTTTGATTTGTGAAGTGGCGCAACAGTGGGAAAGGAAGGGGTATCATCGTAAGGTTCCGTTGAAAATGGTGGTGCTTGTTGCTGGCTGTATCGATACAACGCGATCAAGCAGAACATATGACTGTAAAGCATTGGTAGTGAGCACACGAGAAGTGTGCTGAAGAAGGAATGAGTGCAAGAAATTAGCATAACAGTGTGTAGGTTAAAATTTATGTCTTTCTAAGTTTCTTGCTTCGTGGGAACCCCCCCCCCCTCCCCCCGGGAAATACCGCTGCTTCATAGGAGCAAGTTTGTGAAGCACACTTTTTAGTTTTGCGCCGGCCAAATGCTTTGCTTCCGGTTTGCATATTTCCCTCACACAAAAAAAGACGTCGTATGTGGCTTGTGGCTCCTCTGAGCATATGTTCAACAGCTTGACGTGAAATAACTGGAATAGTTGCTCAAGAGCTCCTCCCACAAATATTCGTTCCAAATAAAACACAATCGACACTAAAACTTTGTCCCTTTTACGCCGTTCCCTGGCGTGTGATGAGACATAAATCGTACCGCTCATCACCGGCAAAGTGGAGTGCGTGCATGTTAATACACCACCCGACACCATTTTCGTTCCTTTACGACTGCTCTACGACGCCAGAGCGAAATCCTTTAAACACCTCTCTTCCCCGCTGTCACACACTGCAGGCGCAGGAGGAAGCGGTGTCTCGGTGACGACGGTGAAATCTGTTAGCACCCAGCACCTGTCACCGTTGGGCTGGCAGGGTTGCGCGGGCTTTCGAAAATTCCATTGCGGTCAGAATTTGTAACGCAAACAAAAGCAACCCCGGCACACCTTCGCAGTGCGTGAGTGGTGGGTGAGGAGTTGACTTAAATAAAAATTTATGTCAAACTAGGCCTAACGCCTACAGTATGGAACAACGCTTTTGCCACTAGTGAGATCTACTTGAAAGCTTTTATTAAAATAAACATTTTAACAGGCATGGTAGTTTTCGAAACAAACATTTACTTGAAAATAAAAAAAAAATAAAATAAAAAAATGATCAAAATAATTTTCTTAAACACTAAAAATTTAACAAAAAAATTTAGAAATCAAACTAAATTGAATCATACCATTATAATGGAATTTTTTTCTATTCTATTTTTTTTTCTGTTTTTTCCGATTTTTCAAATTTTCTACATAATCTTTACTGTTTTGCTGTTCATGAAAAGGGTAATAAAATTACCAACATTCAAAGAAGCCAAAGACAGTTTATTCTTCGTCAGATTCTTTTGGATCACACGTATTTTCTCATCTCCAGTCTTAATCAAAATATATGCTTAAGCGTATCTCAACGTAAAGTTGATAAAAAAATCGTTTAATTTTAAAAATCATTAGATTTTAACTAATTCGTCACGTTTGAGCTTATTCTTTCAACGCTGTTTTTTTTTCTCCTGTGTTACTGACTTGTCCGTGTGTTTATGCATTATTTTCTCTTTTTATTTCAACCAGAAAGTGTTGTTAAAATTAAAGTAAATGTTTTCATATGCATATTCGATCGAGTAGGTTCCGACAGATGTCACTAGGTGGCGCTAGGATAGGGTTTATCGAGGACGATAAGAAAGGATAAGGAGAACATGAACGCTAGATGGGTCAACGAAAAGGGCGACACGAAAAAGTTTCGTTTAAAATGTTTAAAATATAAGAAATTGTGTGAAATCCTTATACCGAATTTCTTATTTAAAAATATCCGGAAAATATTGTTACCGACGAAGGAGGACTTAATATTAAAAAAAAACATCACGCGAAAGATCTCTGCCTCAAATTTGTATAAATAATTTTGAAAACATATTGTCCTACACGTATTTCTTCTAAAAATTGTTTGAAATATTATGAAAAATAAAATAAAGAATTATACAGAAGGATTTCAACCAAAAGCCATGGACAAGAATGAGATTGAATGGAAGAAATTTTTGGGTTCATTTTCAATTCACAATATTTTTTCTATATTTTATGATTTCTGCACTTATTTTGTATAATACTGTAAATCAACGTCCTTCCAGTACGGGGTACAGCCTCCCAAGCAGTACTGAAGCATTTTTGAGAAGACATCGTCGATCTTGCGGGATGAACAACGAATCGCTTTGATTATTTTCGTTCGTTTCCTCCGTTTTTTTGTTTTTCGTTTGCACCATTTGCTTTCCCCTCGAACCTCCTGCTCGAACGCTTTATTATGAGTTTTTAGCCTTTCCTATGCACGGCAGGAAGGCACTTTCCCTCCGAGCCCTCGACGCTCCATGCGGACTTCTGTCAGCCCTGTCAGTCGTAGCCGGGCGTGCCTGGCCCCACCACTGTCCAGCGCACTCAAAATACAGGCCCATCATCCGCGCAAAGCACACCATTGTTCGGGTTCGCAAAGCGAGAAACGCACCGCAAATCCCACTCACCAATCCATTCGGATGCGCGGATGATAGCCGGCCAGATCTCACAACAAACAACGGAGCGCAACGGAAACGAAACACTATGGAAATGGAATACCGCAGAGTGGGGAGGGGAGGAGGGGAGGTGGGAAGGAGAGTACTAAAGGGCCCTAGTGGCCTCGGCGGGCGCGTTCGCGATGTCTGGGCAGATTTAAAAGCTCACGGCTCGGGTCTTCTCTCTCTCTCTCTCGTCCCGGGTTCGCATCTTGACAGACTTGAGGGGCCGTACGCCAGTGATTTATGGTTGTGCGCCAGGACTTGTCGCGATTTTGAACGTGCGGCAGCGGCGAGAGTGTAAGCAACTCCTACCGGCAACGGGCACTTACTTAAAGCACATTCGGACGGGCGAGCGGCCATGGGCGGTGAAGCGAACCGAGGGAAAGGTCGGAATGCCGACTTGCCGTTCTCTGGCCGGCTTTATTAAGTGTCAGCCCGTCAGTGTCAAAGTTTAATGCGGCGTAGAAAGGATGTAGCACGGGGCGGGGGTTGGTAACGTGTAATGGGAGTTTTTTTTTTCACTCCCTCGGTAAAGCGCAGGGAAATGGAAGATGAAGGTCGTCAGTCCGTGAAATGGAAGTGACCTCTCCAGGGGGATGAAATACGACGAGCGGCCATCATCCAGCCGGCGGCAAAAGGGGAGAAAAGGGGGTGTGAAAGGGTGCAAAGAAAAGAGAAGAAAAAAAGGGGTAAAGAAAGCAAAACACACAAACGTACCGCCAGCCCACAGAAATGGGGTCAGCGAAATGGAGGGAGCAAAAATAAAATCAAACAATACCAGCTGCTTCTCGGGCCCGTGACGGGCGGAGGAGGGGAAGGAGGAGGGGGTCGTTTTTGGGGTCGAAAACCATACCGGGCGGTTGGTTAGATGGTTGCAGCATAAAAATTACAAACCCCGCACCGTGTTGTCATCGGAGAGATGGGTTTTCCTCTGTGGCCGTGAGGGTTTTGCCTTTTCCGCTTTCCCCCCCCCCCCTCTTTTCGCTCACTTTCCCTGCACAGTGCTGCTGCCCGCAGGAGAACGTTAGTGGTGCTGATGGTTGCCTGGTCTGCTTTGCTTCCCGTTCACTAGCGACCATTGTCACTGGAAGCGCGCACACCCACCCACAAACACACCTTTGATCTGAACCTCCAGCCCAGCTCAAACTAGCGAGTAGAAGCCACCTTGACTTGTGCTGTGGCACTGGCAGAGAGTGCTGCTGGCTGTAAGAAGACACCGGCACACCGGGTACCAGCGGTGCGCTGCATCCGGTGGACCGGTAATTAATTTTAAACATATCCTTTACCACCTGGAATCCTATTTCAATGTAGCCCTTTTGGGAGCGGGGAGGGGAGCGTTCCTTATTACGAACAGTGAGCAAAAGGTTGCCTTTGGCAGCAGACCGGGTAGCATTTTTCGCAGAAACACTAACTTACAATGAAGTGCTATTAGAGGGTAGAAAGAAAGCGCTGTCCCAGAAATGTGACATACAATCATTGAATTGTAGAGAATGTTTAATTTGTTTTTCATGGTGAAATTTTGAGTTTGCGAACATATTTTCTCTTTTAAAAGAAGTCAACGAAAACGAGGGTTCATTCAAACACCTTTAAATCTGTAAGCAAAAAATCAAAATCTAAAACAGAAAGGGAAAACTGACCGGCTTAGTGAAACACCATGCGTCTCCATTTACTAAATTGAAATTATTGTTTTTGGTTTGAATCACAATTGCATTTTCCAATTGCCTTGTTTTGTTATTTATTTGTTTCGTTTTTATTTTTTTTAAATTGTCACTAAAAATAACTTCTTTTAAAATCAAGCAATGCATTATTCTAGCAATAATAACAATATGTTCTTAATAACAAAAAAAAACATTAAAATTAAATTTCCATTTTACGCTCTTCTAGAACGCTTATAAATAAAAGTTACTAACAA
Organism: Anopheles epiroticus; assembly: GCA_000349105.1. Classification (NCBI taxonomy): domain Eukaryota; kingdom Metazoa; phylum Arthropoda; class Insecta; order Diptera; family Culicidae; genus Anopheles; species Anopheles epiroticus. Next base: position 37,872 of record KB671995.1, on the reverse strand, counting down.
TTTGAGATTATTACTAACGATGTCCATCATGGGTACACATCATACACAAACTAAATAGCATGAAAATGATTTAAAAATCGGTATTTAAAAAAAACCACCAGGCGTCTCCATAAAAACATATTTTGTAAAATAGGACGAAAATATGCTCAACGACAGGTGAAGCGACTGCTCGCGTTATAAACAGTCAGTGCCGGTTCGAGTACAGGATCCAACATACATTCTCCATCGACAAATGGTTCAATTTAATTCAATAAAACATACCGTAATGGGTTGTACGAACCGATTTTGCCTCACGCCAGCTGGTGTGGCGTTTTTTTTTTTTTTGTTTGTTCTCTCTGTTCACTTGGCATACGGCCAACTGGCATTTGCTAGCCCAGCCCATCACAACCATACCAGCTCGCACCAGATTTCTGTTGGCTCTAGCGATTTGTGTTTTAATTTTGCATCGCTAATAATGCTCGTGTGCCGGCTTGATTCGACAACCCCTTACCAACGCCCGCTGCTCGGCTTACACTGATGCACCAATAAAGCCGACAAGTCAACAAACAGGGCGAGATGAGACACAGTACACACTGGTTTTGTGATGATGCCAATGATGCCCAGCGGTGCCCGGCTCACCGTTGGCCGCGGTCCAAGTGCGCCGTTTCGTAGGGTGAGGAAAGGTAGGTGGTTCGTTCTGGGGAATGGGGAATGGGTGGCAAGCAGAAAAAATAAAACAAAAACAAACTGCTGTACCATCGCTTACCAGGCGTCGCGTCGAATGCATTTCGGCTGGTGTCAATCTGCTTCAATCCGGCCTTTGCCGATAGCAAGACGGCACACCACGTTTGGCGTTAGCTTTGCTTTTGGCACGGCACACATGGCTGCCGAACGCTGTTACGGAGATACATCAAGGGTTTTCCTATGGTTTGCTGTTTAGCTAGGTTTAAAAAAAATGATGTTTTAATCCTAGGGAATGCTTCCCATTTGCAATGGATTTGAGAAAAATATTTGAAGCTTTATCTTAGTTGCTGCAAAGCTGCGATTGTCATGTCATTAAAAATGATTTAAATCATTATAATACTTGAAAAACGTAACAACTCTATCAGAGAGTTTTGATGAGACAAATAGAAATATGTCAATCGAACGCTGTTTACATCGATTTTCATATGCCTATCAATATGATTTTCATATATGATTGTTAATATATATGATTTCTGACTTGTGTTCCAATTTTACTTGCGCGTGAGAAACAACCTACCAGCCATGTTTGGAACGTTTGAAACCTTACAAAACCATAAAAAACTGCACAACAATAATATTTTGCTTTAACACATCGGTTGCGAATCGTTTGAAAAAGCGTACTTCATAGTAAACGGTACGGGATTTGTTTTTTGAGCTTGCACGCACGCTCAACCGTTGGTGCCATGACCAGGATCGTTTGCAGCGTTTCGCTTTCCCACCGGCAGGGAGCGGAATTCTGCAACTGCGCTGCAAAATGACTTCAAGAAAACACACTGCAGCCAAAGATCACGTGTAACGGTCGGCAAAAAATCAGTAGCACAGCATAGATTAAAATTTGCTTTCATGTGTGTTTGCAAACGGAAACCCCCATTGATGGTGTCGCATCGGTGTCGTGCCAATCTAGCCTCGCTGTTAAAATCTACAGCCTGTGTAGCGTTTCCGTTCTGTACACACAAAAGCACACCCGGCCACCCGGAAGTGCCAGATAAAAGAAGAAAAAAAAAACATTACGGCTATCGGAACGAAATTGAAGCACTGGGGCGCTGGGAAAGCGATGCTTGCAACATCAAAGAACGTTTCGGGGAAGGGGGAGGGGGTGAGGATGTGGGGGTGTTAGAGAGAAGGGGAGGGGTGTTCTATGTGTCAAAGGATACGCTTCCCGGCAGTGGGTATTAGCGAGCTTTTACAATGTTGTCTTACGGTGCTACTACCACCACTGTGCTACTGTGTCCACGGCCCATCCGTACCATCTGGTTCCGGGTGTTGCTGAGAGGCTGAGACACACACACACAATAACACCCCAAAAAAAAAGTAAACGCAAGGGCACCCATGTGTATGTACATACTTCGTTCCCTCCCGAGTGCTGGACACATTCCTTAACGCTTCCTTTCCTTCAATTTTCCCTCCCCTCGGGGTAGCCGGTTAAGGAGGAAAATGCGGTGCGGATGTGTCAATAACGACGGCGCGAGAAAGAAGAAATGTACCGACCGTAACACAGCAGCAGCATACTCAGCGCCACATAACGACGACACCCGTACTAAACGCGTGCGCTAAACCAGTGTTCGCTTTCGGGCAGGGCGTGACACACATTAGGGGACCGGTTAGGTGCTTCTCGCTTTTCGTCTTCCCATTTTTTCACCCGGTGGTAAATGGTCCAAACGGTGGTCAGACAACGACACCGGGGAAGGCGCTCGAGATGCGTTTGAGCGACAAAAAAAAAGGAAACAAACACGTGGTGAAGAAATGCCCATGGAATTGAATCTTTTATTCAAAACATTCGGGAAAGCTTTTAGGAAGGTATGTGGAAGGGGTAAAATGCGAGCGAATGTGAGAGAGAGAGGAAGAGAGCGAGAGAGAGAGAGAGAGAGAGAGAGAGAGAGAGAGAGAGAGA
>KB671995.1:5330-35237 GCA_000349105.1 Anopheles epiroticus | reverse complement strand
AGAGAGAGAGAGAGAGAGAGAGAGAGAGAGAGAGAAGGAGAAGTGTTACAACCCTTTCCAAATGGAGCTTTAATGCACTTGGGTGGCATATCTCGATGGATTTTTACCTCTTTTCTTCTCTCCTCGTGTCAGAGCTTTCAATCTCTACTCGCATTCTTTTCTTTTTTTTCTCTTCCTCTCCCACTCTTTTTCTCTTTTTTATCGACTCACAACAATCGAATATCTTGTGCTGCATTTTTTACATACTTCAATTTTCATTTTTCTCACTTTTTCTTCATTCCGTTTTTTTTTTCTTTGCGCTATGAACACTATTGAAAGCCATTTTTGTCCAGCACTGCCGTACGTTTGCCGCCCTTCCTCGCACTGGTAGGAGCTTCTGCCTACTGTTTTGTAACGATTCACCAACACCACCCATCCACTTCTACTACATTTCCCGGAGAAAGGGGAGGAAGTGTTTCCAGGAGGCCATCCTTCTAACGTTCGCCACCGGCTGTCGGCAGTAGCAGCAGGGAGGCCTTCGTTTCCCTACGACCAGCCGGACAACTGGTGCGTGTCGATTGTGTGCTTGTGTAATGGGTTCTCTTCCCTGTCTCTCGCCTCTCACCCGCGCTTCTCTTAAAAAACAGCTCAAAAGAGAAAAAAACATGGCGTTTGCACCCTTTTCCTTTCGGGCAACATTTTCCGCACACAGCTCCACTAGTAAGCTTGGTTTTATTTCTCTTACACCGTTCGTGCCACAAATTCCACCACAACCCCAAATGGAGTGGTCATACGGGAGGCCATCGAAAGCATTATGCGTGTGTACCGGTGTACTTTGAGAGGGGGGGGGGGTGTAAGTCAAAGGAACACGAGAACGCTCGGCACTCACTACCGTGCCGAAATAAACGAAAAACATCTTCTCGAACGACACTTATGCGTTCTGGGAAGTGGTTCGCCCGTTTCCCTTTCGCCACACCGCCAACTTGTCTTCGCCACACTCTTTAGCACTTTTAAAACACGCTGGAAAACAATCGAGCGGTCGGGTGCTTTGCATTTATGCTTCGCGGCCAAAACACAGCCCAGCCCCGAGCAAGCAGTTCAAACGGATCGAAGCGACCAAGACGAACGGATTCGTTTTGCCGTTCGGTTTAAGCGAGCTGTTTTTATGTGCGTATTGCCTTGCGCAATACGTAAGCATCGGTAAGCACACGTACGGTACTACGGCTGGTTGCGGTTTGGCGGTGAGGTGTGATCGATTTCGAACCGAACCGGGCTGTGGCTTTAATTAACTCTGTCTGGTTAGGGCAAGTGCTTGCGGTACGGTAAAAGCTGTGCGTTGTTGCAATAAACTGAGTCACAGTATGGACTTGGAAAATTCTTCGATTAAGTGTTTAATTTTCCGAAGCATTCAGTAATTGAAGTAACAATAAATTATTTTAGCTAGCCCTTACTTAATTTCGTACTATATTAAAACAAATCTTACGTGTTGACCATTTCACTTACAAACGCCTAACAGTATGCAAATATATGGTTTATTTCATTAACCCTCTGTTTATATTTTTACTGTTCTGAAGTGGTTAAGGTAATCTTATATTTTCCGTAGCATTTATTACTTGAAGCAAAAGAGAAATTATTTTATCTTGCAATGAAATAATTTTGTACTCCATTAAAATAAATCTTTCGTGTTAACACAACTTATTTCATAGCGCCTGCAAGTATGCAAATAGATTTTTTTTTCAATATTCCTCTGTTTTTTTATTTTATTCATGTTTTGACACAAAATCCTAGTGACCACTGAAAATATTTACGAGAATGTTCGTTACACCGAATAACAAACCTCATTCAAGAAATCTAACACTGCTACTGTCTACTGAAAAAAAAAACAATCATGAATATTTTATATACACTTTAAAAATTTATTTTTATCGCAACTCGGACTAAAAGGAAAAACATGATAAAGCTTTTATACTTGACAAACAAGAGAAGAGCAGGTAGAAAGTGAACTGAAGCTAAAATAAATCTTTTTCTTTAATTCTTTTTATCTCTTTTATTATTCTCCCTACGTTATTAAAGCTCAAACGGAGTAACACTGCTTTTCAACAGCAACCAGAACGAATCAAGACGAGGTCTTGGCGTTCCTTGAAAAATATATAAATGGATGTTATTTTGCTATTCATACCCATAAAAAGTTATTTATTTTCATTATTTAATAAAACGTTCATTGGATGTATTATAAAAGAAACACGTATTTACAAAACAAAACATGAATTAAAACACTCGTGTTGCGCAATCTGGCTCATGAAAGCAAGCTATACAGTTGCCTCATATTAAAAAGAAATCAATAACATATATCGCCAATAGTAATTACCCTCAAATAGAGTTTGTCATCATGGAAAGGTATTGTCACGAAAGCAATCAATTTAGCTCGAACAATTCGGCCTCACAATACGCCACACCGCACACGAATGTCAAGTTCAATTGGAAACAGCCCACAAACTCTCACTCATCCGCACGAAACTGCTTGCCCCGACACGGCTTTTTATACCCTGCCGATTATTGTTTATTCTTTCGGCAAAACTTCCGGTGTGCCGAGCAGGGTAGGAGGATGCCGCCGCTAGGGCCGAGTTTTGTTTGCTCTCGCTACACTCCACCTTCACCCGAACGACCATTTTTCACGTCAAGGAGCTGCCTCATTCTCGCAATTAATTTCCACCAGCAGCGTGAAGAGACTTGCCGTGAAGAGTTTCCTCTGCCGCTCATTTCTCCCTTACCGTTTGCTGGCAAAAAAAGCAAAGAGAAACTAATTTTTCGATCACTCGTAGTCATGCCAAAAACGCCCGGCTTGAACCCGGTGCTCGGTATCGTTTTGCACCCACTTGCATAAACTGTTTGCACTTGAACGCACGAGGGTATTCAGGGAAGCGGACGCGCTGAGAGTAGCAAGAAGAGCTTTGTCGTACAGTGTGTAGAGGGTGTTCCTGAAACTATCTTATTCCGAATCGACACGATCGTACTGCCGTTGTACCGTGTCAGGTATCGAAGAGGTTGGCTTGGTCGGAGTTTTTTCTTGCCGTTATGTGTTATTTTAAACTCCAGATAATATCTGCTCAAAATGATGTTAAAAATTACTTAACTTAATTTATCCCAAAATAAACATTTTCCTTGAGTTAATCAAATGTAAAGTAAAGCAAATTTTAACGCAAATTTTTACCAGCTGTAAAATGTTTGCCGAAAAGCTACTTTTTTGTTTTTTTTTTAACATTGGTTCTGGAAAACGTTACAAAAAAGGGGAAATTAGGATTGATTTTTTTATTCATTCCGTTTTGTCTAAGACTAAATTTTTAAATTTCTATTTGGAGCACAAAACGACGCCAAAATCGACATTGGCTGGAAGACATTTCCTTCTTCCAGGTATGGGAGGGCACCTTATCTTTTTTGCTTCTAAAAATGCTTTTAAAAAAAATTTTTTTTCTCTGAACCTACTAGCTGATTTGATATAAAATCACTTTTGTACCGCAGATTGCATAACTACAGGGGGTAATCATAAATTTAATTTACATACTTGCAATTGAACTAACAAAAACAAGATTTTTTAACCATCACATTGTCCTTTTCTTGAGTCGGGGTACAACTTTAATTATTCGTGGTTTCTGACGGAGTCCTCTTGCTCTTTTCTCAGTAATACGGCCTGATCGATATAATCGAAGAGCAGAAAAAAAATATTTCGTTTCTGTTACACTGAAAATGGTTTATATCGACAGAGAAACCACGACAATCAGCAAAGTGACACAATTTAAATAAAACACAAAGTGCTCCAATCGAGAAGAACACAAGTTGATTGACAGCACACCCACGCAAACCTTCACAGTTAAGCACTCAAACCCAAACAGTTTATCCTGCGGGATGCCTGTTTTCTCTGTCTTAGCTCACGCCCAACCGGAAGCAGGGTCGAAATTGGTATCACACAAATCCACCCAAACGATCCATTTGATAGGGCCCACCGCATGCCACCGACCCAGGAAACGTCGAGCGAACGTCTAAACTGTTTTCATTTAATTTGCTCCACAAACCACACCGCCCACGATCCAGACCGTTGAACCGTTCCCGCTTCAACGGTTCTGCTATCTGGCGCAGTGCATCCGAACTTTTGCTTTTGTTCTACTTAGACCATCATATTATCCTCATCAATTTCGTTTCCTTTCCCTTTTCAAGACGATTCCTAGACGGGAGGGGAGGGAGGGGGGGGAGGTGTTAGTCGAAAGAAGGCAAAAAAAGCGATTAGAATGAACCAACCGGGCACGGCTAAAGTCTTCACAATCGCTTCCCGCTAAACCCTTATGCTACACCCTTCCCGAAGCATCAACCTAAAGTTATGTGGGAGAAGGACAGTGCTACTCTCCCCCCCCCCCAACTCCCCTTTGCACCCTATAAAAGGGAAATACCTTCCCGAGAAAAAAAAATGCTACCATCAAGCAACTATGAAGTGTGAAGCGGTTTGACGCACGCATTGAGAACGATTCACACCGGCATGCTAAATTTGCCACGCCGACGGGATGAGCAGCCCTTTTTTTTCATTGCAAGAGAAGCATGAGAAATTGCTAAACCAGTCAAAGGGATGCTGTGTTCGCCCCCGAGCCTGCGGGGTGCTACACAGTACATTCTTTTAATGGGCAGATAGCATAACTTTAGGGTGCAAATGAGAATTAAATTTATTTTCATGCAGTGGCAACAAAGCATACATTTAGGCGTTTTAAAGCATTTTTTTGATTTGTAACGGAATGTTTTGCAATCAAGTTTTCGAAAGGAGCGTTTTTATTAGTTTCTAATAAAGCGTCTGGTGTTTCCTTTCGTTACGAGCAACAGACATCAAATGCATACTTTTAGGCGTTGTATTTAGTGGTGAATTGCTCTTAAACTAGGGGGCTTTTAGCTATGGATAACCATTTTGTGGTGCAGTTAATATGAATTTAGTGATTTATCTTCAGATTTATCTAGCACCGGGAAAGTAATCAGTACGTTGACATTCCTGTGAAATTTAAATTTATAAAAGGGGATTGGAAGACAACATCTATACATTTAGGCGTCCCAATATCATTTTTTTAGTTATTCTGCTGTCCCAATGATTAAGGTTTTTGAATGAGTCTCACAATAGTTAGATAGAAGAGTAAAAACTGTAAAATTTCACCTATTTTTCCTAAGGTGATCTTAAAAATGATAATAATACTAAAAATAGGCAATATCTTATACGCTTTGATTTCTTGCACAATTTTATAAAGAAAAAGGCAAATCGAAAACAATCTCCAAAATCACGTCCACACCTTACACATAAACACACCCATCAAACTGAACAGCCCGTCCCCGCGGTTAATCAGCAGCACTAAAAGCGAAAAACCCGGTGGCCGAAGGGCGCAAGGGTGGAATAAATCAGATCAAGTGATTTGCCAAATCGCTCCCACACGTGCTTCACCATCCCCGATAGCAGGCCCCACAAACCTGCCTGGTTTACTGCCTGTCACCACATTGCCACCTTCCACAGTCACACGGAATCACTCATCGGGGAGACATCGACACACACGCACTGAAAATGGTCACGGCGGCAACCGAAGGTACGAGCAGCCAAAAACCCTGCAAACCCAAAACGAAAGCATCGACGACAAATATGGACTGGACAGTCTTGCCTTTGCCGCGCAAGGGACCCCAACAATTCTAATAAAAGATTCTTATCCCTGCTCTCCTTAACACCCACACACACACACATCTCCTCACACAGTTCAAACGCACGCCCAGCATCAACATCGTCGTGATCATCGTCATCATCACCATCAGCCCTCATCGTCGTTGTCAGTGTCGTCGACGAGTCGTTTGCATTTGAAAGGTACGCCCTCGGTGGCGTCCCGTCTTGCTGGAGGCTTTGAGTGCCACTGCCAAGGGGAGGTTCCCTTCGATACCTTGGCACACGGCAAACCCTACCTACCCTCCACCCCATGCCCATGGAACACCCAACCATCTCAAGACGGGACGGCGGTCCTTTTCTACTGGAATTAAATTAGATGCCTCTTGTACCAACATATGTTCCCACCCCATCCCGTGCACCACCCGCACGAAGAAAGGGGAGCAGACCGGCACAAAAAAACTGGAAGAGCACATCCTGTTGTTTGCGTTCGCTCTCCCTCACAAACACACACACACACACACACTTCCTTTTAGGAATCCCTTTTTTCGGGAGGTGACGAATCTAAGGCTTCCTTACCCAAGCAACCCCTTGTTCCTGCATACCCTCACGGTGTATAAGTGTAGGTGTAGTGTTGTGCTCCTCTTCACCACCTCATCACCTCCCCCCCCCCCCCCCTCATGCTCTTGCTGCACACCCGACACCAGCAGTATTCGATACGCGACGCGGTGGAAAGCTTGGGGAATGAAAATCTTATGAAGCCACCGGGCTTTGCCACCGGGACCAATTCCTTTCGCTCTAAGCCCCATCCCTAACGTGTCCTTTTTCACTTGCACACAGACAGCTATAGGGAGGGGGGAGTGGGGAGCACGTATACTGTTGTAAGCATGTGTGTCTGTCCCTCATTCCCGCCTAAGCAAAGGCCTGGCAAGGAGCAGGAAAGATAGCGAGAGCGAGAGCCGAGAAAGCGACCGGTTTTGTTTTGTTTAACATTCCGTTCACCGTCAGCTCCGTTCGGTGAGCTACCCTGACAAACACATGCACACGTACAGAGACGCCTACCGAATCCGGCACACGGTTTCTTAATGTTCTCCATATTTTCCGATTGCCACCGTTCCTGTTTTCCTGCCGCTTTCTGCCCGTCCCACCAACCGGAGGTCCCACTCGAAATGTCCCATTTGCCTCGAGAGCTAAAGGTAAACCTTTGCCAATATTGCCTTCTCGCACACACACACACACACGCTCCTACGCCCACAGACATATGAAAACAGCACACACATACACCTCAAACGTTCAAGTAGTGCCCGGGGAAAGAAAATGGAGCGGAAAGAGATTAATGAAGGTTTTGTGCCTGCAAAAGTTGCTGTCGCCTGTGTTTTTTGCTACCAGCCCCTCTACCGTTTTCCTCCCGCACCTCCCTCGCTCACCCACCAATTGCTTGTCCCTTAAGTTCTTGTTTGGGTTCAATTTTCCCTGCTCTCTCAGTGTTGTCTTTTTTGCTGGAGATGTGTGCTTGTGTGTGTGTGTGTGTGTGCGTGTGCCACTTCCATTTGGCTGGTGGTTTTGGATCATCGTCGCCGAGACGATAGGCAAGAAATGGAAGGGACCGGTTAATATGGTAACAGAAATATTTAGATAAAAGCGGCCACAAGAGGCCTGGGACTAGGATGAAACAATTACCAAGAAGAAGGAGCAAGCAGGGTGGAACTGGGGGAGGGGGGAGGGGGGGTGGAGTGGAAGAATGCTGGCAGCATAGTGGGCTACCATGTGTGCTCAATCAAATAAAGCCCGGCCAAGGAACCGAACGGCGACGCACGCAAAACCTTTGCAGGACGGTCAGAAGTGTATGGCTTTTCTTGGCATCTTGTGTGTGTGTGTGTGTGTGTGCCCTTTTTTGTGATGGAAAAACACACAATCCTCCCTCCACTCTCTTCTGGCAGATTTGTACGAGCATCAGATTGGATCAATCGAAAACTTCGGGCATCAATTATCACAGCCTCCAGCAAGGCTACCGTTGGACGAAATGCTCAAGCAGCGGGCTCAATCAAGCTTCCTGCCCGAGCACACCGGGCAAGAGGGAGCACGATCGTACGTGCCCCGGGGGTAAGAGCATAAAACAAAGAAATGGATGTGAATGTTTCGCAAACAATCATACAAGCCAATCCGCCCAGCGGGTGGAACAACAACAAAAACAAGCAAACAAGACAATCACTCACTCGTACTCTGTTTGTGGTGAGGTGAGTCCTCGCCGAGCGGTGTGGATGGAGCGGGGAATGACGATAAGTCTAGGATTGTAGTGGTGAAACAAAAAAAGGAACACAAGTCCATCACTCAGCCCAGCTCCACTCGAAAATTGGTGTCGAACCTGCCTCACTCTTCCATAACTCGCCGAGCGCAAGGAGCACTAACGGGTGAGTGCCTCGAGTGCGGCTCGCCTATCCGTGCACCCGCAAAGATTGAAAAGCTTTTATTTTGCAAAACAAAAACGCCAAAACTCACACGCTTCCATCACGTTCTTTATTACATCCAAGTGGCTTTCTGTTCTGTTCCTCCTGCAACAAGCAAGGAAGCTTTTCTGGTTTACGTGAGAGCGCTTTCGGAACGGTGCCTCATAATGAGCACTGGGGCGGGTAGGGGAATGGGACACGGTGAAGTTTCGTGTGCAAAACACATACAGGAAGGCGAAAAAACTGCCATTAATTATACAACTTTAAAACTAGTTCACCAGCAGCTCCGGGAGCTGAAGAAGCATTGCATCTTTTAAACGATTTCGGTAGGAGCGCCTAAGAGCCTGCTCTGGCCTCGCCATTCACTCAGTAGCAGAGCGCAGTATGCAGCACAGGCAGCCTTTTGGAGGACAAAAATGACTTTAAATTTGAGCTCTTAAATTTAGTTGAAAACTGCAATTTGTTAAAGTATTATTTAAATTTATATTATTCTCCTGGAAGAGATAGACCGTGGTTTGCAGTGTTTTTTTTTTAATATTTGAATACAATATAGTAATGAATTCAAAGGACTGATTCCAGAACTACCACGCGTTTTTTTTTTCATATTAATTATCCTATTAAAAAAACGAAAAATTTTGGTAGCTTAATATTTTTTGATTCATTATGAAGAAAATACCTTGTTACTTTGTGTCTTAAGTATAAGTAAGTTGAATATTTCATATTTTGAACTAACTTTTTTTTTAATCTAAAATTCACACATCCATGGCAGACGCTACAATCCATTTTGGCTGAGGGACATTTTCTTCCCCCAGTCGTGGAAGGGCACCTAATTCCGGGTGTTTACGGACGTTTCGTTCCAATTCAGTCCAAATAGAGAGGTTCAATAATCGTAGCGAGGGTCTGTGTCGTCCCATTGCAAGTTCCAGCTCGGTTCCGTAAGAAGGCATAGCGAGGGTCTGACTCTTTCCAGCAGTAGATTTATGTCTTCCAATAATCAGCTACTGCGTAGGATGGTCCATGTTTTTTTTGTTGGTTTCTTCTTTGCGAGGACCTCATCCTCGAGGACCTCATTTTTGAGAGGACCTCAACCTCATATTGACAGCCTCCATAGCGTTGTCTGTTACATTAATGCGTCATGCTGCATGGATCCTGAGTTGGTTCCTCCCTAGTGAGAACCTCATTCTCACAAGGATCTTCTGTCCTGAGACTGGTGAACATCCATACATATCTCTCACTCATTCATACATTCATTCCGACACTGCCATGCACTTGCACTCGGATAACGCGACACGTGATATGCTATGAGAGATCGAAGATCGAAGAGGGAATTCACAGGGTTGATCCATTCGCTCGGCTAAACTCAAAAATGATTTTGAGCAGGGACCAGTCAGTTCCCGCTAAGATGTCCCGTATTGGAGTGTTTAGAGGTCTACCCAGTGTTTTGACTGCGTCCAACAAAGAGGGTCTAGCAGTCTCGTATTCCACGCAAGACCATAGCAGATGGTCTATGTCGTGAAATCTGAGTCCGTTGCCTTGGAGTCGACCTATACGCTGGAGATGTACATCCAATGCGAAATGGTTAGACCTAAGTCTAGACATCATTCGAATGAACGCCCGATCTCCAGGTATGTCATGGGACCAAGGCTTCAAAGAAACGTGAGGAGTGATCTAGTATGAGAACCTCCCGAGTTCATCCGTGTCCCACAAGTTCTGAAAACGTGCCATGCAGAATTCTTGGGAGGCCCGTAGGAACTCGTGAGGAAGGATAGGCCTATCAAAGAACGACCCTTCCGAAGCACCTTTTTTTGGCCAAATGGCCTTCTCATTCCCCGGAATACCGCAATGAGCAGGCAGCCATACAAGAGATATGCGGAACGCTTTGTCAAACAGGGAGCTTATTACCTTCAATATCTCTACGAAAATGGTCTGAATAGCCTACACGGATGCTCAGATGAGGATCCGTCAGGATAAAAATGGTTTTTATTTGCATGGCCATATCTTACCACAAACATGCTGGGAATTGTCGTGCAGCGAAGATTATCAGTGATAGACTTAATTGTCTCCTTCAATGAGATATCTACACCTATAATGGAACTGTAGGACTCTTGTAAGCTGGCACGAGATAAATTTTCAGAAGTCCTAGCTTAGAGCCCATCTCTTGCAGTGTTTTAAAGTTCTCGATTGTCAATGGATTTGATACTGTAGAGTGGACGAAAATGCGAAGCGATGGGAGCTGAAAACGTAGCTTTAGCGGCATCACTCCGGACATCACTTCTAGCGACATGTTGTGAGTCGATTTCATGCTACCGAGTGCGATTCTAAGTCAGCGATACTGAATCCTTTCCAGTAGGATTAGATGCGACTAGGCTGTCCCGTTTGAAGCATATGCAACAATACTCCAAGACGGACAGTATCGTTGCCTTATATAGGTTGTGGACGTCTGTAGGGAACGCACCCTACCAGAGTCCCGTCCCACCAGAGTAGGTATCGAAAAAATGTGCCAATGGATATCTTTTCGCCATATAAAAATATATCAATCTTTGGGTCCACCAAATTTAAGCGTCCATTGCTCTCAGTGTTGCAAATGGAAGAGAATATCAGCATTTCAGTTTTCTCTGGAGAAAACTCGATGCCTAAGTTTCTGGACCCCACTTCTAAATTGTCCAGTGTGGTTTGCAAAGGGCTTTGAAGTCGGCGATGTTGTTGCTGGCGACTGCCAATTGCCTTAGGCAACCGGGAGCTTAATCCCGCTGTTTCTAACTTTCGACACAGCACATTAACTGACACTGAGTCAAAACAACTCTTAAGTGTTATAGCTATTGTAAAGTATGTGAAGGGAGTTGAGATCATAAATGTTGATTTTAAATAGTAATCTTAGTATTACACAACTTTACTATAAAAACACATTAAGTGACGCCCTCTCGCCCTCTCCTTGAAGCGTAATATGAAATATTATAAAAAAGCAGAAACTAAAACTAACAAACAATATATTCAACAAAAGACTTCAAATGAATATTCCAGTATCCGTCCCAAGCTCAGCGGTGGTACCATTGTGCAGCAGAACATGCGATAAGCGCTTTCCAGCACGCCAAAGTTATTGTGTTTGCTTTGCGGGCAGTATGTACATTTTCGTGAACATTTTTGCGCGTGAGGAGCTGTTCTTCGACACAGCATACGGGCGAACCCGGATGCAGTTGGCGATGTAAAATGCTAAAGCTGAGCTGCAGCTCATTAGCAGCGGAGGCAACGGCCAAAAAAGGGGAAACATTTCAGCAAAAGAAACATGCACCATGTTTCGGTGGTACTGTTCCTGTTCAGGCTGCTGAGCCACCTCGCCTCTGCCGGGGCAAACGGTGCTTATCGTGCTGCCAGACGAACAAGAAAACGCTTCAACGTAGCGCTCCCTCGCGCCACCCGCCACACACGGGTCCGAAAGGTCAGTTTGCACTGCGCGAAAGATGTTTTGAAATTTTACAGCAAAAGCAGCAGCAGCAGCAACAGTAGCCCAAAACACAAAACAAAAACGCTCTCTCCCAAGTGACATCGACCTTTCAGGGTGCCGTACAGTAGCCCCACAAATAAAGCAAAAATTCACTTCTTGTTCAGTCACAGCTGTACATGGAAATGGTTTTGTTTGTTTGTACCATTTGTTTTGTTTTTCTCCCTCACTCCCTTCCACTCCCCCCCTCTCCGTACCCATTTCGCAACGTAAAATTACGCTCAACACAGAGAGAGGAAAAGTGTGACCGACGGATGATGGAAAAGAAATGGGGGAGAGAAAAAAAAATAAACAAAAAATGGGTGAAAACATTCTCCCCGTGTGCGGGAGGGGGGGCGGGGGCAGGAACGATTGCAACGAGCGCAGAGGGAGGGGGGTGGAGCAGTGTGCCAGGAATTCTCTAATGAAAATTACTTAATTTGCAAATTGGACGACGTGACGTTCGTTAGTGGCCCGGTGGCGCTTGAAACGCTTTTCCTTTCCCGAGCAGCAGGATGCAAACAAAAAAAAAAATAAATAAATAACAAACTTGACCGAAAGCAACAAACAAAACATTCGCCACCATCCCTCCCGCAACCGGTCAGCGGTTCCACTTCACGATGGCCAGCTGGTTTTGTGATTCTGTGTGTGTGTGTGTGTATGTGTGCATGCCAAGATTGTTTTCCTTCTGCTGCTGCTGCTCAAATTAAAGGGATAACGAGACGGAGGGAAAAAAATATACACACAAACTTTATGCAGCGCATGGTTTATGTATTTTTCTCTTCACTCTCTCTCTCTCTCTCTCTCTCTCTCTCTCTCTCTCTCTCTCGCTCCCTCCCACTCCCCACACTCATTGTGCACAAAGCACTGTGCAACGTGAACATTGATTAGCCCCACGCAAATAGTTAGCCATTGCAGGCGGCGGGGACGGGGGCCGGCGGGCCCAGCGGGTTCGGGGCGTTATTTAAGAGTGGAAAAGAAAAACTTAAATTAAATTATGATTCGCCTCTTTGTGTGTCACGTACTTTCGTTTGCAGCACAAGCAAGCCAACAACCACAACCGGCCCCCACCCCCCACCCACCCACCTTGTGGGCCAATGAACTGCCGGAGTGTTGGTAATAAAGATTTCTGCATAAAAGTAACACAAAGTTACTTATTACTTTAAGCTGTGCAGCTGGCTAGCATATGTCTAGCCCGCAAGAATATTTTTATTAAATGTTAATAAAAGCCTTTAATAGAAAAGATTTTGTTTTATTAAGTGAAACGAAGGAGACGCCCAGTACTTCGTAGGAAATTAAATGAAAAAAAAAACATTCCTGAAAAATTACTATAAACAACAGAGAGAAGTATCCAATTGATGTGAAAAAAATAGAAAAAAAAATATTGCAAGTAAGGCAATAGGTAAAATAAAAAATTACAAGTAATAAGCTGCAACCTAATGAAAGATGTGGTGTGAAAGTAAATTTTTTTTTTTCAAAAATAAATAGTAACTACTTATTTCGATCAGCTACTGTAAGCCGTTCTCATCTGCAGCCGTTATAACCGACGTAACGCGCCGTTAAGGAATTGTCATGTCGATTGAATTTACCAACCAGAAAGGACGACAAGGGTAAGAAAGAACAAGTGGGTGTAAAGTGAAATGAAACACTATAATCAAGCGCACCACCTGCCCGGACCAAGCAGGCGAAATTAGAAGCTGACCGTTTTACTTTTGTTGTTCGTTTTCATTTCCAGTTTTGGTCCTTGGAACCGGCCTCGAACGCTGTACGCCACATTCTCGAGGCGAACAACATGAAGTCTAACACACACACACAAAAACATTTTCCCCCAAAAAAAGGCCGCTTCAAAGGGTGGTCTGGACAGTAAAGGGCGACGTTCTGCGTCCACGGGCTATGCTAGCACTCTTCCCTCTGGACATTAATGGCCGTCGTTTCTATCGAAAGTGTTTTGTCGATAGGATTTTCCTCCCTCCCTCTCTCTCTCTCGCTTTTTATGGGAGGTGTGAGTATCAACAGCCGTTCCATCGACTCCAGTGGAAATGGATTAGTGCAAGACGGTGTCGGTACGCAACAAGTCACCCCATTAACAAGGCTCATAATCATCATGACCCTATGCTTCTCTTCTGTTTTTTTTTTTTTTGGGGGGGGGGTTTTGCGCCCGGTCAATGTCCAGAACCCTCTCGTCTGGCGCACCGTTCTCGCTATCGATCGCAATATCGAGCCGATGCAAATTCATAATTGTATGTTTACTGCCTGCCGGCCAATCATTGCTGGCCGGGGACGTATCGATATCGATCGTTCGCAATATACATGTAGGAAACCTTTTCCCTCTGCTTTGCCACAGCTACGACCTTTTGAAACCAGTTTCCAGTGCTGCTTGAAGCGGTTGGCAGGAAACTGTAAAGAAACCGTCTGGTCACAGTTCAGCCGTACCGTGGCTTACGGGACGACGATTACATTATTTTCAGGGCGGTCAGAACTTTTGTACGTTTGAGAAAAAAAAGGCACACAAACTCTAAAAGGTTCTATTGCTTAGCTCTCGGCTCTGCAACGTGCCCGTGATCTGGAGCATTGATCCATCCGTAGCGGCCGTACCGACTGCCGTTCACCGGGCGCGTCATCAGATTATTCTTCGGCACGAGCAAAAGTTCATAAATTCGAAATCTACCCCGGTCCACTTCAAACAAGGCACTGTTGTGCTGCAAATTGCATAACTCACGGCGCTCACTCCCCGGTGCCCTGTACCGTTCCGAGCGATGCTAAATCTCGCCTATCGTTATGCAATTTGCATAACGAAATTAGCTTATTTATTGTGCACTTTCGGCTGGTCGAACCGCAAACCAGATTGCAAAAACCCCGAAAACAACCCCCCCGCCTCCCTTGTCACCCGGGAATGTGAACCACGTTGACCATTGGCGACCGTTCGGGTGTGTCTTTTTTTTTCCTTCTGCCCGTTTAATGGTGCCATTCCGTTTTATTTTCACCGGACCACTATTCTGTCGCATCATTCTGGGTGACACAATCAAAAAAAAAGAAGGAAATACCAAATCTCGGTAGGCCAGTTTTGAACGTTTGCTGATAATTTTTAAGACGCTTCATGATGATGATGATGACCGAGTGAATCTGGCTGTGGACAAAAAGTATCCCTTTTCATTCCCCCCCTTGAGGCTAAATGGTGTGCTACCGTGTGACCCGTGCGGGGTTGGGGAAAAACAATGCTGACACGGCATTGATGGCACAGTGTGTATGCCCGGGAGCTTGCAGCTGTCTCCACACACTTTACGGCTGACTCGTTCATTCGCTTCATATTTTTGCCCGGTTCGGTTTTGTTTTTCCTGCTCGCTCGCTTTTTTTTTATTCCATACCTCCTGGCTTTTTTCGGTTGTGAGTGTGTGTGTGTATGTGTGTTTGAGACTCGTTTGCGTTACGGGAAATGATATTCTTTGCAAATTTGCAGCTGACACAGCGGAAAACGGTGGCAAAAAAAACCCCTATCGCTCGCTCCACGGCCACACCTTTTGCCACCGGCTTCTGTTGGGGATTTTTTTTGTGTTATTTTTTACTGCTTCTACTGTTTCCAACTTACGACCCCGCTACCGGGGTAGTCGAGGTTAAGAAGAAGCAGCAACGCACACACCCGTAGGGAAGAGCCATTGTCTGGCTCGCAGTGGGGCTCGTTGTTCCATCATCCTGCCAGCCTCCCGGGATGCCACCGAAATTGCCGAGGGAAATCAATCATGGAAAATAAGACCCACCCGGACCATCCACACCATCCGCTTTGACGCAAAGAAAGCGATGATGAAAACAGTGGTACAGTGGTGAAATCGAAGGGTGGCGGGGGGGGGGTGGTAAGGAGGGACCGGTTCTTATTTTCCTCCGGTTTGTTTTGTCTCGCTTTGGACGGAAGGACGCAAATAACAACAACAGAATGCAGCGGAACGTAAACTGCAAAAGTGTGTGGGAAGAAAAAGGGGCAAACAAAGCTCACACACACACACACAGCGTTCCCGAGAGATCTTAAAGAATCTGCAGCCTTCCCTTTTTTGTAGCTTGTTTGCTGTCGCCTCACTCACGCGAGTCATTTCTGATTGCCGGTTGATGAGCTTCGCGAGCCTGGTTGACGCCACGGGTAAAAAACGACGATGAAAAGTCTCATCTTCCCTCTCAGAGATAGAGATAGAGAGAGAGAGTGTGTGGAAAGAGTGAGCAGGCATAGAGGAAAAGCAGCGCGTTGGCAATTCGGTGCAAATGTCACCCTACCCCCGCAACAGCGCCATCCAAAGCCAGGGTAGGACGATGACGGTGCCCTTTACCGGGCGCTCGGAATAGCATGAAGGAAACACAGCGGCTCCGGCCAGGGTGTCCCATCAAATGAAATTTTCGAGAGCATCAATATGCTGATTTATTGTATTCAATATCGTACGCTTTGCAAACAGTGGGAAAGCCCATCTCGGCCGGTTTTGCCTTTTGCCGGCGGCTTTGGTGCGTGGTGCGCACGGTGGCGTAACTGGTGGTCAAAATTTAAGCAAATTTTTTTAAAGAGGTTATCTGTCTTGTTTTCTTTATTTTTAAAAATTTAAATTCACCATACAGTTAACAAATAATTGAAGGCAATTAAAAAAACGCGACTTGGGAAAAATAAAACAGTTGAGCGTTACGATACGTTACTATGACATCGAGACGCCTTCAACACTAGAACTACCAAATGTTTTAAGCGTTTATGAGAAAAAAAATATGATAATTAGTAAAGAACACATTTCCGTAAACTGGTTTACCTTATTATATATCCGAGTTTCACAGTGAAGACAAAATAGCTTAGTTTCTTTACCCTTAAGTTTTTTTACCTTTGAATAAATCTTGCCTAAAGTTAAGCGTTACCAGCGCTACTAACTTCGATGCTAGTGCTAATGGCATACAATTAAGTAATTATGTCGTTCATACAAGCAGCACAAACTAAAAATAGTAAAATACCTGTTTGAAATGATTTGCTATCGAAGTGCTCTAGTGTTTTATCTAGCATTATCAAGCGTTTTAAGCATTTTTGTTGAATGTTGAATGTGTTTATTTAACAATACATTCCACAAAACTGGTTTATTTCATTTTAATTAAAAAGTTCGGAGATTAAATAAATTAATTTGATATCGTTGCCTTCCATTGAATAAATCTAGTATGATTGTAAGCGTTACCAGACCAAATCGGTGGTCTGGTAGTTGGAGCGTTATGCAAAACCGCTTAAAACGCATAGAAAATCGGATGTTTATTAACATCGATTGATTTCAGAATAAGTCGTTGACTTCAAGGGGCTGGAACATCACGAGGAATGTTGTTTTTTCTCTGTTGTCTACATAAAAATACAAACAACCCTTAATAATCAAAATCTTCCAAAGAAAATCGTCCAGCTGTTGGGCCTGAAGCGCTTGAAAACTCACAGCGAGATTCCTTTTTGGTTTTTTGCTACAATATTATTGATCCTCAATCGTTCCCTAGCCTTTCCCACTGTGACTCCGATTGCCGGTGTCTCAAGAATTCGCCTAATCCTCGGAATCCCTCCGTTTCCCACCCCTCCAGGAGCGTCGGAGCTTTGCAATAGGGGCGGACATGCTTGCCCTCACCCTGTCCCAAGAGTCGTTTGAATGGGCCGGCTTTTCGGTCGGCCCCCAAAAATGGGAAGCGAGACACTCACTCACTCACTCATTCAGCTAAACGGATTACCGGTGGGTCGTGAGCGGGAGCAGGGATTTACGATTTCTTGCACATTCTTTACGGCCGCACGGCTTCCATTTGTGTGCCGTTCGTTTTTGCTACTTTTTTATTTCTTTCTTTTTGGTTGGCCGGACCGTTTCTTGCTGTTTTCGGAAAATCACTCTTGCACAATGATTGAATGAATCGACGATTTATTCTGATGAGAAAACGATTATCGATCATCGGTGGCCCGTTGGCGGTGGCGGTAACCTGTTACGTGCGAGTGTGTGCGCTGGCAGTGTGCCGTTCGTCTGGCGAAAGCAAATCGAAGCCGCTCGGGTAGGGGTCAAAACCATTGTTGCACAACTAATTTAGCCTTCGTCTCGCACCGGCAGCACCGTCCAAAGGCACGCACTCGTATTGATTACGCTCTCGACATGCGGGCAGCACGCATACTGGGACGCACACGCATACGCTTGGCAACACTGCTCGGTAAACAGATATCAATAAGTCAAGCCATGCCATAGTGGTGGAGTTTGGCAAGGAGAGGGGGGGGAGGATGGAGATGGAGAGAGGAGAACCGAAGCTCGACTGCAGCGTACCTTGATTAACTTCACCACCGGTTCACCCGGTGTGATCAAGATGAAATGGGCACTGCAATGGTGGTATGCCGATCCGGTCACCCCGATAAACGGCACGTTCCAGCCGGATTCCGGGTTCCTAGAATGAGGTGGTACGAAACGATAGAATCCTGGCATGCACAGGGCGTACAATCGAATAAGGATAAGTTACAGTTTTAATAAATCCCAGCAGTCGGAAGCGGAAGAGCAGCAGCAGAGCACTCGAACCCAGGGAAGGGGGATTGAGTAATGAGATGGAAAATATATTCAGAAATGGCCACTCCGCAACCAGCCAGCCGGTTTTGGGGTTGTGCACGACGGCAGAGGAAAATTGAAATTCTGCACCAATAGCACACGGTACACCATCGGGTTCGGCTGGCAAGAAGTTTGAAGCCTTCAGCTCGACCACCAGCTAGCACACGGTCGAGAAAGACTGTGCAGCTTAGGTTTACTTTATCCCTTTGCCATTGCTTACTTTGTCGAGTCACTTGAGAAGCTGAAAAAAGGAGGGGGGGTGGGGAGAAGGAGGCATAAATTAGTCTCGTTTTAGCTACGCAAGGTCAAGCGTTTCAATCACGAGCCACAATCGCTTGTAACGACTGTAACGCTACGCATATAGCTGCTGGCACCAGTTTGTTCAGTTTCACGCTAGGTGGCGCTAGCGAGCGATTCAGTCGAATTCAGTGCGCTCGGCACCCTCAAAACTGGAAAGGGAACAGCTCGGCGCAACGGCGAAATAATTACATTGAATGAAACAATCTATAGTCCGTTGCTGCTGCTGCTTCTTGGGAAAATTCCCCCAAAACACTCACTCCCTTTTTAGCCCGCACAAATGGTGGCGCCACGTGCACGTGGGTTCGAGTTCGCCATTTCGAGGTGGAAAACTGCCCCCGGTGCACTAAACTGTGCAATCAAGGGAACACGCTTCGCCGGCTCCCTTTTATTGACCTCTATAAAAAGGAAAATTTGAAAAAAAAAAATGAAGAAAGAGATGGGTAGAGGTGAAAGCGAAAGATAAAGGGTAAAAGCGATGAAAAATTCCATTCACTTCCGCTGCTCGGGACGAAGGAGAAAATAGATGCAGAAAGTTGTATAGCATTTTTTTCTTTCCTGCTAGCAGCAAAGCACAGTACAGAAGGAAAGCAAAGGGGGGAAGGTATCCCTCCCCAGTTTAATGGGTATGCAGTTGAAATTGCATTCCCTCTCTCTCTCTCTCTCTCTCTTGCTCTTGCTTCTCTCTCTTCCCCTTTACTAAGCCTTTTTATGCAGCACGACACGAGAACTCGCTTTTCGGAAGCGTTTCGTTGAGTGATGCACATTTCATTTGAGTTCCGGCACCGTTCCGTCCCGTATCTTCCGGAACCGTCTTACTTTCCCAGCCATTTTCTTTTGCCACCAACTTCTACGCTTAATAATACAGTGCACTCAACCGTGCACACACATACTCGACTCCGATCTGCCGGCCGACTTTTACTTCCCGAATTGGATTTACCGTGCTTAATTTCATTGCTGCAACTGTGCCTTTCCCGGTCACCCGATTCCTCCAGCGTCCACAATTCTTTTGCCGCCTTGTACCACCCCGAGTACCTCGCGTGTGTATCTTGCACCGGGCGCGCTGGGGGGGGATAAATTTGAATTTTAAATTTCGATTTTTCCTGTTTCATGATTTCACTTGCTGGGGTAGAAAATGCACGCAGTTCGTTCGTTTGCAGGGCTGCCAGGGTGCGAAAGCGAACGGATCAGTGGTTGGTTGATTTTTCATTAATGGACGGAAAGTGATTCGTTCCCTGCTAAGTACCACATTTGGTGCCGTTTTAGATTAAGAAGGTTGTCTTAAGGTGAGAGTTTTTTTTTTGTTTGTAATTAAACGTTTATTTGAAAAAAAAATTATGCATATACTTTAGGAAGCTTTAACGCCTTTGTGCTTACTTACACATCTCACAAAGAACTGAAGAATTGCTAAAAATGGACTACACGTTTATTGCCTGTTAAAATAGGATATTTAATTGAAAAATTATTAAAGTTGTAAAGCGCCTTTTATTTTGCATTCCGGTATTGTGAAGATAATTGCCTAAATTTAGGCGTTCAGGGGATTAAAAAACGGAGGTTGCATACTTTTGGGCACCTCGAGAATCGAGCGAGGTTTACTCTAGACGTTAGCCCTGGAGGTGAAATGCTTCTTCAGGCTGTAGAATGAACCGCTGTAGAATGAACCGCTTTGAGACGATCTTGAAAGTTCGTTAACCTATCCGTTTGACACCCGTACGTAGATCGAAACTTGGGCTCTTAATCTAGAACAAAGTGAAAGAAAATATTAAAACGATTAAGATCCGTAATTGTATATTTCCATTACCTTAGGAAATACGTATTTATGTGGTAAAATTTAAATATTTGATGACAATAGAGCTTCAACAGGATGTATGACTTTAGACCTTCAGATATATCGAGAGATAGTAAGTATCGCATTATTGACCATTTCACAATAGCCTACAATGTGATTGCTCGGCTCGCTCAGCAACATACTCCTACGGAGAAAAGCTATTCAAAGTTTGGAGGTTTTCAGGCTTCGCGGATGACATTGACATCATCGGAAGGACATCTGCGGCGGTGTGCGAAGCATACACCCGACTGAAACGCGAGGCCAATTTAGGATTGGATTGAGGATCAATGCGACGAAGACAAAGTACCTGCTTGCCGGAGGCTCTGACCGAGATAGAGCACGACTCGGAAGCAGAGTACTAGTTGACGGCGACGATCTTGAGGTAGTAGAGGAGTTCTGCTACCTTGGTACGATCGTAACTTCGGACAACAACATGAGCATCGAAATCCGAAGGCGCATTGTTCAGGGGAATCGTGCCTACCACGGGCTCCACAAACTCCTGCGATCTAGAAGACTCCAACAACGCACGAAATGCGCCATATATCGCACATTGATACGGCCGATAGTCCTCTACGGGCACGAGTCCTGGACTATGCTGGCGGAGGACGCCAATGCACTCGCCATTTTCGAACGGCGGGTGCTAAGGACTATCTTTGGCGGTGTGTGCGAGCAGGGCGTGTGGAGAAGGAGAATGAACCACGAGCTTGCTGAGCTGTTTGGCGATGCAAGTATCCTGACGGTCGCCAAAGCCGGAAGGATACGCTGGTTGGGGCACGTGATGAGGATGCCGGACTCATGCCCCACCAGAAAGGTGCTCGTCAGCGACCCGTTCGGCACGAGGCGTAGAGGAGCACAGCGAGCTCGTTGGCTGGATCAAGTGGTGCTCAACCTGTCGGAGATCGGATGCAACCGTGGCTGGAGGACTGCAGCCCTGGACCGAGCTTCCTGGAAACGGATTGGCGACCTGGCCATGTCAAGTAGACGTGCTCAGTAATGAGCGGGCCAAGAAGAAGAAGAAGAAGAGCTTCAACAAAATTTAAACAAAATGTATGCTGTAATGAAATACTAATATATCACCTGGGCTAAACTTGTGTGGTGCATTGCCTATATTTAGGCAAGTTCGAAAGTTGTTTGTGGTATTTCTTAATTCGTTTGCGTCAGTAAGTAAGGTAAAACCTCAAACAGAACCTTACAGAGCATCTTTTTGCTGAAAAGTTTTATATTCATTTTGTTTTGTTAAAATTATTATAATTTTTTCAAAACAATCAAACGCAAGAAAGAGATCTATAGTGTTATACGGTATGCCCACATTTAGGGGTTTTATAAGACTATACTTTATTGTGGCATAATTTCGACTGCGAGGGATTGATTTTTGCAGCTCTCAATGGTTCAAACAACTGAACAATAAAAAAAAACAAAACTTTTAAACTTTTTTGTACGTGAACGGTGCACTAGCTAAGAGATTTCTTATGCATTTCAAGCTGCAAATTGTAGCCCGCTAGAAAAGGGCCAGTCACCATAACCCCTTTTTGCAAACCGTCACCGATGTCTGCGTTCGATCCAACCGTAAAGTGCTGCAATAAGTTCGGTCCGGTTGCGTCCCCAAATCTCCACACCCAGGCACGTGCGGCCACCCCCAACACACCGAAAACGCAACGCAAACTTCACACTTATCGTCGTCATGCTTTGAGTGCCTTTTTGCAAGCCCGGCTGGGGGGAAAGGATCAAGTTTTTGGGTCTCCAATCCACCGCCGGCTTCCCTTGCCGGGCAATCGGGTGACCAGGCAAAAGGCAAACCTTCCCGTGGACGCCTAAATGGAAAGAAATGAACCACACCGGCCAGACCTTAACGAAGCAGCAGCAGTGACAGTTTCGACCCGTGAAAAGGCCAAAGCGCCCAGCCCCGGTCCCTTGCGTGCGTACGGGATCGCGGTCTGGGATAGAATTAAATGTGCATAAAGCATCACACACAGGGACTGGTTTCGCATCGTACCCGAACACAGGATTTCACAGTGCAAAGTGTCATCGGTCGGTCGGGCAGTGGGTTCCGCTCCGAGCGGAGTGACGTACGGTGCGACCAAACCCCAAGTTCCAAGCTCGCAGTGACGCGCAACACCACAAATCCGACCGTCCTGGACACACGTGTGCCGCAAAAGAAGAGCAAGCTGGCGATTGGAAGCGGTGGCGGTGTTGTCCAAGTGTGTGGAAAGTTTTTGACTTTATATTAAATTATTATGATAATAGTGTTTGATTATGAAGCGTTCGTGCCGCCCTCGGTCTCGCGCCGATTTCACACCCCGGATGCCCGGTGCGGCGTGCGGTCCGGACGCCCGTTTCACCTTGAGGGATTTGGGCGCCCCCGGTGCGCCGGGCCGAGGGAAAGTGTTTGTGCCATCCAAAACTTGTCGCTCTCGCCCGAACCCACACGAGCCCAAACTTTCGGCCCACCGCCGGTTGGTTTTTGGGGTTTGGCGTGGCATCGTACGGCACGCACTGGCCTCACAGGAGAGTTCGGGTTTGCCCGGTGGCCGGGCAGCATTACCATTCTGCCTTTTGGACGACTGGTGGCGCCCGTGAAAGTTGCCCAGAAGCTCCCAGGAGAAATTTATAATAGTTTACGTGTGTAGTCTTTTTATAGCTACTCGTTGTTGCCACACAAAACCTCTTGAAAGCAGTCAATTTTCAGTGCGTGCTGGTGATAAGATGTTTCCCGAGGTGCTAGCAACAGGGCGGGCCGTAAGAGCGATCCGCTGTCGGGCGAGCGTCTTAAAAACTCGCCACTGCGTTGCGTGCGACGTGACGGTTGCATAACTTCGGGCGCCGCGCCACGCCAGCGCGTTGTCATAGCCGCCTAAATTTATGCAACCTACGTGACAAAACGTGAGGTTTTTAGCAAATGCCCTGCCCGATCCTTTTCATGCTCCAGCAAAAGAAGCGGGAACGTTCTTCTACAGTCATTAATCTTCTGCGGAAAACTCCTCGGGCAGGCACACGCCGGTTTTGAATAAGGCATTTAAATCGCGCCGCGTGTGTGTGCAGGTATTGGGCCGGTACGCGGCAAGCGCCTCGCCGCTAAGCGTTAAACAGAGCTAAAGGGTTTTCTTTCAGGCTTCATCCAAATAGAACAAGAAAAAGGACCCTTTTGAAGCAAATCACTTCCGATCTTCATCATGCAAATCGTGCACCAGACAATGGCGTTACGGTTCAGGCCACGGGTCTTCCGTCCGACGCGTGTGTGTGTGTGTGTATGCCGGTGCTTTCGCCGGTGAAGGCGGGCAGACTGTACAATAGCCGCACTAATGATATATCTACAGGCGCTTCCCACACTCACACCCTTCTTTTTTGCTCTTCTCATTTGCTCACCCATCCGCTCTAGGTAAGTGGACCGGAACCGGTGGCTCCAGGCCCGGGCACGTGTGGATGACTTCTCCGACGGGACGGAACGGGATCCGATTCTTAACCTTTAGCCGGGACGCCAGCCCGGGACGCAGCACATCTTCGAGCGGTGACCTGCAGCACTGCCGAACGGTAACAATGATTTGATGCGGGTTGTGGCCGGTCTGCCCTGCCCCGGAATTTGCATTCAACCGTATCCACAAAAGCATTCTGCTTCAGGGGCGAGAGAGAGACCGGCGAGCAACCAATATTAACGATTCAAATGAAGTCTGTTTTTGAAGCGCAGAAACGCTGATCGGGCGGGGAAGCTGAGAGACGCTGGATATTTGATTAATTTTTGCACTCACCGTTTTTGCTCTGGTGTTTGCGAAATGAGGGAAGGATTTTGCTTCGCTTTTCATTTTTTTTTTTTGGAAAAGCACTGGTCCTCCAAAAAGCTAAGTAATGCGTTTGGCAGTTTCTCCTACTCAATAAATAATAAAAAAAAAACAAATCACAAAAACAAAAGTTTCCCCCTCGCCGAATAGCCTTGCTAATGCATGGCCCAAGTTGATGAAATTATTTGCACAACGCCTATGCGGGAAACAGTCAAAAGTTTGCACCCGACAAAACCATTTCCAGCGTGTTTGGCAGGGCGAGAAACGAGGGCGATGACTAATCAGCTCAACGCGATTTGACAGGCGCCGAAATGGCGGCAAAACCACCCGCATTACAGCGGGCAGGTAGCAGAAGGCAAGTGCAGGCGCGCGAAACAAAACTCCGGCGCGAGCGCACACACTAGCATAAATTAGCTTTGTCATATATTACGAGCTGCTCGGGAGACTGTTTTTGTTTTGCCTTTGCTTCCTGCTGTTGTTGTTTTTTTTTCCGCCGAGTAACGTCTCACAAACGTTTGGATACAATCCACGCTTGAACAGGGGTGCTGTTTTGCCACCGAGCCCAGTGGCCAGCCTTAATTAGCAGCTCTTGCTAAGGTGCATAATTTTGTAGAGGGTATGTTTTTATTGTTCATAAACCAGCATACCTTTAGGCGTTAAATTTATCATAAAAAAACTCAGTTTCTTACGATTCCTGCCAGATCAAAAGCTTTGGTAGTATAAAAGTTTTAAACTTCTGGAGCCTTTACTTTATCGGTTAAAATTATGTTGCATGCCTTTTTACGCTGCTTAGACACACAAATGGCACAAAAATTGCACTACATTTAAATTACATTTAAAAAATAGTAATTGCGCCTAAATTTATGCAATTCATGCCAATTGGAGGCAAATTATCGCAAATTCGATGCATCAAATAAATCTTTTCGCTATTACATCAATTCTAATGAAGCAAAAGTTTTCTGTTTTGAGGCAACTACTTGTATTTAAAAAACAATCATTAAGGTGTATTAAAATGGCTGTTTAAACACATTTTAAGCCAAATATCAAATTAATAAAATATCAATTTATTTTCAATAAACAGTTTTGCTTAACTGTATGAATATTATATCCAATAAGTCTTTTAGGTTTAAGAACGCTCTTTGGCAGCAAGGAAATCAAAAAAAATTAAGCCTCGTAGAATATTCGATGACGCCCGAAAGTATGCAATCTGATTTTAAATTACGTACATTATTATATTTACTCGTTCACGAGCTATGTTGTTGGGTTAATTTAAATAAACAAACGTTCATCCTAGTATCGATTGTGTTTCAAATGGAAGAAACACACTCTAGTTGTTTAAATTACATGCAAACTCCCTCCAGCCCAACCATATATAAGATGAGTTACATCGCAGAAAGGGCTTGCTACTGTTGGACGATGGGTGGTTCTTACCTTTGCCCATTAAAATAACGACAAAATGATCCCAGCCACCTCACGCAAACCGGCCGGGTCAGCCAGTTTCCATCGCACGACCTACTTCTACGATCTATTTTCAACAAGAAGCCAACGCCAAACTGGGCAACTGGACCGGCAACCAATCAGCAAAACGGCAATGCAGGAAGCCAGCGGTAGAATAAAATGACGAAATGAATGAAGCGATGAAATCAATCACTTCCCATTGCTCTCCGCTTCACCTCCCCACACCCCCTTTCGACACCTCCCTTATTAGGATCATGGCAGCACGAACCGATAGCCCCACGGTGAGGTGTATTCCACCGAGAGAAAGTCACAATCTCGGCGCACTCTCGCAAACTTTGCCCTCGCGCTGTTGAAGCACCTCGTACCCGTGCTTCCATCTTTTTTTTTTTTTTACTATAGCACGGGTGAACTAATTCACATGGCGGGACGGCTGAAACGAACGGTGAAAGTAAAGGAAGCAAACGAAAGAAGTGTGTGTGTGTGAGTGTGTATAGGAAAGTCCCACAGCGAATGGTCACATCATGAGGAAACATTAATTGAATAAATCTACCAAGTGAAGCGCTGGCTTAGTTGCGCGAGATTGGTAAAGTTTTGTTCACAGCAACAAACCAATGAGGGAAGTGAGGGAAGAGAGCGGTGGGGGGGAGGAAACTGAGGAAGGAAAAATCGCTTCGTCACCGGATCAGGTGCGTGAAATGAAGCGAAAGCGCCGCGAGGAACGCTGACGGGTGAGGGTGAGGGAAAAGCGAGCGAGAACTTTCTTAAATCCTGCATCCCGCGTGGTACCACGGGGTTAAGCTGACTGCGAGGGTCGCCCTGTGTTTTTTTTGCTGCTTTTCCTTTCACTGTGTTGGTGTTCCTGGCGCTCGGCCTTGTGGATTCTTACATATGCCCCGGTACTAGGAGGCACAAGACGGGAAAAGTGAGAGAGCAGAGAGAAGAAAAAAAGCGGGCGAAGATTGACAGAATCCAATTATTTCGCCTCTTTGCCGTAAGAGAAATGACATTACTGCTGGATGATAGCGGCACCCTGGTAGTAAGACTCGCCGTGCTTCTTCCCCAGAGGTCTGAAACGAAAAAGAGACGAAAACCCGAGTAGGGTGGATGGAAAGAAAAACGGAACCGACTTCTTCGAATGTGCAGAGTTGGACGAGATAAATAAGTCTCACCTTCCCGAGATCACCCTTCGCTGTTTTTTTTTCTTTCCTTTGCAGCTGTTGTTGTTTGCAGTGTGCTTTCTGCACGTGCACACCGTCACCTCATGATCATAATGATAATAATAATAATAATAATGTAATCAGCTTACACGACCTGGCACACATTGCTGCACAGTGTGGCCCATTATCCGGGACGGAGAGCACTCGCACTCACTGTCCTGCTGCCGGCTGGCGCACTGTAAAGTATGGCACCGCCGTGGCGCTCGCACTGTGGCTTTTTTGTTTCGGTCTTAGCTCTCCGACCTGTACTTACCACCTTCAGCGGTTCGTCTCGCGCGCGCACAGACAAATGGACGCGAGAATGTAACTTGTCACGCCGGGACAAGCCATTTTTTCTCGCCCTTCCCCTGGGCCGCCTGGGCGACGGCGGGAAGCATCAACAACCCTCGCGCCACGCCTCGTCAGCGCCTTCTGGTAAGCTCGTCGTATAAATTATTCATTACCCGTTACTTTCCCCGTTGCGCACGCGACGCGAAAGGAAACCCGGCTCGGCAACACAGCAGCAAGTAGCGAGGAAAAACAACGCGTCCCCGTGTCCAGGAAGTTTGCCACCCCTGCACTGGATAGTGCTATGGGCTGCAACTGTGTGGGAAACTGTGTCGCTCGCAGAAACACGTCGTAACGGTGACTGCTTGTTGTTTAGCTTCATTCTAGGGGGGGAAAAAATATACAGCTCCAAGTCGGAACCGGGAACCTTTCGCAACCTCATCCAGTCTAATGATAACGGATTCGATACCGTGCGCAGGAGATCGTTTTGAAGATGGGTATTATTTTTCAACGCACACACGGTGTTAGGGAAGCGCAACTAGAAGAAGCAATTCTTCCGAGCGAATCCTAGGAATTGAAGCATTTCCTGCAAATGTGTATGAAGTACGTCACGTCGCGAGTTGCTTCTTCCCTGTGCGAAGAGTCGGAGAAAAACAGTCCTGAGCGTGGGACGGTTTGTGTACCAGGTCACCGATGTATGCGCCTAAATGTATGCAAAACAGCATTTGAAAACATCGAAGCTACTCAGCAGTAATAATAAGCTAGGCGAAGGTGATATGTTACCTTGTCTTCGTTGTCATTTTTCAACGCTGAAAAATGCAATCCACAGCTCTGAAGTATGTTTTTGTCAGCAATACGGGTCGTCACTAAGGAAATAAAAATGTTTTCGCTAAGTAAAATCAATCATAACAAAAAAAGCGCCACCTTTTAGCTTCATCCATTCGAACAATTGCTAAACACTTTGGTAGAGTAACATTTGTTTTGGAAAAGATAAAAATAAGCCCTTGCCCGATACTCGCCTAAACGTATGCAAACCACACTGTCATAGCTTACTATTTAAGAAGTCAGCGATGGTTCGTGTTTGTTCATGTTATATAAATTCTGATCGATCGTTACATTTTGAAACTATTACTATTAACTATGCAACACAAATATTAAAAAGAAGCTAATTCATCACGTATGGAACTTCAATAACACAAATCCTTTTTTTTTTAATTTCAAGAATAAAATATAACATAATTAAAACACCTGTTAAACATTTTTTTGCGTTATTAAAACAGTCTATTTGAGAGTACGTTTTGAAAAAAAAACATAGAAATCACGAAACTCACCGCATGGCTTTAGCACATACAACGAACCAAAACAGGGGGTGCATACCTTTAGGCGCCGCGAAAATCGGGCGAGGGTTAATCTACACGTTAGCCCTATTTACTTAGATTCATTTGTTTTTCCTCCCATAGTTTACAGAGTTCCTTATAGCAATTCTCAATGCACAATTTGGTCTTCGAATCCTGACAAAAAAAATTTTCAAACAGATATTAAACCAAAGTTTTAATTATTACTCTCGCATCGGCTCCTCTCATGCAAATGCGAATTAATTTCTCTCCGATACACAACTAACCTTAATCCCCTTTTTCTACCATTTCCAACGCTCGCAATCGATAAAGTCGCGAACCTCAGCCCAGCCCAACGAAAAACAAAGTCGCCGGATTACGATGGCTACTCAATTATGGCGCCCGAGTGAGACCGGTCGTTTGCTACGAGCGCAAGCAAATGTACTGGGCGTGTAATGCCGCTGTACTTTTATGCATTTCAAGCTTCTCACGCAATCTTTTCCGGGGATGAAAAAAGGCGCATTGTAGCTTCTGCACACTGTATACAAGATGATAATCATATTAAGCAGAGGAAGAAAGCAAAAAAAAACAACGTGAGAAAGAGAGAGAAAGAGAGAGGAAGAGGGAAAGTGAAGTGGGGAAAAAGAAACTAGCAAGTCGAAATTCAACACCGTCCTCGGCAAAAGGCCGAAACCTGCTATCCCAAAAAACGACCGGCCAGGGTCGTAACATAAGCATCTGCATTCCCATACGTGGCAGGTCACCCTGCCCGGGACACGGTAAGTGCCCTTCCGGTTTCACCCTTATGCGCTCAATTTATTGTCTTTATCTTGGTGCACCGACAGTACACGCTCGCATGTAGGTGTAGGTGCGTGTTTCAATTTGTCCGAATTGCTTCGGTAATCCGTTGAGCCAAGAGTTCATTGCCGTTTCTTTTCGATTTTCCATTGCCTGTTCTCCCCCATCCAATCATTGGAATAGCTCGTAAAGGTGATAGAAAACAGTATTCAATGTGCCCTGTGGAACAAGGGGGGGGGGAGAGGGGGAGTCTTAAGTGGGAGGGAACTGATAAGTCACGTCACATTCATGCCACAACGGCAAACAACCCGGGAACGGGTATTTCTCTGATTTCCCAATAACCACACTGTACACAAAAAACTTTTAGCAACACGAGTTCCATAACTTTAGGCGCAAACCGAAAAAATGCTTCGCGCTAACAGTACCCCTTTAAGCTATGCTATCTGTATGACAAATTTGCCTTGTTAAGGGCACCACTTGTGGGCCCGCTGTTGATTGGCTGGATGCGTTTAAGTGTAGCTTTAATAGCGACATGCTGCTAATGTTTATTTGGCAATTTTTCATCTCTAGCTAACCGCACGTCTGGCCCCCCGTGCCCCCGGCCCCTGACCCTGAACATGCACCACCAGATTGTCGGAACGTTTATTTCGATTTGTTTCATTTAAAAAAAAAAAGAAGGTCGGGCGGCGGGCAGGAAAATTAATTGCGAAACATTGTTCATAATACTTCGCAGCATCGCAGTTCCGTCTCTGCCAAGCGACTCTAAGGTTCTGTTCTTTATTCTCTCTCTCTCTCTCTCTCTC
>KB671994.1:0-40858 GCA_000349105.1 Anopheles epiroticus | reverse complement strand
ACTCTCTCTCTCTCTCCCGCTCTCTTTGTTTACATATTTCGACGCCGGTGACGCTACAATTTGTTTGACGCTGTTACCCGCTGTTGCCGACGGTGGCGTAGTGTTGGTTGGGCATCTTACGCCAACGACGGCGCACACAGTTTCAACCTGTACAGTCGGTAGCGTAAAAATGAGACAGCAAAGCAAAAGTTTAACAACCGGATTGCAATTGCAGGGTTTGCGTTTATATAGGGAAAAAGGTGGTGAGAAATGTTGGCAAATCAGTGTAGCTGGTTGAATAGAACCAGATCCGGATGGTTGGAACTGAAAAACCGGACGAAATCGTCTAAAATGTTTGGATAATTTCGACGTTTGCAAGAATTCTAGAACATCTAGGAGTAAAGAGTAAAATCTCTTCATACTTTTGCTATGTAATTCACTAAAAACTGCTGAAGTGGTTCAAAAGTGGTTAAAAAATTCAAAACATAATTTAAACCCTTTAACTTATTAAAAAAAAAAAAACGTTCACATAAGGCGATTTACATTTACATATTACATTTTTTGCATTTACATTTTTTTTAAATTATATCAAAAAAGTTGGTTTATAGATCAATGATATCGTGTGTCGTTTGTATTTTGAATAGTGATAATTGTATAGAAATAAAACTATCGCAACGCCGGCGATTGAGAGCGAATTGATGTAAAGCCCTGTAAATTGACTTTTTAGGAGGAGAAACTTTACCTGATCTTAGTAACCATTGCGGATTAAATAAATCTTTTTTATATTTTTTTGTTATTGAAGTTACACTTTACTGCCCTGTATCGGTTCTCAAGATTCGTCAAAAATTCTAAATTATGGCAGTCACTTCCCGTAAACCTACCATCCGGAATGGTCCTAAATCGTACGACGGCGGCAAAATCATCCGAAGTCGTAGAAATTCTCCCAAGTGGCCAACACCGAAAGCACGCCCCACAGCTACCAAACGAAATCATCGGTCTGGATCGTCCCCAAGCCGTTTGAGTGGATCTCGCCGTCCCGTCCCATCATTCGGACCCACCCGTCATACGCGCCTGGCCATAACGGATCTAGACATTCCGTTGGAGAGCCGACGGTTGGTGCTGATCGACGGTGAAAATGTCGCCTACGATGATATTGCCGATGTGTACCGTGCCAATAGAATCTATCAAGCGTATCAATGGTTCGTTGCGAAAGGACACCGTGTGCTGGTGCTATGCCCGCACTACCTAACCCAAAAACTTATGGGAGAAACTCCTAACATGAACATAGAGTTCATTACGGACATTCCAGACTATCCCAGCAACCACTCGAGTAACCAACTGTTTGAGGAGACGCTCTTGCAACGGGCCTTTGATGAAGAAGCTGCAATCCTGTCAGAGCGTCGCTTTGAACAGTCATACAGCTTGCATTTGGAAATTGTGCAAAATCGCGTGATCGGTTACACATTCTTTTGGGAGTCCATTTTCATCCCGGTCGATCCGTACGGACGTGCTGGGCCTTGGTTGCATGTAATTCTACATAAATAAATTCGTCAATAAACATCATTCACAACTAAAGTGGCCTAAAGTGTTGTGGATTTTTATTTATTTTCCCTTTCTGGGTGATCCGGGTTAGTGTTGAACCGCTTTTCGGTATTGTCCAACGCTACACAGATGGCTCTACATTCATACAAAATACGATTGTGTTTGGAGATTTTGGATACTCCCTGACAGACACCCGCCGCACTGCTATATCACTGCCTGCAGATACAACTAACATTTAACGATAGACGACAGTATGTGAGCTCATTTCCTTCACATTTGGGAAAACCATAACTCAAATTGCTTTAACACAACGGGCAAAATAAGAACCCCGAAAATCATGCCAAAAAATAATAAGACCAGAAGAGTACAAAACAAAGCATATTGCTAACATCTCCTAAGAATCTACCTACTAATGTACCGATAATTACATACTACAAGAGCACAAGAGTGTAACACAACGTGTAGAAAACGAAAGGACAAAAGGATCCACCGCATGCATAGACCGCAACGCACGCGGCCCAGTAAATTCGTTATCAAAAAGGTATAGAGCGTCCGAAGGAGCAGCCTCTAGAGATCGTCATCGCCGATCCACTCGAACGCTTCGTTCTGCACCGAGTCTTTGCCGTTCTTGAAGCGTACCGTCGTGTTGAACTCCTTCAGCTTGCGCCGGATAAAGGAAGACCCGTTGTTTGTGGTGTGCTGTTGTGTCGATGTTCCGTTGTTGGTATTACTATCATTCTGTGCAAAGAGAGACCCCGCAAAAGGTTAGGAACGTTTTAAAATTTCTGTCGAGTGCTGCGAATGCTTACATTTACTAGGTTGCAGAGAGTATCGGTTGAACTAGAGTCGGTAATGCAATGGTTTGATCCGTCCCGTCGAATGTAGGAGAGTGGTGCATACTCCACGTGCTGTGGGTTCTGGGAATGAATGAAACAAAGTGAGTTAGTAGTTGAGAAACATGACATTTCTTCAAATTGGCAAGCCGAAGACCGCAAAGCACCCGCTTTGACTTGGCGCTGTTAGTAAACGAAACCGAGCTAACACATGCCCAACCAGAGGGAGCTTTTAACTAAGTCTCGCCCCACGAAGTGTGTCAAAAGTTTCACATTAGGTTAAAGCGAACTAGCCCAAGGGTGTCCTGTCTATGAGAATTTTGTTGTACTACTTTTATGTGGGCAATGTAGATACTTAACTGATGACATATAGATAAATTTACAATCCACGCTGAATAAACTATAAAAGTGGACAGTAAAACTAATTATATTTTCTATAAACGAACCTGTTACGTTTGAATTAAAATCACAATACGATACGTGTTCTTTCACTGGTGGCGCACCTTAGCTCTTCAAATATAAAAGTCAGTTTCCAACAGGATAACAATTCCCACCTTTTCTTGAATTCTAGTTTTACCACATAGGCTGTCTCAATAGATTCTTAAAAATGGATGAAATTTAGTTCAAGCTAATTTCCATTCACATAGCTCTTAGAGACAGTAAAGGCAGCCGAAAATCAAATAGTATTCCCCGTCAGCAATATCTAAGCTCATAAGTATATTGCATGTAGATCATAGATTCATCGCAGCCTACGGTTTAGGTCTATTAATTATTATTCCATAATCTCATCTCTTGATCATTCTTTTGGAAAACGATGTCCGGGGGTTACTGTGCGTATGCGGGGGTTTTAACTTAGTGTCACCCATAGCAGGATAGCCAATCCTGCGTATGGGGGGCGGCAGCGTTCCGAATGGGATTCGATGCAACGTCGGACCTAATCGTATTAAACAGGTTTACGCCGCTACCAATCAGACCAGCCGCCGAAAAAAATGCTAAGCGCCCAAAAGGAATTGATTAGTAACATAAATACTAAATAAGAAACAATTAATCTAGTAAATAAAATGAGAAACATGACTTCAGCCAGTCGCTGTGCGCCTGCCCGTACCTGCAGATGTGCGGGATCGGACCCATTCTTCTGGTTAAGCAGCTCATCGACGATCGACTGAAGGCACACGGACATAAGCATCGACTGTTCGCTGTAGATTGTGATCCACTTGAGCTCGTTTTTCGCCATCAAGTACTCGAACGACAGCTCCAGGCTGATCGTGGATGATTGTTGATGCGACGACTGCGACGCCGACGACGAATGCTGCTGGCGACCATAACCGCCAACGATCGAGGATTGATTGTCCTCATTCTGATGCGCCCATCCAAAACGAGAATGGAATAGAAATGTTAAACCTTTCCGTCAACTCGTTTCAAGCGGAATACTTACAATATGAATAGGAGTGACACGCCAGCACCGGATGCGCGTGACCTTGAATTTGGTTTCCTGCATGTCCTTCCCCACGTACGTCAGCAGGTTCAGCTCCTTGTTGCCGAGCACGACGGTCGCGACCGTGTTCGGCTCGGGATAGTCCACGCTGGCTCGCGGAAACTGCAAACACCCGTACAGTGGCAACTTTCGCACCACGTCCAAATATTCGCTCTTGCTGCCCCGTGCCTGCATGTTTGTCAGCTGCTCGCTCTGATCGCGGGTCGTCACGATCCATCCTCGCTCGACGTCGCTCATCGCCTGGATGTAGAGCAGATTGAGCGCGATCCGGTCGCGCATCAGCTCGAGATCGTAGCACGCATCCCAGTAGCCGGTGCGCAGTACCAGCTTACAGTCGTCCCACCGCTTTGCCGATATGTACGGCGCCTCAAAGTCCATCAGGCGCTTAACGATCGTCAGCTCACCGTTCGCTTCCTTGCGCATCAGGTAGAGCGCAAAGTAGCAGACCCGGTCCTGGGGCAGATCGATCAGAGCGCACGCCTTTTCCAGCACCTTGCTGGTACAGTCGGTGGTGTATACGTTCGCCGATATTCGGTACCCATTCATGAGGTAAACGTCCAGCGTTACCTCGCTGCATTCCGTGAACGATGACTCCTGCTGGGCGTTTAGCAGGAAGGCGCGCAGCAACTCCGACCGACACAGTACCGGATCTTGGCCCACTGCAAGAAAAGGAACGATTAGAGGAGCATTTTGCTAGCTGTGATCGCGATCGCTTGCCTTCACTTACCTAGCTGTATGTAGCGCTCTAGACTGAGCCGTCGCTGTTCGATTTGGTTCGGGGTGAGAGAGAGCAGTTTCTTTGGAGGGAAGCTGGGCAGTGCGATCGATGGTAGAGAGCGCTTCAGCTGCTCGTGCAGACTGTGGAGCTGCTTGTAGCGAAGGCAGCAGTGAAAACTGCCATTTATGTGAATGTTGAAGCCCTGTTAGGGTGGAAATAGAAAGATTTTAGATGTTAGTAGGACACTCAAATGAAAGAAATTGTGTTTAGGGATTCCTTATTGAATTTCAATTAGAAATTGTCTTGTTTTGATGATTTTTTTTCTTAAGAAATGTTTTTAAACCTTTACAATAACGAACCTAGAAGGTTCTCCCCACTTTCCCGAACCTATTCTGAAAATGATTTAAAAGGTATTCCGGTGTATGAAAAGATACCTAAACTTCAATTCTTGGGCTAATTTCTAGCCTGTCTGTTTCTATAAATGAATCCTGTTGAACTAATTGCGATTGGATAACGGATCTCGATCCTATTCTCGGTGCTGGCTCCATTACCGCAGCTAACACACGCTCCAACAGGAGATCCCAGCTTCGGAGCTGGTTTCAATTGAGTTCAGAATTATTTTGAGCTCCATCGCTAGCTCTGAACTAACAGCTCCGGATTCGGTACTGGACATATGATTCCAGAGTGAGTCTACGCTGTCCGAGAGGCTATTCCATGATATTCTGTTTTCACATGCAGGGATTTGGAGATCTCTGGATCGCTGAGCTATCCTGGATGGATAATTTAGAGATCCCTTGAGTACATGATGACGTTAGAACTTCCTGGAAATGTTGGATCTATAGGCTCAGAATCGGGTTCGAGAAAAAATCCCAGCCAGATTCGAAGCCGTGGGTGCGCTTCAGAACGCACTTCACTTAAACTCGGTGATAAAGTTCATCCGGAACCCATCCCCATCTAAACCCATCTAGAGAAAAGCTAACCATAGGATCATCATAGGATCCTAATGAAACAGGGATTTGTCATTTTGGCCTTGCAGAAGCCAGTAAATGTAACGATTTAGACCAATGAACCTGGTCACAATGATACAGATTTAAGCTATTTTAAAGTTAGCGTCACTTTGAATTTTTTTATACTAAAGAAGGTATAATCACACAAAAGAAGCTGAAAACACAAACAATTCCCCTGGATTAATATATTAAATTGCATGCTTCTTAGGAGTCTAAGAGAATATTGTCACTCAAAACGAAACACAAACTACACAACTTAATGCAATCACTGCCGTGAGTAATCAATGAAAAGGCAAAACAAATTAATTCTGAATTCATACTACATTTCCAACAACCGACACACATCGACGTTAAAGTGCAACAATGTTACCGGTGCACGACTAGAGCGTACTCTACACCGGCCAGCCAACTAAGTAATGATTATAAACTTGCTTGTATTCAAATTGCGAATTCGCTTCCTTTAGCAGCAACAATTACTCATCATTTTCGTTTACTGCTGGGCAACTGCTTCAAGATCACGTCCCCACGAAACTCGGCCTCACGCTGGCACTGAACCAACCGACGAGTGCTAAAACCCTCAACCCCCCGTCATCTAACTACTAGAGTGGCTCCGAAGGACAAGTGGATTCGTGCCTCATTCGTACGGGGTGCGTTGATGAACTTCTTTCCCCGCGATCATCATGCTCTTATCGCCGAGTGGTTTGACCGGAGGTTCAAATGTTTGCTCCATACGTGTGTTTGTGGAAGTGGAAAAGATGAGGAAACAGAAAGGTTAGCTAATCCGGACGATCGCTGCGGATCATTCGAGTGTACAGACGAAGGAATCGGAATCGTAAACCATGAGTTTGTGATGGCGCAATGCAAACCAAATAGTTGATCAAGATTTTACACCCAATCGATTTAGGTTGAACCAACCCAAATCCGGACTGTTTCAAAAGCAATGTTGTGGCTTACAAAGTGACCAAATATTGAACGGTACCCGACATTTCGCTCGCTTTTTCTCGATTCTCCAAGACGCACAACGTTTATCCTATGCACACAGTACTTCGTTCTTCCTCTACTTCTACTACACCATCATCGACAGATCGATTCCTTGGGTTCATTAAACATTCGGTCGCTGGTGCGGACACGTTGCGTGCGGCCGGGCAGTAATGGGGCGACCGCGGGAAACGTTGTTTATACAGTTTATTTAGTGCGTTCGAAATGTGCCCGCTGCTGGTCGAAAATAGATGTGCGGTGTGTGCGGAAAAAATATGGATCGGAATCGGGACAGCGAGCATAATTTTCTGCCGAACGCCGAAAAACTTGCTCCGTATCGAGCAAACATTCTCGGTAGAGTGGGTCGTTGGTTTCGTGCGGAAAGGAAGGAAAGGAACGCATACCAACCAATAAGGTGCAGAGAAAAAGGAGAACGCTTTGGGTGCGAACAGTCCCTTTTTTCCATTTGTGTTGGTTTGCCTTCGCTATAAAATATAAAATAAGGACTTTCAGCTGTTTGCTGAACGTGTATAGCCTGACTATGATATCAAAATTAGTTCGTGGCTGGACACGATATGGTCTGTTTTGCTTTGGAATGACCTGGTTTTGCTGTTATTCAAAGCAGTAAAATGTATTACTTTGACCAGAACATTTGCAAGATATAAATTATGACTTATAACCTAACTTTTTCTTCTCATTGTCTCATTGTTCTCAACTTTACCCAAGTTGTTGGATAAGATGTGCTTAAAGTTATAATGGACTAAGTTCTCTGCGACTCTGTTGAAGTGTGGGACTTGTATTACTTCGGCCTTAAAAAGAGGTATATGCAGCTGCAGATTTTACAAACTGTTAAGATTGTCAAAACCATTTAGAAGTCATCTTACATCTAACAATGTAATGATAATAATCTAAAATCTTCTCGAAAGAGCGAAACACATAAATCAGGAAAACTGCCCGTGGAACTTGGAACGATTTATAAATCACGACACATGGGAACTGATTAACATCATTTAAACCTGGAATATCCAAACGGCGTTGTTTATAGAGGCAATCGAGTCTTGTTGTTCAAACTATATATTAGATTGTAAAAAAGAGAGCTAAATAAACTACATTCTACCTAAATATGGTATTTCGGACTAATGCGGGTTATATCCCGAAAAATTTAAAGTTCGATGATCTCAACTGCTTTGTCGATATTCTTGTTCTTGAATCATTGAATCATATCAACCAAAGCCATTAATCTTATTTATAAGTGTTGCTTATGTTTTAAATATGGAATGAAGGAGACGACGAACAAGATGCATATAAAGATCTTATATTATTATTGATTGTACACCTCACTAAAGATAAAACAAATTTTGATTGCTTAGCAGCTTAGTAAAGCACCTCGTTGGATTTTAATGCCCAACAAATATCCTTTTTTAAAGCAAAATTTGGCATCACAATAATAATACATGTATTCTTGATGTAAAAGTTAAACTTACAGTGACGATTGTTTATAAAAGATCTTTTCTTCATATTTCAAATTTGTTTTTAGCAGGTGAGAATTAGGCAAAAGTCCTAGTGCCAATGTGTTAGGAAATTGGAAAGGAATAGCAGCTGCCAATTGAAATAGACAAAAAATAAAAGCATCGGCAGTTATCTCGTATTGGAATCAATTATATGCCCTTAAATTGTATGGAGAGTCACCGTAAGATGAATTTTTTGTATTTCTTTTTAGTTATTGGGAAATATTGAATTTGTTATACCATGATCCAGTGTATAGTGTCCCACACCAAACAGTGCGACAGGGTACCGGACCTTTCCCCCGTAATGAGAACTGATTATCCAACTACGTGATATTGAAGAGTTTAGTGAGCCTGAAGAAGAAGTCAAGAAGAAGACAAACCAGCCAAGAAGAACAAAAACTTTTGAAGCCTTCAAATCGATAGCTAATCCAACGATTAAATAAAATCCAGCTACTTAACTAGCAGAAGTGCAGCCACAGGATTAAGGTTCAAATAATCAATCTCTTTATCTCCATAACCCTTTTCTAGTACAACTTAATGATAGTTGAGCCAGTTCTGTGGGAGGATATTCCCTTGCTTATCGCCAATTCAACGATAACACCCTTCACGGAACATTTGCGTTCTGGATTATCTGCCAACGAATGATTGCAATGAATGATTGCAATTTGTACCGGAGGCCTATGTGTACTAACTCCTGTTCTAACTGGAATTCTCGTTGTGCTCCAATTCTTGACCAACTTTATGACTCTCCCCCCTTTCAAACCATGTCTACAGCGTAATAAGAATCATACCCTAAGATCTCTTGCTACATCATTTTATCCGTTCGCACTTGTTGCAGAATCGCACTGATGCAAGATCACTTCCTAGCCAACGAAGCAAGCAAGCACGATAGAAGAAACCGCCTCGGGTGTTGATGACCGTTGCGAGTGGGGGGGGGGGCACAGGGGGCAGAACCCGGAAAGGCAAACAGTGCCAATGGTGGTCTCCACTTTCACGCCGCCAACACGCGTCATCGAGCTTTGGGGGACGGTTTTCTCTCAAGTGCAACAAAACGCAAATCCAAGCAAGCCAAGCAAGCGAAAATGGGCGGATGATCATCTTCAACGCATCACGGAGCGCACAAGAAAGCAATCAGAGCAGCGCGTGCGAGCTCCCTCCCGCTCTCTCTCTACCACGGCCGAATAGCTCCCAATCAATTGTCCGGCCATTGCTGTGGGGAAATTTAATTGGATAAAACTCGAAATACAGAGTGTGGGGCACGCGAGCACAGGGGGGGCAGATAGAAAAGAAAGAGCTACCACTTGACTGACTTGACGCGCCCCGGCAACCTTACCGTGTACGATGATCCGCTACCATCGGAACCGAACTCTTGCGTGCTGGGTATCGAAAAGTGCATCCTTCCGGGCGTTTCCGGGCGACCGCTTCCTCTCGTAGGGCGCTGGAAAGTGTGAAGGGTGTGTGCGTGTGTGTTACGGTTGATGATAACTTTCGCCTCGAGTGTGTGCTTCTGGCCTCGTTCTGAGGGTTTGCGTGCTGTACGGGGCACCAGGGGTCAACATTCGCATTCCAAACTCCCTCCTCGAGCTAA
The DNA here is from genome assembly GCA_000349105.1 of Anopheles epiroticus. Lineage (NCBI taxonomy): Eukaryota > Metazoa > Arthropoda > Insecta > Diptera > Culicidae > Anopheles > Anopheles epiroticus. The sequence continues at coordinate 31,210 of KB671994.1, read as the reverse complement.
GAACTTTTAAACCCTATTAGCGTTTATGGCGATCCAATGGGGGAGAGTGTGCTGTTGCCGTCGTCTTCGTCGATAGGGTTAACAGGGACGGGTGTTCATTACGTGCCGAGTTTTAAGCTGCTCCTGCTGTTTACTCGTTGGTATCGAATTCCCTTTGCAGGAACCCACCGGTACGTAGCTATGTTTTTTTTTAGTGTTTTTTCTTACATTAAACCGAGCCGAACCTGCTGTGGAGCAACTTTTTACATGTTTTCCCTTTTGTCTGGGCCGCTTTCGATACACTTCTTCCTACGCTGCTGGAATTGCGTTGGATTATGGAAGCACAGCAACTCCTACGCGCTCACACCGCTGGCCAGGCAAAAAAAACCGGGCTGCGACTGGTTCGGTCTCGGAAGCGAGATATCCCGATACCCGTTTTGCATACGAACGAATTGCACTTGCAGCGCGATTGTGTGATTGGCTTTAATTGAAAAAATATCCCCACAAATTAATCTATTCAGCAGCCACACCGCTCTCGTTATCTTGCACACTTTTCCGCCACAGGCACACACTCTCTGCGGTCGCTCCGAACAGCGCTATCACGAAAAACACGGTGTCCCTATCGTTTGGGGCTCTCTAGCCTCAAATGTTTCACTGACTTGTGAAACTGCGAAAGACTTCTTCCGCACCGGGCGAGGTTATTTAAACGCACTGTACAAAACTTCTTTTCTTTCGCACTGCGGTCGCGAAACGGTGGAAACCCGACAAAGACGAGGACGACGACGACGGACCGACGACGATGAAAGTGTTCTGAATTATCAACACAACCCACCGAGTGAAGTAAAAATGATTAATCAACAAAAAAAAAACAATGGCAGTGCGGCCAGAACCATTCAAAGTTTTGACAGATCGTTTGACGTTGCACAATGGATGAATTCACGTGTATATTGGCCGTTTGACTGTCGGAGTTTTCAAACTGACGGTTGGAGTATTGTTAAATCACCGTATTTTCGTGCGTGTGTTGCATCATTCTTGTGTGTCGCCTTTTTATGTAATTGAAGGTACTTTTAGATAAAAATTGTTAGTTAACTCATTATCACACCATTGACCAATATTTTGTCGCTGCCGCCCCCCTACAAAGGACTGACTATCTTGCTATGGGTACACTTACTCACAGCCCTCCGTACGCCACAATCTCCGTATTAACAATCTTGCTATTGATGGGTACACTCTGTCACAGAAAGAGGATTCGATGCAACGTCGGGCCTGATCGTATGAAACAAGCATATGCCGCTACCCATTCGACCATTAAGCCGCCCAATCACACATTAGTAATCGAAGTTGATTGAAATGAATATGTTCTCTATATGTTAACTAAATAGGAGCTACGAGCAGCATTGAAAATATTTCAATATTAATGTTGTAACAAACCCAAAAAAACCCTAATTTTTCTTTCAAATCGACTTCTTCCTCCTTGTTCTTCAACGCTGCCTGGTAAACGGATAGGATAAAATTTATTTACTCCATAATCTACAACCTTATGCAAAATAATAATATTCATATGCTACTCAATAAAAAACAATTGTATAAAAAACACGTAACTGAGCCTAAGAGGGAGCATCTGGAATGCATTCTGCATCGAACACTACCGAATCCGTCGACGGGTAGAGGCAGTAGTGCATAGCAGGGTAGCTAACGTGAGACATCCCAAAATTGCCGCCAGTCCACACCCGTACGAGAGCACTCCTTTGTAATATTCGGGACATTCGGAACGATTGCGACATTTTCTAGAAGGGATAGTAGCAGAAGATTAGTTTAAATTTTCCTTCTAATATTTCACACCCACACACTTACACCGACTCGATGATAACCACCACCACGCCGGTGATCAGCTTGTCCGCGAACGTGACTGCCGAATAGATGAATCCACCCTGATCCGCATGCTTGCCGATCATGTCGGCCGTAATGCAGAGGCTGCTGATCATCGTGATGGAGCTGCCCGCACCGAACAGTGAAGCGATCAGAAACAGGGACACTGTGCTGAAGGCTCCCGAACCGGGTGAGAGTGCAATCCAAAGGCACACGCTGGTACTAATGATCGATCCGACAAAGTACACCAAACTATTGCCAACGAAGCGGTTGGTGTACTTAAGCAACAGTGACGCCACGAACGAGGCTAGAAACGATACGAGCGGAACGGTGGCGAGATGTTCAACGTTGGCGTTGTTTTCTGCTGGAGTAACGTCCGGCTGGTAGGCCCGTTCATCTAGCCAGAGTGGCATGTACACAAGCGAAGTCGTCATGAAGAGTCTCGAGAAGACGTACCTAGGGAGTAAAAGGACGAAAAAATGAATGACTCGAATATATCGCACAATAGCGCACAACTTACAGCAGCGCGTTCTGGTACAGCAAGGGTGATTTGAAGAAATTCTTCTTCGGTTTCCGCTGCACGATCGTATCCAAAGCGCTAGAGGATCCTGCCAGCTGTTGGCCGTTCGGTTGCCTTTGGTCTGGTCCGCCAAGCAGCGACTCACGCTCAACGTCCGCGTCCGTGCGTGTCCCGGGCGTTCGAATGATGTTGTGCTGTAGCGCAGTGTTACGACGATGCTCGTAGCCACTGAATGTGAGCGAAAAGTTAAACAAAACCGACATGGAAACACCAACCAGCGTGAGAATGAGGGATATATCCTGGGTAGAATAGAGAAGAGACACATTAGGGTTAGTGTTGCAGTTCATGAATCACAAAGATTCAGAAATATGAATCGTCAATAAAGAGTTATTTGAATCACAAAATGAATCTTTTATCCGAATCTTTAGATTTCGCTTTAGAATCGTTGGCGTTTGACTAACAATATATGGCGTTGTGGTGCCACCTTGCGGATGGTTTGTTTTATCATATTTTATTCAGAGTTTTTTTTATTTGTTTTCGCATATCATTTTTTTGTTTTATTTCGGAAGTGACGGTCAGGCCGTATTGCTTTTTCGCGATTCATGAATTGTAACAAATTTATGAGCCCTAAGTGACGCACGGCTCTGAATGAATCATAAAATTTAAGAATCAATAAACAATCCGATTCTATGATTCATTTCAATGATTCTGATTCATGATTCTTATTCAGATGTATCCATCACTATTTGAAGCTCATTAATTAGAGTTTCGTGAATCTGAATCAGATTAATAAATTTTAATGAGTTTTTGAAATTATTCAATCAAACTGAATCTCGTCTGGGCCGAATTATGAATCTGGAGTTTCATGCTACTTGGAATGAATCTTAATGATTCAGTAATCTTAAAATTCATAAATATTGCTATTCTCTAATCTTGATATTCGTGAATCTGAGCATTAATAAACTCCTGCTTCATTGTGGCGTCACTGTTGCTCAAGACCTTTACGAGAGGCATGCATCATTAAAGATACGTGAATCTCGATATTCATAAATCTTTAAAAATTAAGATATTCATGAATTCTGAAAAGTTTCAGAGATTCATTTATATTCTGTTTACTATGATAGATCTCAAGAATTATGAATCTTAGGATACAGATTCAAGATTGGAATAGTGATTCAAATGATTCTCCATTGAACTTTAATTAGAATGAATCTTCTTAAAACTCAAAACACTATCATGAATCTTTGGAGATTCATGCACATTGAAGATTCGCATAGTTTCATGTACCTCATCATGAAAAATCTTCAAGATTCTGAATAATTGATTCATTTAGATTGATGAATCTGATTTTGAGACACGAATCAACCCCGACTTACCCGAAACCGGTAAGCATCACCCGGTCCGATCTGATTGTCCGTGCTGGTGCGGCTTCGCAGCACGGCCCAGGTGACGATGTACACCACCACGTTCGACACGATCGACACCGAGTACCGGATGGCGGTCAGATCCGAACGATCTTTCTGCGTCCGGGACAGCTCCGGTATCATGGCCAGGTGCGTCACCTGCACGATGGGCCACCCAAACTGGAAGGCAAGTATGACGATCACAAAGTACAGAATTTCCCACCAGTGCGGTGCAACCGTACACCATGGGCAGAGGGAGAATATCATCGGGAAGGTTAGAAACACTATAAAGGTACCTGAAAGAGCGAAGAGCGAGAGAGAGAGCGTGTTAGTGTGTTTAAAAGAAAGAAGAGTTAAGAACATACCCGCTATGTGCCACTGTCGCTTGGTGCCGTATCGATCGGTGAGCAGACCCACGATCGGCGTTGCAATCGCATCGCCCACCTGCCCTAGCATCACCATCGCACCGGCCTCAGCTGCCGGCATACCCAGTGCGCCCTGCATGAAGAGCAGCGTGTAGCTGAACCAGATGCCGGCACACAGATCGTTGTACACGTGCCCCAATCCGTAGCCGATCTTTTCGCACATCGTTAGCGTGGAACGCTTCTCCAGCTGTACGCGCTCCATATCGACCGTGGTGTTGGGGGACGTTGCATGGTCCGGCGTGTGGGGCTCCACCCCATTTACTGCCGGCACTATCGTTCTCGTGTCCGTCGTGGCACCGTAGCGGTGAACCGTTGTGCTGCCATTTTCCAGCGGAACCTTACTGCCACCGGTGTTGGTCATGGTTGGTTCTGGAACTGAAGGGTTGGAAACGGTTGGAAGAAATATCGATTAGAGTTCGATTCACTTTTGTTTAATGATGTGCTTAATTATTCATATGGATCATTTTTTACGCTCCCAAAAGGGAATGTTGAGTGAAGCTTAATGATAAAACGACAAAGTATTTTCCTTATCTCTGTTATTGCGTGTTGTCTCTCGGTCTAAGTGATTGTATGCTGTACAGTGAAACCTGGATAGGAGTAAGTGGTCAAGGAGTGGGGAAAAGGCGCGCTAAAAGAGGATAGGGACAATCGGGGCCATATGGAGCAATTAAGGAAAACTCATAAAGTTGTTTTTAATTTTTTTTAATGTTTTTTTTTATTTGTAATAGATATTTGTCAAACAAAACAACAGATTTTGGGTTTTGTTTAAGACATATCAATATCAATTAGAAAATTAGAAGGAGTTTATTTAACCTATTTTCAAACCTCAAACCTTGCAGGATTTTCATGGTGTAAGCATTGTGTTATTTTTTTTTTCTTGAATATTTCGATTTTTACACGAATTTTGGTTCGGATTTTACAGAGACTCTTATAAGCATGCATTAGTAGATCATTAAGAAAACGTCCACCTACGGTGCCCAAACTACTCCCATTCATTCTCAAAAATATATTTATAAATTATTATAGAGACTTTTTATAAATTTTATAGAGACTTTGAGCCATCAGAGTAACATTCACCTTTTATTAAAATTATTTACAAAATTACATTCTTCCAGCCTAAGGCTAGGACGTATTGGTTGTTTAATTATGATTAGCATCTTTTAGCATTAGAAAGATGTTATAAGCCTGATCGTCTTTAGTAGATTAAAAGAATTAAAAGATCATTTCAAACATTCCAAATCACTGTCCTTACCGTCAAAAAAGTTGTTGTTTAAAAGTACATCTAAACAAATACAACAATGCTTTACTCAAATTCTCAAATGAAACACTCAAGGCAACTTAAAAAAACCGGTTTGAAAATTACGTGTTTTTAAACCATCAAGTATTAAACTCTACACGGTTTAAAAACACTTAATATTTCATAGATTGATTTATCTTCATTCTTGATTATTTTTCATAGCGATAAGAAATAATTTGTAAAAAGAATAGAAGGTATACTTTCTTTACAGTACTATAATACATTATTCATATATAATATATATTATTATTCATTATGTTGTCTTAAGCAGAAAATTGCAACATTTTACTGTGTAATAAAGCTTCTTTAAATATGTTGTTAAGAAATCAGCATTTTTTTACCAAAACAACACTTAAAGTGCTTGAAAGTTACTATTAAAACGAATAATTAATTGATATTGAAATATTTCAACGCCACGAGCTACAAATTGCTGCGATTATGATTCACCGCCAGCTGTGTGCACTGTGTGCAAATGCATCTTCAGCTGTTTCACTAATCGTATTTATTCCGTTTCATCACATTCCAATATTTTCCATACGTCTGTTTTTTTTGTTACAAATATGCATGTTTGCGTTCTGTAGGAGCAAAGTGTGTCACCCGGCTTGACGATCGTTCTACACCCTCCCCCCAAAACGTGACAAAGCAGTGTAATCGTCGTACGTACCAGTACCGGATGAAAAGAGAAAATTACTTCCACGCTCATCATTTTTTTGTTCTTTTGTTTCCGAAAGCGGAACAAAAACTGAAACAGATATTTTCCTTTTATTTTAGCTCGTTTTTCCGCGCACAAATTTTTAAGCAAAAACATAATACAGCTTTGATCATATGCCGTTTGTTTTCCGTTGTTTTGTGCAAAATTAATCAGTCTGATAAGGTAGCGCGTGCCGGTCTTTTACCGGACGGTGAAATAAAACGAGTTAAGGTGCATTTGACGCAGTTTTGGATGACGTCCTTTAAAATTGTCGCACAAATTATACAAACGAAAATTTCAAAAAGGAATGTGATGTACCATTTGATTGTGTATCGGTCGTCTTTTTTCAAAAGCTTTGTGATTTACTTTATAGCGATAATGGTATGTAACATCCGAAAGCGTCGGAACCAGTTTTTGTTTACTCGATAGCATATTGCACAACTTTACGCAAACCTCAACTCTTCATTCTTCTCTTTTCGAGTATTGGAGATATCTTATTTTTGATGTTTTTTTTTTCTTCTAAGTGCTAATATTCACACATGAATAAAAAAATATGTCAAGACAAATATCGCCTGAATTCATTGATAAGGGGTATTTTTTCTTAATTCTATTCTAAAAAAAACATAATTTTATAATAGTAATTCTATCTAACGATTAAACCATTCAAAATTGAGTTAAAGATTCAGGTTTTGAGTTGTGAAATTAAAAATTGAGCTTATATCCTGATAGATTTCCTCGTAATTGCTCTCCTATTTTCCTGAATGTTATTAATACAATGAAACACAAAACTGTTCGTTACGGCTTACAATGGGGTTTAATTTATGGTTTTTGAATCATTTTTGATGATTATTTCACCTTTTTGCGTGAGTTCAATTTACATCTGGAACACGAACTAATTGTTGAAAAATTATAGTTAAATTTTAGTGTGAAAAGCACAAACAAAGCTTAAAAGAGGCACATTTATCCATCCTACTCCCAAGCGTAAATCCTTTTCCTTTTTATGTTCACTTTTACTGTTCATATTTTTGTTTTTGTTTTTTTTTCTTCACCATACAAATTGCTCCAAATTTTATTCAAAAAGTTTGATAGTTAATCTCCGATATTTTCATTCTTTTGTAACTCGTGACTTGTTGCACCAAACTTACTTTTATTTAATCAGTTGCTAACCGCTAACACCAGCTGCCTTCTCGCTCATAGTGCGAATGCGCTTCCCTTGTGTGAAAACGATAATTGCTCACGCCGATTCAAAACAATCCAACGACGATAAACAGCTGACTAAACACACTAGTGCACACACACACAAACACGTCCAAATTCATAAGTGCCCTAGGGCGCAGGCTGCACACTACCAGGCCCTTTCATCGCCCATTTCGTGACACTTTGAGGGAAGGAAACAACAAAGAGAGGGAAAAAAGCGAGAGAAGCACGCACGACGACTGGCCCTCTAAAATCGTGGCTTACTACAGATAGATTTCACTAAGCAAAGCTCTCTTGTAACGCACAAACACTCTCACAGCGTAGTAAAGGGGAAGCGTGTAAAAAAGGGGTGGAAAGCTGCTGTCAGAGACGTCACTGGTGGGACACAGATTTTTATCCACTTTGATTGCACATTTTTGCACAGGAAAAAAAATCTTTTTCTACACTTTTTATTTCCACTCTACACCCTGCGCTTTGAAGCGAATCGCGTGACGTATTACGATGTGCTTAAAATGGTGGTGGCTGACGGAGGATACACCAACGTGGAAAGACACAACAGAAGCGAACCCGTTTGTGGGACTTTGCTGTATCTCTGCAGCGAATTGAAGCTTCACAACAAAACGTATTTCTTTCCCCCTGTCTGTAAAACGCGTGTACACACTCCCGGAAGCTGTCAGAAAGCGCCACACCGGACGGGGAACTCTGTTTATCAACACTGAGCGCTATCGTGTCACTGCCTCAACTGCTCCAGCACACAAAGGTGTGTACGCTCAAATCGCAGTAGCCCATATGGAGCATAAAAGGGACTGGGGACTGGGCATCTCACCACTACACTGAAACACCAATAACACAATTCTCTCGCAGCTTTGCGCAGACACGCTGGATATATTCCGTGCGTAAAATTCACTAACTTTTCCCTCTGTCTCCAACACACACACACACACACACACTTCTTGCCAGATCTTCTTGATCTAAAAGGCCTGGTCAAACTGGTTCACAAGACGGGGGGCAGCACTCGGTTCGAGACCGATCCGAACGCGGCACCGGTCGGAAAGTGACTGAAAGTGATGACTCGCGCACATTAGCCGGCATCTGCACCGACACATATAATCGGTACCGACACACAGGCCGGTTGTTGGACGGAGGGTCGGGAACTGACTCTGTAAGGCTTCGAGGCGTCCGTGCAAGCTCCGCTACCAACTACGGGATCCTCGCACCGTACATCGACCTCGCCGAGACAGGTTTATGTAGGGCTTTAGGCGGTTAGCCCCGTCCAAGAAACGCCGACAGGCCGCGCTAACTCATGCATGGCCTAGGACAATGTGCGTTTGTACGGGATTCTTAAATCGGTACTTCAGGGTACTAGAACTGAAATCGTTTGTGTAAGCAGAGTCATCAAAAATATCTCCTTTTTGAAGAGAATTCTTATCAAAACGGTTGGTCAGTGTGGTCGGAACAGACCCAGGTCTCAAACATTGCGTTATCGTCGATGCGGAACAATGTCCGGTTCTTTTTTGGTGTACCGTCATCCAACAACCAGTTCCAGTCATTTAGATGGATTCTTCACAATGAAGCTGCCCATCGGATAACAATCACCGACGGTCGTTAGTGTTTTTGTGTCTCTGTTTTCGTGCTACAGAGTATAATCAAGCGTAAATTAAAGCTTCATTTTTGGGTTGTGTAATGATACAATCACATTTAATTTCACTATTGTTTATCCCTTTTTGCAGGTGTCAAGGTAGAACGGCACCAAACCGCATGCACTACTTTTACCAACGTGGATACTAGACAGACCATCGCAGTTCTTGACAAGGCAAGCACGCCGAAGAAGTTGTAACCGATACTTGATTGTACGTATTTCGAAACTAATGACATTTATGCACGAGACTCCTTAAGGTATGTAGCTCACAAGCCATAGAAATGCGTCTTGTTTCGTTCATAATTGAGCATACCACACTAGCATTATCCACTAACTGTGAAGACACCGTAGACGCCTTGTGGAACAGGAGCCCTTCAGCTGCATCGAATGCACCTTCCGTCGCATGGCGGTGTCTTTACAAAAAGGTTAAAGCTGTTCTTAGTAAGCCACGACTGGCGTGGGCTTATAAATTGAAAAGTTTTTAGAACGATTCAAACAACGGTAACGGAAGAAACTAGCGTCCGGAAGCCCACCCAGCCCAGAATGATTGCCTTGGCCTCGGACCAGTTTTTGCATCTTACCGCCAAGGGCGTTGCCATTATGCAACCGTCTCTGTACTGTGCGGTAATTTACACCTTGAATGAAAAAGGAAACCGGCTTCAACCGGTGGTGGACTGCAACCTGCACTTGCTGTCGCACGTGCTCGCAAAGGGAAACTTTCGTTTTTCCTTGCAGCACTGCACCGATTGGAGAAGCGCAGCTTGGTGTAAAACGGGAAGACCCACAAGTGAGTGTGATCTTACTGGAATCCGGAGCACTTTGTGGCCGTGGTGGATATGCGGCTGGGCTGCAATACATTGTAGGTGGATCAGAGGACCGTTTGATATCCTTTCTTACTTTTCGAAGGGCTATAAGGAGAAGCTAGGGTGAAAGGAACTGCTAATTTTGTCTTTCTAATGAAACGCGCATTTTGCTCAGGAACATAGCACATAGCGGAATTGGGGGCTAGTGTGTCATATAGAGCATTTATATAACCCACCAAAATCTGATTATCAAAAGCTGATTTAGCTCTCAAGGCTTTTTTGCACATACTTCCTCATTAATAAACAAGATTAATAAATAATAACAAGATTGTTTTCTAACTGTTTTAAAAATGGTTAAAGAATGATGTGCCTTTTTGGGATATAGGGGCTAAAGTGCCACCCTATGGGGTAAAATGGCCAACTAGATAAAATAACACAATTGTACAAAAAAATGGAAAATTCGCTGTATCTAATTGAGAATTCACGTGCCTCCATTCAGGGTAACTGTTTTGTGAAGCTGGTAATTTTGGTAAGATTTTTTTTATAAAATTGCTTAATAAAATAGACTTATAGTTTTAGTAAATCCTATCCAATTTTTTTCTTAGCCTTGCATCGAACCACATAAGCTTTGAAAGCCTGGTTTCTATGAAGTATGATAAGATCAATCTTGCTGCTCAGCATATAAATTTTGTTAAACAATGAGCAATTATAATTAACTTTCTTTCACGAAATCTAGTATACTTAATGGAGTTGTGCAAAGGAATGTATCGATTTATTCATTTTATATTTCAAATAAATAGTTTTTAAAAACGAAAGAAGCACTCTTGTTCTAAGTTCTGCTACACTTAAAGAGTGAGTAAAAGTTTGATCATTCTGTGACTTTTAAAGTGCTACATGCATAGAATCTCGAAATAATTACAATTAAAGGCTTCACTAGATCAGTCAGGTTTTAATGTAATGTTTCTAATCCCTCCTCTAATGAATAAAGTGTCCTAAAATTGTTTATTTGGTTAAGTTTAATTCATTGTTCCATTAGTTAGAATCAGTGGTTGGTAACAAGTTTGGTAAGAATAAAAAAGGTGTATTTGAATTATTATTTTTTTTAAACTTAGACAGGTGCATAATGCTCTCAGTAGACCCATGCCTCTCCAGAATAAAAAATCTCTTTAACATATGGCCCAATAAAGGTAAGACAAGTAAGATTTTTTTTTGTGTATTAGAGGTTGTACAAGTAATTTTCAATACCAATTTTACACAGAAATATATTATGGAATATACAATTATCTTATCTCTATGAGATCCACGCCCGGATTACACATTAAAGACATAATATTTAGATGGATCCATTAACCGTACACATCGATTATCCAACGTTCTATTGCATACACTTTTTAGAAAAAAATGTAAATTTACTCTGTTTTTTTTTTGTAAAACTGACAATTTTCAAAATTGGTCCTTGAATGACCTAAATAATTAAAGAAATCAACAATAACTAGAAGATTAAATTGAAAATCAAGCAATTTTTCTTAAGTGGTGCATTTTACCCCACGCTCCCCTCCCAACTGTGGCTCTAGTCTGCCACATTGCATCATCCTTCTTTGTCGCTGGTGCATGTGCTCTCGCCAGTTCTTTGTGCTGCAACTAGCAGCCCTTTTCTCGCATTGCGCGCACCTCCAAATAGTGAGCGATGCGCACTCGATCGTTCGCAAATAGGTTTGTGTGATTTATGATAACGACACCAGCCACCACTGGCCACCCGATTCCCGTATGGGCGTTGGATGAAGTGTCGATGTGCTTCAGCGTTATCAATCGTTGGCTGTTTACACCGATGCAAGCACGTTCTTCGCGTGCTGCTGGGACACATCGAAAGAGAGGGTTAATTTCATGGTTCAAGAGCCACAGTGAGAATTTGAAATTGGGAAGATACTTCACTGCGCCAATTCACTCTATTCGATTGTGGGATGGTGGTCCCATTCAGATTGCTTTCCCATAAGCAGGGCTGTGAGCATCGTATTACTCATATTAAATCTAAGTGTGTGCCAAAACGAGAAGGGTACACAGTTTTTCATTAGAATTCTTGAGCTGCTGAGATACCTGATTTATGAAATATCATGTTAACATCATTTTTTTAAATCAATTCGGCTAGGTCGTTCCAACAGAGGTCGCTATTTATATTGCTTAAAATTAGGTGGATATAACTAAAATTTGCAATAATTGTTTGTCAAGTGCACAATCATAGACACTGAAAAATGGTTCTGCGTGCAATAAACATTTTAAGTATATTTTAACAAAAGACGGTGCCCATTTGACGGATGTTTCATGAAAAAAATAATGCAAATGGATTCAAACGAATTAAATACGTTGGATGAAACTTTTTTTTTCCGAATCACTCTAATACAATAATTATTTTTAATATCCTCATTTTTGTTTTTAATATTCTCGATTAACATTTTCCACGAAAAAGAGCGAATTAAAACAGGTTCCAATTTTGCTTTCATAAAGTCGAAACTAACACCACTGTAACGACAAATTTAAAATACAACCCTCACAGCATCGCATCCCCCAAAAGTGACAGCCGCAATGCTGTCGGATGTAATGACAGCACTAATCCCCCATCCCCCTGTTCCTACGCTTTTGACAGCGGTTTATTTACATACAAATGCCAACGCGAAACCGAAACGCAGCGAAGTGGTGTGCGTGGCTGTGTAGTGTCTCGTGTGGGCCAGTTCCGAAATTACACCTTCCGCGGGGCGAGTACAATGCGACAATAGAAATCTAGAGCCGCGTTCCGCAGTAGGGCGAGCGTCCTTGAACCGCGGAGGAACCTCATTCCATCAAGACAGTGTGCTTTCTGTTTCGGTTTTTGCTTTGTGTTTGTGTGATAAATTGATTGATTGATTACAGTCAGTCCGGCGTGGGACAGGAACGGGGAACCAACAGGGGGCTTGGAATTCCCACCCAGTACACCCCTTTACCAAACTACACCCTCAGCGGGGTGACTTTCATCTTTGCCATCATCATCATCAAATATTGATCAACGCCGGGCCACGGAGCGGGAATGATTTGCTAAACAGAGTCGCAACACGAAGCGAGGAAGGCGAGCTAATTCCAATTTCCAGCAAATCACGCTGATGACGATGATGGTGATGATGACCGCTAGCTGACGTCCCGGCTCTCAGCTGCTGATATAGGGGCAACAACACACAGCTTATCACCCTGGCCACCGGTGGCACGCGTACGACGCTGTGCCCATTCAGTCGCCAACGAACGATCCGCGCGTAGACGGCGGTACGGGCAGGTGCAGCAACCGAAACTAAAAGAGAAACCGGGCCCTCGCCGTGTGGCGGTATTCGGCGGTTACAGGAGACCACACGAACAAGTTTTTTTTCGGGTGGCCGAAATTTTGTCACAAACACGTAACTAACCGCGGACCCGTGCGTATACGCGTCGACCGGTTGCGGGCGCTGGCGGTTACGCGCGCTTCATTCCAACGCGACGGTTAAGCGCGAGCGGGTGCGGCGCGTGCTGTCAACGTGGTGAACTTGAAAACGGAGTGTATTGTAGGGACAGGTTTCTGTTTCACTAAAAGCAGGAAGAATTTGCGTTCCCCGGAAGCGACACAAACATGGCAAACATGAAGGCTGCCCTTGCCATCGCGCTGGTGTTCGTCGGCTGCTGCAGCAACGTCGTGTTTCTCGAGCTGCTGGTTAAGTAAGTGCTGTGCTGTGCTGCGTGCGCTGCATCTTAGCAGAAGCATAAATTATGTAACTAAAAATCGCAAAAGCAAAAGTGCGGTGTCATCATTTGGCACACCAAAAACGAGACTAGCGGATGTGATAAGCGAAGATGATGGAGCGAAGGAAGAGACGTTGACAAAGCAATCATGAAAACGTCTGTCTGTCGGTGTGTGTATTTGCTAAATTCAAACAGAGGACAGCGTATCAGCTGTTTCACCCCTTTAATGGGGGTTTATTATCAGTAGTTTGCAATTGCTGTCCCCTGTCTCAGATCTCTAGTGGAAGCGAAGAGGGAAATAAGTGCGGTGCACACGTTGCTGTTGCCGGTGTTGTGCCCTTCGAAATGGCGTACAGCATGTGCTGTCGACTTCCGAAGCGTGTGGGGCAATTTATTTATAAACATAAGACGCTTTTGTGCACTCTCTCTCTCTGCTTCGATTTGTAGTGATATTTTTAAAATCCCCTTTTTGCCATTGACATAGTTAGCTGACGTCACCGTCGTGTTGCTTCCGCTCAATAGCGAATAGCGTGTTTGTTAAAATGTTAAAAACACTATGTTAAAAACACTAAACACAGCATTAGCTGCACCTTCAGCAACATTGAAACAATTCGTTACAGGCGGGTGTACATTTTTTCTCCTAAAAGTGTTTCAATAACGACAAATAACGCAGTGTTGCTTGGCTTATACCACTTGAAATCGATATAAAATGATGATGATGATGATGATGATACGACTGCAAAATGCACTTCATCGTAGGTATTACTGCAATATTGCACCTTTTACCCCTCCCTTGCGCTCTTGGTCATGATTTTCGTGAAGCAAGCAAAAAAAAAAAAAAAACAAACACGTGCTTTAAATCATTAGCGCGAACGTGAACGCAACCACAACTAGTGATGTGCTCTGGGAGTTTTTTAAACGAGTGGGTCTCGACCGTTCACTCGATCGTTCGATCGTTGTAACTCAGTTGAGTTTGATTCCTAGAATTGCTATCCGATCGCGTTAAAAGTGACTGCACAATGTATTGATTTGATTAACTTTAATTTTTCATAGAAAACCTTATTTTTCTCATCATAGAGGAATCCATAATCTTGGTCTTGATGTTGCACTATTTATAATTCAAGATGAGTTTGAAGAAATAATAACTAAAACATAAAATTTTACTTTTACTTGCACGGTACCTTTAATTGCCCCTTTGCTTAGCATCAGTAAGAACAGTATATTTTTTGAAAAGATAACGGAATTGAATCTTTTTATTTCTTTCCAACGCTTTATGGAATTGAATCTTTCTACTCCATAACAACTCTTTACGGTATTGATTTATTTTTATAATCCGTAGTAATTCTTTGCGGAATTTAAGCATTCTAGCCAGAACTAACTCTTTGGGGAATTAAATTTATCGAAACACTAGCAATTCTTTGCGCTTTTGATTCTTCCGATTTCGAAACAACTCTACGGAAATAAATCTTTAAATTCCGTTGCAACATCGTAATAATCTTTTCCAATCCTCTTAGGGAATATGATCAATTCCTAATAACATGATTACCACGATTATTGAGTGATGTCAAATTAGCATAATTTAGAACTTGGTGTATATATTTTCGATGGACTTGAATGATATTGTGTATATCGTATATTTTATTTTGTACGTCGAATTAAAGATCTTTATAGAGTCGTATTTAGGAGATTGGAAAACTTAACTCACTCTTTCTCACTCAACTCAGTGAGTCAGATTAATTAATCAACTCTTCTTTATCCATCACTAGACCACAACGTCGTGTGCACTGCGGGGCTGTTGCGTATGTGTTGCCACTGGTAACGGGTCTTATCAAACAAAAAATCGCATTGTCGCAGAAGTGCACGTTTCTTTACGCCTCTTAATGCCCCTGTGTAATCCGGCAATGATGAGGTCATTTCATGTACATGAACGTTTGCACATTTTAATTAAAAACGTGTTCATTTTTAAAACTAAGAAAAACATTTAAATGGCGTGTTTTTTTCAATTTAGCTGCTTTTTTGCATGTCTTGCACTCTGTTAATGTATTTTCCACTAATGATTGAACTAGTGCCGTTGCTACATTTATCCTTGCGCTGTGCAGAAATGACTGTTTGAATTTAAGAATATGATTTAAGGGCATAGCAAGAAGTTTGAAAGAACCCGATTTATATTTGTTCTAAGAGATTTATGTTTAAAGTACAAGCGGGACTCTAATGCTGGACGTTCATGAAAGACATACTTTCTTTAAAATGAAGATCGAAGAATGACCAGTTCGTTCAAAAGTGTCATTTATCTATGGATGTACCGGAGCAGAACGTATTCTTAATTTTAAAGAAATTTTTTTGTATTTTTTAAAACCTAGTATGAATAAACAATTGCTTTTCATAAAGATTTTTTATCAATTCAAAAATACTTTAAAAGAGTAATTTGTGGTGCCTACTTCTAAATTAGTTTTTCAAGTTAAAAAAAAAACATTTTGATAGAAAATTTAGCTTTAATACTCACCCATCTTTCCCTTCCTTTCCCAACAGAATCGATCCCGGCTCAGGCAATCTGATCACCTTCCTGCAGTTCCTGTTCATCGCACTCGAGGGCTTCCTCTTCACGTCGAAATGCGGTACGGTACGGCCCCGGATCGGACTGAAGGACTACACCATCCTCGTGGTGATGTTTTTCGTCGCGAGCGTGTGCAACAATTACGCGTTCGACTTTAACATTCCCATGCCGCTGCACATGATCTTCCGGGCCGGGTCGCTGATCGCCAACATGGTGATGGGCATACTGATCCTGAAGAAGCGCTACGACTTCTCCAAGTACCTGTCCGTCGGCATGATCTCGACCGGCATCGTGATCTGTACGATCGTGTCCGGCACGAAGGTGGAAAGCACCCAGGTGCTGAAGAATGCAGCCGACGAGGATCCAGTGGCGGTATTTTTCTGGTGGACGCTAGGCATAGCGCTGCTCACGCTTGCGCTGTTCGTGTCCGCCCGGATGGGCCTGTACCAGGAGGTACTGTACAAACGGTACGGAAAGCATCCGAAGGAGGCACTGTTCTACACCCATCTGCTACCGCTGCCCTTCTTTGCGCTGCTAGCGGGCAATATCTGGGAACACATTCAGCTAGCAAACGCGAGTCCGCTGCAACCGATCCCTGTGCTAGGCGTCTCGCTTCCCATCACGTGGCTGTATCTGCTGGGCAACGTACTGACGCAGTACGTGTGCATCAGCTCCGTGTACGTCCTCACGACCGAATGTTCCTCGCTGACGGTGACACTGGTCGTGACACTGCGCAAGTTTGTGTCGCTGCTGTTTTCGATCGTGTACTTTAGCAACCCGTTCACCGTACATCACTGGATCGGCACGATACTGGTGTTCGTTGGGACGATCATCTTCACCGAGGTGGTCGGAAAGGTTCGGGCGGCATTGAGCTCTGGGTCGGAGGAGAAGAAAAAGGTGAAGTGAGGTTGAGGTAGCAAGCTCAATGCTTCAACGTTAGTTAGAGGCTGAAAAGGTGCAGAATGCATCAGGATAATTACAGACGGAAGGAATCGAAACAGGGTGTGCTCTTTTTCAAATAAGGACAATACTTCGATAGCGAGAATGCTACTTTCGATTAGCTTAGCTTCTTTTTTTACCTTACTAAAATCGATATTTTTGAAAGCGATAAAAGCCCAGCTAAAAAGTTCTTTTTTTTGTTAGAAATTAGCAGCTTCTGTGCGGAAATTGTCACGATTCATTTTTGTAACATTTAACAGCATCGCGTACCTCGTGTAGATTTAGATGGGAGGGAAAACTCAAGGGGCAGGTCGAACACTATTCGTAGGGTGTAGTATTTGTATCCAGCTGTAACACAGAACGTCCCAATGATTATAACTTGTAAAATCCGGGCAGCAGAATAGGCGCGCTGCGAATCAAACAAAATAATCGAAACTGTTGAAGCGTGCAAGAGCGATCAAAAATGTGTTGCACGTCGTCAATTTATATTTTGGAATAAAGCGACAAATAATCTTACGTTGAAGCATTTAAATTCCTGTGAAGGAAAAGCGCACTATGATTGAAATAACGCGCGACTTGGGTTGACGTCCATTTCAAATCGTCAAATGCGTTTACTGCAAATTTTTCATCGGGCAGCAGAGCTGTCACTGAGCGCATAATTGTCAACATCCCGCAGATTTGTTTATGTTGCAAACGATTTTGCTGGGAAAATTGTTTTCTCCGGCACTCGCGCGTGAGTTTGAAAGAAAAACCTTCATAAAACAGCTTTAAAAAGATAATTTAACACAAAAATGGCCAAACGCAAAGCGAGCTACGTGGTGGAGGAGGACAATTATCTAGACGATCTGGTGCGAGACAAGCAGAACAATCAACCGTCCACAAGCAAGCACACGCTCGATTCGGACGAAGAAGACGACAGTGGTGATGACGCACCGTGAGTATGGGATAAAAGCATTCGCTGTTGAATTTATGTAAGTTTTAATCGATTTTTTACCTTTTAGCTACAACGTGCTGGATGACAATGAGATCCAGGGCGAAGAGGATGGTGCGGCACGGATCGACGGCGAAACCAAGTTCACCCCGTTCAACATGAAGGAAGAGATGGAGGAGGGCCACTTCGATGCGGACGGGCACTATCTGTGGAAGAAGCAGGTCGAGGTGAAGGACCACTGGCTGGACAACATCGACTGGGTGAAGCTAAAGAACGACCCGAACTACAAGGAGCGGCCGGATAAGGGCGAGGACCGAGGTCTTGCCGATTCCGATTCGGATGAGGACGATGAGGAGGGTGGTGGGTCGAAATTTGACGACATTGGTACTTACCAGCAGATGCTTGAGCTGATGGAGCCGAAGGAAACGGTCAAGCGGGCACTGCAGCGGTTGGGTAAGGGTACGGCCAAACTAACGACGGCCCAGCGCTGGAAGCTGAAAAAGGAGGGAAAGTCACCGGATGAGGTGAGCGCAAAGATAACCAAGCTGACGGCACTTTCGAACGACATACTCACCAACAACGGCAACATGGATGTGTACGAGGAAACGTTCGAGATGATCCAGAAGAAGGTGACGGATGCGGAAAAGAAAAGGGCAGCGGCAGCCGGTCCGGACGATGAGCTAGACATGTACGCGGACGATTTCGGTAGTCGTGAACAGAGCAAACTCGGCACGGATGCTGGAAAGGATAAGGAGGGTACTGCAAGTGCTAGTGATGAGAAGGACAAAGAAGAAGAGGAGAAGAAACCGCTTATGTGGGAGTACAAGGAGGAACAGGAGGCGGAAACGATACACGGTCCCTACACGTCGGAGCAGATGCAAAAGTTTGCCGATGAGGGTCGCTTCAGCAGCGGTGCGTTCGTGCGGAAGGTCGACAATGAGGATGCCCGGTTCTACTCGGCGGCGCGGATTGATTTCGATCTGTACCTGTAGGTTAGGAATAGGAACGTACAAAGTCACCACAAGATTAAATTAAGCATTTAAGGATTTCTAATAAAGTGAACATTTCCATGGCCCTTTCTCGTACAGTGTTAACCGTTTTGTTTCGTGGTGTCTGTGTGCTTACAGGACAGCTTCCAACAGAATTGTAATTCAGTTGTTGTAAATGGAGGATAAATAATGAAAATATTAATAAGTGATGTCTGACTCTGTACGTGGCCTGTTAACCGTATAAGTTGCTTGAGAGAGAAACTTTCAGCAATCCATTTTTTTGGTAAAAAAAACATTGGTGATGTGTAAGTTCTTCAGCATGAACGAGACAAATGCACATATCATGTCGATTTTGTACTCATTTTAAACACAAATAGGAAACGCTTTCGGCTGCCTGAACGACCACAGCCTTTTGAATCGCTCACAATT
Organism: Anopheles epiroticus; assembly: GCA_000349105.1. Lineage (NCBI taxonomy): Eukaryota > Metazoa > Arthropoda > Insecta > Diptera > Culicidae > Anopheles > Anopheles epiroticus. Next base: position 11,810 of record KB671994.1, on the reverse strand, counting down.
TCCCTGTGAACTGAAGGAAAGGAACCGGTTCTCATTCATACACCTCTAGCAAGCGTCATCTGGCAAGGAGGAAGTCTTTGTATCAGTCGGTCGGTCGTTTTCCCATCGCCTTTTTATGCTGCTTCAACAAGAAACTTTATTTAAAAAAAATCGTTTTTCAAAAACTTACTCTTTAATACTTCTACAAATTATCAATGGGTGATGTGTACTAGAGCTTAATTGTAAGATTACATGCAGTCACGAGTCTTAAACCTTTGTTGCATCTGCCTCGCCTCTACTCGCATAACCCTGGCAGTGCCGCACACGTGCCCTTACTCTAGCTACCCTATACTGCCCGTCTCTCGCTTTTTCTCTCCCTGATACAAATGTCAGTCCTTTCAGAAAAGTTATATGATAAAACAAAAACACACACACACACACGATGCATATCTCCTTTCGTTACCGTTGGCTAACTGGGGGAAGTATTTTTTAAGTTACTCCTATGATTAGCGCATTCTCAGTCCCATGTTGGATTTATAAACTCGTAGAAAGGCAAGATAAAACTATAAGCTCCCTTTCCCTCTCCGCTAACTAATAACGTCTTTTGATCGAGCTTCCCCATTTGAGCATTCATTTATTCGTAATGTTGTGATTACCGTTTAATCAAAGATTCTGATATGAAGCCGATAGGCGGCTGACCGTTTTTAACAAAAGATTCTACAAAGTTTGTTGGTCATGTATGTGTGTTTGTATATGCTCACGTGGTTATGTTTCTTGTGTCCTGGGGGGGTTTAATACTTAAAATAATCGTCATGTTTGTTTCAAAAAATCTCGGTTACTGTCGTTTGCCACGAAAGCTTCTTCCTCCTGCGACTACTATTTTCAAAGCATTCATAATTTACCTTCCATTGAATTGCTTAATCATACCTTTGCTTAACAGCTAAACATAAATTGAAGAGAATGATTGTTTGTAAAGAGAAACGAGAGGAGAAAAAAAAAACGTATAAATAACATGAGAGTTCTTTAAGGGTGTCACGCTAGTTCTGGAGGTAAACGCCACAGGAGAAAACAGATTTGTGACGTACAATCGGTAGTGGATAATTATTAAGCAAAAGTGCAAACGTACGAAATATAACAAACTAACAAATAAAGACACTTTAAAACGTACTGCTAGAGATTCGGAAACAAACTTGGAATGCAAATACTCCCGAATGAACGAACACACACGCGCACGCGCTCGTAGCTCTCCCTCAAGGAGACTGCCGTTCGATCGGCCCGTGTTTAACTGGTTAAACTGATACTGCTTGTACGCGCAGAAGAAAGACGCGACCTTAACACTATACTACAGCTTCCGGCACAGGCGCTGTAGCGAGCGACGGCTCTGCCGGCTGCAGGCCACATTCGAGCGGCTGCGCTCCTCCTCTTTGGTAGGCGAGTTTGCGGCCAAATCTGCACACACCGTGTTCGGGTGGTACTCGCACAGACACTTGATGCAGAACCGGAACCCACAGAACATGGCGCTACAGATGGCATAATCGCACTTGGAGTCGCGCAAACCGAGCTGATCCCGATCGGCCACGGGAGTCACCACGGACGAGCCGTCGAAGCTCTTGGTCGCCGCACTACTGCGCAGCTTCATGCGCTGCTCGCTGCAGCTACTGGCGGTGTTGGTGGTTGAGTTCCGGCGCAAACCGGACGATACATTGAGCGATGTGTCCGTGGCGCTCGCTGTACCGTTGCTGCTGTTGAACAGGTTCTTGCGCACACGGTCCGGCGACTGGCCGTGGTACTCATTGTTGTTACGGTGTGCGGTGGCCATCGCATCGGTGGATTGCATCCTTTCGACAGTGGAAGTGGAATGAGTATTGTAACCGGCACTATTACGGTGCTCCGAAGCGGTGGTGTCCGGGTCAGGTAACGTGTAGGACTTTTCTAGCCGCGCTCCGACCGCACTGAACCGGGCCGAGGTGCGAGATTTGCCGTGGTGTGTCTTGGAGCTTCGCGAGAAGATGATACGGCTCGGCTGTTCACATCGCGGGCAGGGTCGCAGCTGTTCCGACTGTTTCAGATGAGATGCAATCTAAAATGAAGCGAGAATAGAGGAAATGTATCAATTTGTTAATAATTTTTTTTTACAAATGGAAATAAAATTGATAAACGAATATTTCATGGATTTACTTATACCTCTATGCAATGTACGTTTGAAAATATTCCCTTTTTTAATTTGAAAAAAAAAAAATCCCTTTTTTCACGGGACGGAAAAAGACGTTTATCGAGTGTAGTGAATATCTTCTGGGAGAATATGGCTGTGAAATCGTACATGGAAGGGGAAGAATGAAAAGTTTGTAACTGCTGCTGATAAAGCACCGGGCAGGATACCTTCTCTTTCCAGTTCTTTCCGAGAATAGTTCAACGGTTGAAGACGATCAAAAGTGTTGAAAAACGACCAGATATTATAATTCCTTCTTACTAATTTCTTTAAAAAATTTACACTCGTTTTTCAACGCTAGAAGTTACCGCGGAAGAAGGCAATCCGGTCCCGAAGGTATTATAAAATTGTCCACCATTGCAGGAAGCAAGTAATTTTAGACTTGTCGTCTTTGCACATTTATTACGTTGTTATATTCCCAGCATTACGATTACAAAAAGCTGGGCTGAGCACGGTGGACGACGCTAAGTATGTTTTTGTTTTTTGTGTTTTAGTTAGTCAAATCTCAACAATTTTTAAACGCATTCCTTTCTATATACCGTTTGTAGAATACTGCGTCAAATAAGGAGTACGTTAAAAGATTTAGAAGTTCAAGATATCGATGAGGAAATGGCTTTCAATTTCCAATCAAGTCTCAACAAAGTAGGCTTGTAACATTCGCGAGGGACATTCCAAGAAATGTTATGTCCATCTATTGATCTATTCGCGGCATTATCGTCTATCTGGCAGATCAATAGAATCATCTTTAGGCGCTCGAGCTGACACAACGGACTTGGACCCAGTCTCAACCCAGGCGGCGACTACTTAACTCCAACAGCCGCTCGTAGCCGATGAAGAACCGCAAGCAGCTGGGCGTACGGTTGCTCTACCGCAAGACGATACTTCTGATCGTGGCGGAAACGCAACTACTCCCATGTGATTTTATTTGATGCGAACGAGGAATTAGCAATGCAGCCCCACCTTACCATTCTTTTGGGTTGTGTTTTTTTTTTCATACAAAAACTGCTTAAAATTATTATCGTTTTTTTTGCAGCAAGCAGTTTGGCGTGATTAATATGAAAACAGCGAATCGGCTGCGTTACGCATGTTGACGCATCATCGTTCGTTTGCGCGCACATTTATTTAATGTTCGAAGAAGAATGATGTGAATGAAGCTTCTTCCCCCGCCGTCATATCGCACAAGCACATTACAAAATCAGTGCGTTTTGGTAAAATAAAAGCGCGCCAAAAAAATTGAAACCGCCCAAAAAACCTTCCCCCCCGCCCGCGTGTGTGGGGTGTTGATTCCAATGTGTCTTCTTTCACCTGGCGTGCTGTTGGGGACACACACCGCACGCACTTCTTCCGCACGCCGGTTCCAAAACAAATAAATGCACCGGAGCGAAACGCTAGCTCGATAGAGATAGAGACAGACAGAGTACGGAGTGCGCCAAAAATTGGACGCCACCGCACCGGCAGTGCCCAATCGGAACCTTTGCCTATCATTGGTAAATCCTTCCCGTCCGTTCCCGGGCGTGCGGTTTTTGGCGGGTTCATCGGTTCTTGCGATCCGCTCATCCGTTGCCACACCGAATACCACCGCCCGTTTGCAGCGGCAGTGGAACTGAGCTGAAAGGTGGGAAGATGTGAGAGAAGACGATCGTTGGCAATTTGTGACGGGCGGGATCGTACAGTAGGCGTATTTTGTGGCGCGCAAAGTGGCTCTCTATGTACATCGCGGAACAAAATAAGAAAGCAATGAGACGTACGCAAGGGACACAGCACACACAGCGCGAATAATCCGCGAGTAAATAATTTATGGTGCGCGTGATTGTAAATCTGAGTTTCTTGTTCTTTGAACAAAAAACAAAAACCAAGTGCCTGATTCTGGCGCGCAAACTTGTTCGAAAGTTTAGGGTACGGAAGAAAAATGATATGGAAGGAAAGGAGAAGATTAAGCCATTCTAATATACATTAGCTCGCGAAGATCACGTCGTCAAAGGTAGTTATAGTAGAACTGATGATTGTATTGCTAGAGGTCACCGTAATTAATTGAATTTCGTTTGGTGAAGCTTTCTATTCCGTGCAAGAACTGCTCGGAGAATTTAGATAACGAATCGGTTTTTGGTTGGAAACGCATTCCATGTGAGAGAATGCCTGCCTGGAGGTACTACCTTCAATTCCGATCTTTTTGTAGTAACGGCCATAATAATGAAAAAGATGATGATGATAAGTTCCACTTCTTATCGCAACAGAGATTTGAGATGCACGGAATGATCTTTATGGGGTTTCTACACGAAGTAGATTTCGAAGACAAATTTGCGCGCGCAAGTTGTGACATCGCACAGCGTATTGAAGAACTCTAAATGTCGTTTGTATGGTATACACAATAGATACAAGAGATGTAAAATTATTGGTTTAATTACAATTTATAAGATAATGGCTTAATAAAACTGTTGGTGAAAAGACCTGCCTCAGTCAGTTCGTAGCAGTTCTAAAAGGATTCGAACAACGTCAAGCTTTGTATTAGTATAAGATAGGTATTATTGATAATAAATTGAGTATCCACTTGAGATTGCGGGCCACATTTGTATCTACTTAAATTTTGGAGAGTCACACGATATACTGTAGTGTGTAATGAAAATTAGACACTGAGTCAAGTACCAATAAGATAGATTTCGAAACCTCTTCCTTTAAACATTGTCGAGAAAATTAAACTAAATATCTGATTTAGTTATTGAAAAACGAGAAGTAATTGAATAATATTTTGATTTGAAGGTTAACTGAAGACAAAAATATTAACATTACTTCACTTTTTAAAATGAGTTTAACAACATTTGTGATGTTCAAATCGGCCGGTCATCAGAAGTCTTTTTGCAACTTCAAATATCAAAATAAATAAAGTGTAGTATAATAAATAAACTAAACAGGTAAATTAATGATAGCAAACAAGTAAATAATTCTCGTCGCTTTACCAATTTCAAAGCAACAAAAAATTTGCGAAAGAGGCGTATTACTGGTATATAATATAAGAAGAAACCCGTCATGCATTAAAACCAGCAATAAAAAAGTATATTAAGCTTGACATGTACGTCCGTCAGCTTTTTCCTTCAAATAATCCTCTGCAAAATAGGCTCAAAAACGATCTTTGATGATGCAGGCCTCGAAATCAGTTCTTTTCTCCTTTTTTAATAGCGATCAACCATTAAAACCAGCACTAACATAGTCTTCAGTAAGGCGGCAGAGTTCAATTGCAACAAATGTTCTTGATCATTCGTTTCCTAAAATTGTAACCAAAATGATATTTTCTAAAATACAAAATTACTTTCACATACCTTCTGGTTGGTGACAAACTTGCGCATCGATGGGCTGACCGGTGGCGAATGCTGTACACTGCCACTGACATTGGATCCACCCGCCGCAAACGATGCCCGTCGCTTTACTATGTCCGACCCGGTCGTAACGTTGCCGAACGATCGCTGCGCAAACGACGCATTCCCAATGCTTGCATGATGGCTGCCGTCCAGCGAGTTGCACGCCTTGAACGGCTGGCGTTTCGGGACTGCTGCCGGTTCCAGCACCGGGACCTCCACCGTCTCGCTGTTGGGCGTTCCTTCTCCCAGCTCGGCGGATAAATTCGTTTCCGCCTCTAGACTAACGCACGGTCCCGTGAGCGATCCATTTGCCCGACGGGTGCCCACCCGGTTTTCCTTGTTTTCCCGGTGTGCCTGCTTTTCTTGCTTGAGGTAGCGCTGCAGTCGCTTCCAGCTCTTCTCGTGGCTCTGTATGATCGAACGCCAGCCGGGTGAAACCTGAACCACCTGCACCAGATCCGTGTCGTCCAGGTACGCCAGCAATATCTCCAGCGCGTCTCGGTTGTGTTCGCTCAGCTGGTGCAGAATGTTGAGGTACTCGAAACCACAGTAGCTGAACGCTCGGGCGGACTTGGGCGGTGGGTGAAGACGGCGCGCTTTGGGCGAAACCGAGGCACGCGAGCTTTGGCGCGAGTAGAGCGAGCGCACACTGCGGGCCGGGCTGGACACGCAAGAGGAAGCGGACGAGCCGGTGCCGCCGTTTGTACCGAGACGCTTCAGCTTGCGGCCGGATTTCGTGATCGAGGGTGGCGTTTTCGGCACCGGTGGTAGTTTGCCAGTCAGGAGCGGCTGCCCCCGTACGGGCGATTCCTCCAGAATGGAGTTCAGCATGGGTGCATAGGAAAAGTTGGACGCGTGGCGTGAAACGTAATCTTCCGGCACGAACGAGCTGACGGATAGTTCTGGATCTATAAGGTTCGCCTTCGACGGGGTAAGGCTGAAATCATCGAACGAGGGCACACTGGTGGCGAGCTGCCGGGACGGATCGTCCAGTATCGGCGCATCGAGCAGGGTGGCCATATCGAGCGGTGGTGGTGGTTCCGGCACGGCACCTTCCCTCCTCGGCGGGGGATGTATCTCCGCCAGTACGCGCATTTCGTTCTTCCTTTCCGGCGTTCGTTCCAGCGAGCGGAAGGCGTTCGAGCGCAGTAGCGAGCGACCGTTTCGGACATTCGTCGATTGTATTTTGCTCGGGCTGAAGCTTTGAAACTTGCGGAACGTTCGCTTACCGGTGGGTCCATCGTTCGTCGCACGTGTATCGACGTGCAGAAAGGTTGGCTGCGAGCTGGCCGTTTTCGGCGTGCTGGATCGCATCAGGTCCTCAATGCCACGGTCCTGGTGCTTGCGGCGCTTCGCATTCGGGATGGGTGAAATGTCCTCCAGCCGGCGACAGTCGACATCGAACGAGTCGTTCAGATCGCCCGGCCGGTTCTCATCCGCAGGCAGTGCATCATCCCCGTCGGAGTAGAGCTTGCCGCGGAAGCTGGAATGTTTGCGCTTTAGCGATCCTCCTCCTCCTCCTCCTGCCGCTCCCTTTGCCTTGTGCGGTGTCAGTTGGCTGTTGGGTTGGCTGGCAGAACGGTTGCGGGTGCGCAGTGGCGTTTCCGGCTGCTCGAACGAATCCGACCGCGACAGCCCGGGCAAACGGTCAGGCGTAGACGGCGCAAGGAAAGACGAGTTGCCGCTCGAACCATCATAATCGAATGCGATCGGACGCCGGGTGCGCTTCGTCCGGTCCGTGCTCTTCGGCGTAGTCAGATGAATGTTCGACAGCAGCACCATACTGGCGGCTGTCTTCGGGGTCAGATGGACTTCGGCGCCCGGCCCACCGCCGGTACTGCCACTCTCGTTCATGCTGCAGTCAATCTCGTTGGCCTCGTCGATCGTTGCCAGCGTTACGGAGGAGATGCCATGGCGCGAGGATAGGTTAAATGTGTTGTTCGGCGTGGTGGACTGGTAGGACGTGTAGCCACTGTCGTGCCCAAACGAGTGGCTCCCATCCTGCGGCAGTCCGTCGGCACCCAGCTCGTGTACCTTCCTCACTGCCTGCGGTGGAAAGGATGGCCTTAACGCCGACTGCCGCTGATGCTGAACTTCTTCCATCCGAGATACACGTTCAGCACGCAGGATGCTTACCGTTGGCAAGGAAAGGCGCCCTTTTTCCCGATACAGCGCACACACCCTTTGGTTGCTGGTGTAAAGAAGGTAAGGACCCTAAACGGTTTCTTTTCCCAGGCTAGCTGCTCTCTTTCTTATTCTCGCTTTGGGTTTGTTCAACGCCAGCTGCGATCTGTTGTTGCGCTTTCTCCCCCCTCTTGCATACACACGGAAACGGACGAATGCACACATTCACTCACACACACACAACACACGCACACCACCGCATCGAATGCGTAGCAAACGCACGCTCAATGCACGTAACACGGTGGTGCGGTGGGACAGCAAAGTTAATACAATTTCTTCAAACACATATTCGGCCAGCGGTTCTATCTACGGAAAGTCTGTTTCCGCTTTGGCATTTATGTTGAACAAAAAGGTTTTAGCATCAAAACGAAAGGTGACACCACTTTTAGACGCACATTTCAATACACATACACACATAACGCGACACAAACACTCCTCTCTAGCGCGCCTTCTTCAGAGCGCTGTCCCGCTGTAGCTTTCTTTTCTGCGCAACTCCCGCGGCTATGGCGCTAGCTGGGTCGCAGTTACTTAAATATCGGCGGCATATTCATCCGCGCAAAGGTTTAAAACGGCACTTGGTCTTCCGGCACGGCAAGTTGTTTCGCCTTCGATTGCGGGGACACCTTCTCTTCTTGAGCGAAGCTGAAAAATGGTGCCTCCGTTCGGTAGCCTGTCCGTTTTGCGTGTGTGCGAGCTGATCGACGAGGGAACGGTAAATGCGTGCGGAGCGGAACGGGTTTGCGTTACGTGCGCTCTGCTTCCCATGCAGCAGTCACACCGTTTGTGTTATTTTTATGCGATAAAAGTGATCTTAATAATGCGTATTGTATTCATCAATTCAAAAATCATTGAATGTATGTTTTTGAATCTTCTATTCTAAGGAGTTTTAAACTGTTTGGTTCCCTCATTTTAAACTTACGGTACATTCGCTCTTGCCTAACGCTATGCCTAACCGTTCCGCATTTGCTTTTTGGGACAGTAACTGTCACATGAGCTGTCAGTCTGCACCGTTCGGTTGCGGGATGTAAACAAACAACAAACACGATTTCTGTTGATTTCCCTTTTTTTGGTTTCGGCACACACTCCAGTGCTCGAAAGGGACACCCGCGGGCAACCCGGGCAAACGGCAGATCGAATGGGTGCCTTTCAGTGGCCATGGGAGTACTCGTTTCCACCATTTTTCACGTAAGAATAACGCCCTTTTGAAGGGCTTTATGGTAGTATAAAGATCTTAGCAACGCCTCTGTCTAACGTTCTCCCTTCCACAGTGTGCAAGTGCACGCGAAAACAAAGGAACAGCAGCTGGCCACCTGGAAGGAGCTGGTGCTTAACTATCAGAAACATGAGGGCCAAGCGCTGCTAAACATTGCCGAAGATACGCCCCTGTTCGTGAACAAGGAACTGGCCCGCAAACTGTCGCCCGAAGCACGGCTATGGGTAATGGAGGAGCTGGCCAAGACGGGCCACGCAGCCACGACCGACAAGCGCAAACAGCAGTGGGAAGTGTACTGGCACACGCTGGACGAATGGAGCAACATCCTGTACGATTGGGCCGTCGCCAGTGGTACGACGAACACGGTTTGCACACTGTACGAGCTGGTGGCGGGTGATAATACGGTTGGCGAAGAGTTTCACGGGCTGGACGAGGGCGTACTGAAAAAGGCACTGAAGCTGCTGGAAGCGCGGGGCAAGTGTGAGCTGATAGCGTTCGACGATAATGAAGGTGTGAAATTTTTCTAAAACACTGGGTGCAAAGGTATGTGATCGAAAATACACGAAAACGAGCGAAACAAACTCTCGGCATGGAATGAAACAAAAACGACGAGAGAAATCAAATTCCAAATTTTATTAATCTTCATTTCCTTTTGTTCATTTTTGTCGGTAGATGTTGTTGCGCATTTCAAACCCCATTCATGGCTCCGATCGTCCCAGGTTTTCATCCCTCTTTCCTCGTTATCCTGATAAGTTGAGCTCGAGATCGGTTCCTCCTTTCGATGCTTAGGACGCTTTCCTTCTTTTACTGATCAGAAACATTCCTTCTTTTCACGTTCTGGGGTGATTTTGTTTCGTGCGCGTTCCCGTGATGTTAACCTTACAGTTCCGCTTCCCTTCTTTCTCTCCCCTTTCCGAACGCTGTTCCTTCCCTATTCTGTCTACATTCGCGTTTCCTTAGATAAAGGTTTTGCTTCCTTTTGTTTTTGGTTTTGTTTGGTACGATACGTGTTTAGCTATGTGTTTTGTTTGTTTCTTTTTTATTCTTTAAATGATTTGCCATTTTGCAACACCGATTCTAGTAAACTTGTTTGTTTGTTTTTTTTTTGTTTTCCATTCACAAGAGAAATGCAAGTGTATATGGTGTTATATTTGAGTTTTTTTGTCATTTATTTGCTTACTTTCATTACTTGTCTTTCTTTGTTCTTTGTTCTTTACTTTTACTACTCTTTTTCGTCTATTATTACTTTTATACTGATTTTTGTTGGTACACAGTTCTACAAAGAAAAAGGGAACAACGGCGCACGTGTTTGTGTCTGTGTTTTTTTGCTTTTTTTTTGTTTTACTGTTTTGTGCCTCTTCGAGGGATTGATTTTCTGGTTTGTTTTTCGGCTTTTTTGTTCGGCTCGTCCTGATTCGAAAAACACAATTAGAAATGTAAGAATCTTTTTTCCCTACAAAGATTTGAAGCTACTACATGCAACTATGATTTGTTTGTTTCTTGTTCTGTTTTCTCATTTCAAATTTAGTTTTTTTCGTTTTGTTATCTTCATTTGCTGTTTTATTTCCTTCCTTTGTTTGTTTGTTGTGCTTTTCCCCTTTTCTATTGCGTTTTCTTTTCCGACAGCCATCAGTAGTACTTGCGAGAAAAGGCAAATTACACAAAGAAAATATGAGAAAAATATTTGTTTCCTCATATAAAACGATTTATGCTACAAACGAAAAAACGAACCACACACACATATTTCAAACTAAACGCATGGTTATTCCCCATTTACACGTGTTATATTCGAGTTTTGCTTCCGTTTCTCTTGTGTACTGGTGTACGTAATGAAACGGAAAGTTAAATATAGACTTTCTGGTACCCTACCTCCTCCTTTCGCGAAGCACCACACGCATCCTCCTCCTTTCCCGGAGGATAATCTTAATAGTTGTAGTAGAAAAAATAAAATCTGCACAGCATTATTTGCAATAAATATAGAAATCAGTAAGTTATCTCAATTACTTCATATTCATATACATAACAACAACAAAGTGCATCAGTGGCTAGGCTAGAGGCGCTCGTATTAGTTCGTTTAAAAAAGTATATATCTCTGTTATGCTACGCATTGATTTGCCTGTGCTGCTGGCGCTTTCCCGCGCAATGCTTTGTTTTACTGCTGCACGCAGCACTCTTGCACACATACACAAACGCACAGAAAAAGAGCTTTCGTTTGGGGGAGGAGGACAGCCTACACCATACTGTTTAAATATAATAATTTCCTATCCATTTTTTTCAAGTTAGACTCGATGATAATAACAATTACACGCAACTACTCATCTGAGTGAGGGCGGGTAGCGTTTTATAGAGCAGAGAGCGTTATATACCGTTGCTGCAGGTCTTTTACATTTTAGCTCAGGTTTCTTGTCTTTTTTGATTACTTTGATTTTGTGATTACCGGATGCTACGCATCGGTTGGGTAGGGAAAGGAACGGAACGGAACGAACTTTAGTACTAATTGGAAAGCTAAGAAGAATAACCAAAAAAAAGGATAAAAAATATCAAAATCAATACTATTTCCTCCTACTAAATGCTTTTCGCCTTCGTTCGTGATTCATGTGTGTGCGTGTTTGTTTTCTTTCACCTGTGATTACGCTTTTGGCAATAAGGGGCAGTTGTGGCCCCCTGGCTAGTGGGTCACATTTGCACTACAAACCTTTCTAAAGGGTGCTTCCTAGAACGGGTACAGCTGCTCTAACATCCAGATGTAAGTAGAAAGAATCGCATTACTACACACCGTTTACTTCCTTCTGGTGTTCATACACCTTCACACACACACATTCTATCAGCTTGTAATTGTAATGTGAAATGCTTTCCTCTGAAAGAAAAAGCC
>KB671993.1:0-37917 GCA_000349105.1 Anopheles epiroticus | reverse complement strand
CCTTGATTCAGTCTCATTTTGCTTCATATTCGTGCTACTTCTTCTTCTTCTTCTGTTTTCCGAGGTTATATTCCTGTTCGGCATCAGAGTCCAGCTTCCTGGACCCTCTGTTACTATTCCGCAATTGTGGTTGTGTGAACCACCAACCTCTCTCACTGTGGGCCGGCTACTGAGGCCATATACCCTATTTTCTTAGGTACAATGATCTTTTTTTTGTACTGCACAATCAAATCGACAGTATGTTTGATTTCAATGTTGTTGATTTCCCGTTTCTGTGCTAGATGTTGTTGTTCATGTCACTCAGTCGTTTCCTAAAGACGCGGTGAAGTTTCACCCCACCCCCTTTTGAAACGACCGTTACTATTCCTTATTATCAAAACTGTATTCTGTTTTCTCTAATACACTTACACATAACATTCATAACATAACATTCATGCTACCGTCCATTCAGTTTTTCAATAATTTTTTTACAGAATTGTTGCAAATAATTCATGGTATAAATGGAAGGGCAACTATCGAAGCCGTGCAACTATCATTCAACGATATGCTCATTCTAGTGTTTTATGCGACCTTTATAAGAAAAAACACCAAAATGCAAACCTTGTTATTGTCCCAATTTTCGGCAGGTTGAGCAAAAGTGCACATTTACCTTGTACCTATTTTCGGCAGCTTTTAAAACTAAAATTTAATAGTTTATTGGGGTTTCTAAAAACCCAAGTGGATTGAATAAATTTTTAAACTCTTTTTTCTATCAAAATAACTTAACCTCCCTTTTTCCGTGCTCTATATTCCTTAATCACAAAAACTGCCGAACTATTGACTGACATCTGTTCGGCCGAAAAAATCAGGAATAAATTTATTTTTCATAACATATCGCTTTAAATGCGATGAAACTTGGTGTGTGAAGAGTTATTATTGATATCTTAATTTTAAAATAGGGTAACTGTACCAGTTTTCGGCAGCTTAGTGCAGCGGTTTTGTAAGAAATGGGTAAAATAATGCTTTTTTAAAGATTTGCCTATTGAAGTTACGTTTTTTTAGTTGATAAACTGTTCTAGTATTGTTGGAAATTAATATTGATCAGTTCTAATGGCTTTTTGAAGAAAAAATCATGAAAAGGCAAAGATCGGTTTTGCTCCTATTTTAGGCAGAATGTTCCTATTTTCGGCAGATTTTGTTCCTATTTTCGGCATCGCGAATACACACTGGAAATCGTTGCAATCGATGTTAATAATAAGGATAAATTATTTTAAAGATATTTTCACTCTCATTTTGCCAAAAACCTTAATGGAAAGTGGTTAAATAATCAATTTTATGTTGCACATTCGTGCTACCGTCCATTCGGTTTTTGACGTTTCTTTGATTGGGCAGAATGCAACAAAAACAACAAAAAAAAGGATCGTTGGAACCGATTCGCAAAAATTCATTTATAATCTTTTTTCCTGAATTGTTGTTAATAAAATATGGTTTAAATGGAAGAGCAACTATCGAAGCATTCAACGATATGGTCATTCTATCGTTTTATTCGACCTTTATAAGAAAAAACACCAAAATGCAAACCTTGTTATGGTCCCTATTTTCGGCAGGTTGAGCTGTCAAAAATGCACATTTACCGTGTGCCTATTTTCGGCAGCTTTTAAAAAGAAAATTTAATAGTTTATTGAGGTTTCTAAAATCCCAAGTGGATTGAATAAATTTTTAAACTCCTTTTTCTATCAAAATAACTTAACCTCCTCTTTTTCCGTGCTCTATATTCCTTAATCACAAAAACTGCCGAACTATTGACTGACGGCTGTTCGGCCAAAAAAATTAGGAATAAATTTATTTTTCATAACATATTGCATTAAATGCGATGAAACTTGGTGTGTGAAGAGTTATTATCGATATCTCAATTTTAAAATTGTTTAAATATTCATTTCATTTCGTATTCTTGCATAAATACGGTGCATTTGATCATCTGCCGAAAACAGGTACACTGCCGAAAACTGGTACAGTTACCCTAGTTTAAAGTTTCATCTCATTTCATGTTCTCGCATAAATACGGTGCATTTGATCATCTGCCGAAAACTGATACAGTTACCCTAGCTGTGCTTTCTATTTTTCTATTCCTCTCTCTTTTGTTCAAAAGCCTCTACGAACCTTGGTCGAAAAGGCCTTGCCGTACACCGCTCATCGGGCAACACTCACCTCGAGCCCTTCATAAAGGGTCGTTCTGGCGCTCACACACTCACACACATGCTGGTTTGTCAGATGAAGAATGGTGTATGAAGTTAGTAACGCGTCACAATTCACAGAAAGTGTATACGCGAAACAGCAGAAAGACGTATCAGCGAGCGCTAGGAGCAGATTCGTGTATCTGCGTGCGTGATTCGGATTGTCGTTCGTTGAAATTTTGTAAATGTTGTGTTCTCATGTTTTGCCTCGAGTATTGTGTACTGTGTACTGTTATATATGGGTGGTTTCTATGCGTGCTGTCAGCAAATGTGGTTAATCCGGTTGCTGCTAGGTGCAGAAGTGTGAACGGGACAATTTTGGCACACCGTATGCCAAGGGTGGAAGGGACGTACGATAAACGCCATCTAGCACGTTGCTTACGGGCGTTCCGCTTGTGCTTGTAGTTTGTGCGTTTGTAGCCGTGTTAGACACACGCTTGGAAATTAAAGTTACAGTCTGGGTGTGCAATATTTCGGATATGGTGCGCGAAGTAACGAACGACTCGGATGTGACAAAGAAACGGCAAGTGCGATAGAAGCATTTTTCGGGTGTACGGATCGTTCATCGGAGTGTGAGGAGAAGGGCGCAGGGGAACTGGGGAATACACGACGCAAGCGTTCTGTACCCCATCACCATCAGCACCGTCACCCTCTACATCCCCCTTGACGCGGTGGTCGAATTTTAGAGGGGAGAGACGCGCAGTAAAAAAAAGACGCAATTTTTGTTTCGCGCGACGAGAGGGTCGCGCGCTGCTGGTTCGCATGTGCTTTACCATGCTCTAGTAGAGACAGCAGGCCAGCACCCACACCATCACCCACCTCGACCATCACCTTCGTCACCACTTGCTCCCCTCGTCAACCAACCCCGTTACCATTCTCGTGATTGCATTGTGCAAAACGCGGTTCCTGCGTAAACAAATCATTAGCGTAAACACAAAATGGCGTCAACCGATCCAACTAAGTCTTTGTTTACTACGCAGACGGAAAAACCTAATCATTATACGTAAGTGTGTTTTTCAGCCTCCGTTAGGTCAAAGCGTCTTCCCCGAATTATCTGATTTCGGTGGTAATGGCGGAAAGACTTGCATACAAACACACGCACACACACGCACACACACACACACACACACACACCCCACTCTCGTATACCACTTGCTCGTAGCCGTCCATACATTCACGCACACTGCAAAGACAAGAGACACTATAAGGTGCGAACTGTAAAAAGCGCCAAAAAAGTGTCTATGTGTGTGCGTCGTATGCAAAAGACGGTAGAGGGAGCATGGAAAGGTGCATTTCATTTGTGTGTGCATGTTGCACATCACCTATGGCCATCTTTCGCCGAAAATAGAATCCCATCACCTTCACTGGCGATCGTATATCGTATCATCCTGTCCCCTCTCCCATGCTACCGTCTACTAAACACAGCAATAAAATCTAAGAACTAATACCGATACTACTTAAACCGGACAATTTAATAACGACCCAATTTTACCTCTTTTTGTAGCTACCTGAAAGAGTTTCGCGTCGAGCAGTGTCCATCCTTTCTTCAGCACAAATGTAATCAGCATCGGCCATTTGTCTGTTTCAACTGGCACTTCATGAACCAGCGGCGTAGGCGTCCGGTTCGCCGACGGGATGGTTCGTTCAACTATAGCGCGGATAACTACTGTCCGAAGTACGATGAAACGACCGGCATCTGTCCGGACGGAGACGAGTAAGTAAAAAAAAAAATCGCGAAAAAGGGGAAATAATTGACAGAGTCACATCGACACTATTGTCAAAGGGGGAGTAAAGAACTTTCCCTCCGCAGCGTGTCCTAGCGGCGGGGTCAAGTTCTTTTCTCTCTCTATTTCCACCTCAACATTTAGCAAAACTATTCGCCAACGTAACACGAAACCGAAAAAGTATACCTTGACTTGGTTTAGGCACCGGGGATGATGTTTAACATGAGCGCTCTGAACTCTTGTATCCTGAGGGACTCTTCGCGATTTTAATTTTGGAACTAGAAGAACTACATCGAAATAATTCAAAACGGATCTTGAAAAGGGGGGGCAGTTGTTTCTAGAACGATTAGAAAAGAAAACCTTTCATATTTTAGTACATTGCCAATCAGATAGTACGTCTAAGCATTTTTTTTTTATTTCTGTAGTGACGACCAGGTCGTATTGCTTATTTAAAAAATATTGGCATGGTAAGAAATGTAGTGCAGAAAATTGTTGAATGAAAAGATAAATGATATATCTTATTTCTTTCGGCGAGGGCGAGTAAGATACATATGCGAGGTACAACAAAGTTATTGGCGCATTTTTCTCTTTAAATTTTCTGCTTCATATATATAGGTGACTAAATGAGCTGTTTCACACACTTGTGGTGTTACTTTTTCTAATACTGCGGTAGTGTATGCGGATTGCTGGTACGATACGATAATAAACAAGATCTTGGCGTTGAAAGCTTTGTAGACATCTTGGAGCCTTTGATTTGCTCTACAAATTAATGAGCGATCTCACTAAAGACGAATAAGGAAAGTGCGAGTGGGGTGGAGTTGTTTACTTTTCGTGTTGTTGCAATAGCATCCATATGTTAATCCATACAATGCGAATCCAACAAAAATGTTGTGTTAGGGTACAGGAAATGCGCTTACGTTAATTTATTATTTAACTAATTTAAAATTAATTTAATCCGTAATCTGTATGATTTTTGAGTAGATATTTAGTGAGATGTCTAGTCTTACAATCGCGATGAGTGCCACATGTTTTCATAGCATGATTTTTCTACCGATGTCTGGCGAAGCAAAGAAGACAACAGTCACGCTTATTAATTTGTTAAAATTTAGGTTTTGGCTTTTCCCTGTTTCGGCTGTTTCCTATAGATATTAAACAAGCGACCAATGAAAAACTGCACAAAATTATTTTTGTTTTTCTCTATTTCGATTATTG
Source organism: Anopheles epiroticus (assembly GCA_000349105.1). Lineage (NCBI taxonomy): Eukaryota > Metazoa > Arthropoda > Insecta > Diptera > Culicidae > Anopheles > Anopheles epiroticus. Next base: position 32,768 of record KB671993.1, on the reverse strand, counting down.
CGACGTTAGCAACTCGGATAGCCATTCTCTTCCCCTTGTTTTCCTTAACCTACGTTTCTCCAGCAACTATCCCTCGCACACATTATACACTGTCAAATTGTGAATGCGTGCGTGTGCGCGCGCACGCCAAGTTGTATGTGTGAGTGTGCACGCCATCTTTGTTATTTGTAATGTTATAAGCTTTGTTTTGGAGACGTTTGTTCTTCGTATTCTGTGTTCTCCGTTTCTTTTTCTCTATCCCTTTCAAAAATGCTATACGCACTGAGCTTATATACACACTCGCACATTTATAAAAGTTACTTTATATGTGTACAAATGTGTTATGCATTTGCATTGGTAGTAGTAGTATGTACTAGTATGAGTGTGTATGTATTCCCATAAATGGCGTATTACTGAATCTACAACGTTGAAATTATATATTATATATATCCATATACATATACATATATACAGCCGCCTGAAAACAATACTAATTTATTGTTGTGTATGTGTGCGTTTGTAGCAACATATAGAAGCCTAATATGAAAGCGCTTCTAGATCAAAAGACAAAGAGATCGGGAATGAAATTTTGAATAATTTAGAAAAGATATCAGTGACACGTGTAATGTACTATTTGTGTAAAAGTTGAATATTTTAAAACATTTTGTATTATCATTTACCAGTTTTAGCGTAAGCTAAATTTTCATGGTACACAACAACATTAGAATACAACAGGCAAACGGAAAATACTGCTAACATTAAAACATCTAGTGCGTTTTAACATTGCATTGAAAGGTTTACGAAATTCCTTCTCACAATGAAAACAAAACGGAGGGGAAGTGGAAATATTTTTACAAGCCTGTTATACAGATTCCACTTGTTGCCTGACAGAGGCTAATTTGTAATGGTGTACTAAAATTTTGTATTAGTTCCGCAAAATGTTTTTATTTATTGTGCTGTGGAGTGACGGAAACAACGGTATACCGCAATACAACCTTATCAAACTTTGCCCAGCAATCAACCGGAATGGAATTCCATCAGCAATCAACAAATCCGTTCGCGCGCGCGATATGTGATTCGCTCATCCAAAAATAGAGATTTCCTTCCTGCGCCTCATATTACAATCAGTGCAAGCAATAGGTGGTGAAACAGGAAGCACAAACGTGTAATGCAGTGGAACAAAGTCCTATGCTACTATTCTGCTTAAAGGGATGTGAACCAACTGGAGATAATATTACGCTTCCATCGAAGGATTCTACTCTCGCCAGGCTGGTGTCTTCTATCAATATGCTGCTTCGAAGAAAATGCGTCTGCGCTGTGTGTTTTTTTCTTTTGTGATTACAGTCGATTCACGAGTTACGCGTATTATGTGTCCCTAAAAAGCTGCATTCTTAAAGTGGCAAAGTTTGTGCATATTAATTTTAGGTTCATTATCAGATTTGTAGTCTTTCCATGTGTTATTCTAGAGAAATAATTTGCGTCATTATAGACTGTAATGTAAAATAAATGCATGCTAAGTGCAGTGCATAAAGGAATAGCAACAACATCAGACAATTAGGAGACTAAAAAGTGAGCATTTTAATTACTTTGAAACAATCAATGAAAATAGGCCAAACAAAAATACCAAACAAATAATCTGGATTTTGTTTTTGAAACCATTTGTTCGAGATAAGTACTGGAGACCAGTAGACATAGCAAGACATAATAAGTAGTAAGCTAGAATAGTTAGGAACTGTTCGGGACATTATTGACAAACCAATTCCGCTCGTTATTCTAATGATTTGCGAATCAGATACGGTAGAGCACACAGTGAAACCCCTACATGGTGCATCCTTGTTCCATTCCCAATTTAATTTCCATCCATTTTTCTCATTTTAGCTGCCCTTTTCTGCACCGTACGGCCGGCGATACCGAGCGGCGTTACCATCTGCGCTACTACAAAACATGCATGTGCGTGCATGATACGGATGCGCGCGGGTACTGCGTAAAGAATGGGCATCACTGTGCGTTCGCGCACGGCATCCATGACCAGCGTCCGCCGGTGTACGATATCAAAGAGATGGAAGCGCTGCAGAATGTAGAGGACGCGGGTGAGGGTGGTCTAAATGGGCCAAACGTACTGGATAAGGAACGCAATCTGATGAACGAGGATCCAAAATGGCAGGACACGAACTATGTTCTCGCCCACTACAAGACGGAACAGTGCAAGCGTCCGCCGCGGCTCTGCCGCCAGGGTTACGCCTGTCCCCAGTATCACAATAGCAAGGACAAGCGGCGTAGCCCGAGAAAGTTTAAGTATCGGTAAGTTGTTAGAAAGAGTAGCAGGAGAAGGAAGATTTCATATTTTGATGCTAATGTACCATGTATGTGTCTTCCGATAGTTCCACACCATGTCCGAACGTAAAACACGGGGAGGAGTGGGGCGAACCGGCCAATTGCGAGGCCGGCGACAACTGTCAGTACTGTCACACCCGCACAGAGCAACAGTTCCATCCGGAGATCTACAAATCGACCAAGTGTAATGATGTGCAGCAGGCAGGCTACTGTCCCCGTTCGGTGTTTTGTGCGTTTGCGCACGTTGAGCGTAAGTTTACAGAGTTTTTAAGTCAGTTCAATATCGTAACACAGCTTCTCAACAACGTAAAATGTATCTGTTAAATTGTATGTGTAATTCGGACCCGTCAACTCTTTTATACTTTGTAACACTGGATTGTGGATCCGTAAACTCGAACGTGGAAAATGTATTTTTGGCTCAACAGTTACACAGAATGTTTATATCGTATGTTTCATTGTTTTATTCACGAAACTTACTCATGTTTTTGAAGTATAGAATTATGAGGATTTTACGAGTCCACATTCCAATGTTACGGAGTAGAAAAGAATTAACAAGTCCGAATTGTATGTACAATATGACAGATACATTTTAAATTGTTGAGAAATTGTGTTGCGAAGTTGAGCTGGCTTGGAACCCCCAGTATTGAACTTTTTTATGACATAGCAAATTTTTGGAGTTCATGTTAAATCATGACATTTTTTTTCCTAAAATAGACTGAAAGTCTATGTCAAGTCTTGCAGTAGCTACGGAAATAAAAAAAATGCATCTCTCTCTATTACATCTTCAAATTAAAACGAAGTGTTGTCCTTTTGATTAATAATCCCCTAACCCATTCGTAGCTTTACTATCTTTTCCTTGCCTTATTCATCTCCAATTTGATTTTGTTATTTCTGGCTTGGATATCGGTAGTTGTAGCTAATTGCCCCTTATTTTTACATATTTTTGTATCATGTTTTCATAATACTATGTATTTTTATATTTCTCACTTTCAGCGTACATTGTAATGGAGGAGGATTCGCAAGCGATTGCCTTATCGGACATGCGATCGTCCGTGTTATCGGGCGACGGAGGCGGCAACGGTGGTGGACCGCCCGGAAGTGCCGGTGGAAACGGCACCGGTGGTAACGTATCGGTCGGCGGTGTTCTTGCACCCGGCGTAATCGGTGGAAATGGTGGCGGCGGTAACGTTCCCGGTGGTCCGCTCGTGTCAGCCGTCGTGGGTTCGGGCAGCAAAAAGGAAGCTCACGATCTAGCGGTAAGTGTAAAAGGTGGAAGAAAAATGTTCATTCTCAGTAGTTTGGGTACTAAAGCATGAGCGATAGAATTTTTCCTACTTTCAGCTGCTTCCGAACGGCAGCGCCGAGAGCAGCGAATCGGCAAGTACCAGCAGCCTCGGCTCGAACAACAGTTCGCACAATAAGGCACCCGGTTCGCACCTGCAGCAACAGAAGCATAACGCGACACTGCTCGGTAATGGGCACAATGGGGGAGGGAATCCTCTCGGCGGTCTGGGTTTGCTTAGCAACGGAGGACCAACCGGTGCCAACAGCGGCAGTGTCAATGCCAACTCACTACTCTCCAATATTGACTTTAATCCGGACATACCAAAACAGGTATGTGATTGGGAATTCTCAATGTGTGAAAGTAGATCGATATGAGCGTTAATATTTGTTTCCGCGTCCCTCATTTTTAGATGGTATCTATGGATAATGATCTCTCGCTGAATCCTATCGAACAGCGTAAACGCATGGCGTGTTTGAGTTTTAATATGTTTAATGTAGGCTCTCCGCTCGATGGTGGAATGTGTAAGTTTAATACTTGGAAAACGTTTTATTGGTACCGCTTAAATCACTCACGGAAATGTACTCTTATTTTCCTTTTTGATGCTACAAAGACGATTTAGCCAGGCGCGATAATATGCATGGTCTTGAAAATTCTATGTCCGGTCTGATATCTACGGGACTATTGCCTAGCAGCTCGGCACCGGTTAACATTCCAGGCTCATCAATGGGTAACTCCATTTCCGGTAAGGCGCTGTGTTGCTCCCAAGCATCACCCTTGTTTTCATGTAAAGTGGCGGTTGTATAACATGTTCTTCTCTTCTCCTTCTAGGCATGCTTCAAGGTACATCCGCACCAGTGAACATTCCTGGCAGCTCACTTGGCCACAACTTTAGTCCCTCATCCCACTCCAATTTGTTCGGTTTACACGATCCATTTGGCACTCATCACATAGGTAGTGGTTCCGCACCGAAGCTTAGCAACAACTCGTACGGCCACAATCATACGGACAATTTCTTTTTCCATTCGAACAATATCATCTCGCCGGTACTCGGCGATGGACTGTCTGCTAGCCCTGAAATAAGGTAAATATTAACGGAGGGAAACGGAAAAATGAATGATTTATTTATTTGACCACCATCTCGTTATAGAAGAATGTCGGATCTGAATCCGCTCACTAGTGAGATAAGTAGTAACACAACGAATTTGCTGTTCGGCGATGGACAGCATCATCAGGGCCCCCAAGCACAAACGCCGCAGCAGCAACAACAGCAGCACCATCTACATCATCAATCCCAGCAGTCGCAGCAACAGCAACCTTCTTCGCAGCAGCAGCAACAACAACAGACTCAGCAAGTACCGCAGCAACAACAGCAGCAAGTGGTTAATTGGGAGGAGCGCGTCCTGCAGGCGACAACCGCCTGCGAAGCTTGGAAAGCACAAATGGAGGAAAGCAATCGAAAAGTTCGTGTCTTATTATATCCTCAGAAGTAGCAGCAAACCTTCAAATCGATAACTTCTATTGCTCTCGTGTATCTTTTAGAAGGCCATTGCCGAACAGCAACGGGACGAAGCGCTATCGCATGTCAAAGCCCTTACCGAAAAGCTGGAGCAGATGAAAATGTCAGGTAACGGTTGCCCGTCTAACTACCGTTCGTGTGATCTGCGCGGCATGCCGCTGGCGAAGCTGAAAAATATTCAAGTAACTAACACAACCGTCGCTGCTAGTCTGGTATATAAATTAACGTTTTTTTTCCTTTGGTTTTGTTTGCAGGCAAAGTTGCGCGAAGAAATTGAAGAGGTGGAAATAGTATTATATCAAGAGACGGCTAATAAGTGTATGAAGTGCGAGGAAAAGAATCGCTCGGTTACGCTCGTGCCCTGCAATCACTATGTCGTCTGTGATACATGCGCAACGACTCAGCGCGAGTGTCCTTACTGTCAGACGCCGGTCACGTCCCAGGCGTAAAGCGGCAATACAGGAAACCCACCTGGTTATCAGGTTTTTGCAACCCGGCTTGAATTGTGGTGTACAGTGAGCGATAGAGAGAAATTAAAAAATGATGGATAGCAGTGAAGTATGTGTAAGAAAAAGATAGTGTGTGAGGGGAGGCGAACTAAAAGGGGTTAAAACATACCGTTTTGAACGACTCTCTCATTTTGAATTTCATCATTTGAAGCTTTTGAATCGGACGCGCAGTTGTAGCGACAGATAATTAAGTTTTATCACGCTTTTTTATTTTTAATAGAAGTATCTGACTTAAACATTTTTTTGTATTTAATGTAGTAATTTTGACCATTTTTTCTATTTTTACCACTCTTACAAGCAAACCGAGGGCATATGTATGTGATTTTTTTTTCGCATGGCGGTTGGTATTGATAACAATTAACGATTGGTAATGACGACAACGTGACACATGTATCTTAAATTTTGTGCGGGGACTTATAAAATCGAATCCGAACAGTAGTGCTCATATAAATGATTAAAGTTTGTTGGAGCGAAAAACTGACTTGATATATTACGTAGGTGTTTAAAAAACAAAATATTCTATATTCCATTATAATGTGTGAAGGGGTTGAACTTATAACATGTATTAAAATTTTTCCCACAATTTATGTAAAGATACATGGAGAAATTATGAGCAGTAATATGATAAGGGCCACAAGAGAAAGGAGGTCATTCATCAATTATAGCGGAAGTCACGTTACGGACTTGAACAAATTCACAAAAAGATACAAGTAAAAAAAAACAATAGTAATTCATGAAAGGAAAGGCGCCAGGGAAAAATGTAGTAGGAAGCTAGCATGGCCGCAGCGAATCATTTTGCACGTTGTAAAATTTGTAATTAAAGGTTTTTTTCTGCTTGTATTTGCTTACTAAAAAATCTCGAATATTACATCAAGCATGAATGCTGTACAACAGGTATGTCAAACTGGCGGCCCGCATTCGTCCCGCCTGGAGATTGTATGCAGCCCGCAAGAATATTATATAGATATTGTTTTGAAAGTATAGAGTACCAAAAAATCGAATTTTTTTATCATCAATCGAGCATTAAGAATTTTAGAGAAGAACAATCATTTCGTTAGTAGAACAGTTAAACTATTGCTAGGGTGAACAGATTGCAAATGGCAACAATATCAAAATATCAATAAGCAAAATATCGAAGGAGAACTTTTGAACAATTTTAAAAAGTTTTTGGTTGAACCATGTTGATTTTCTTTTCAAGTTCAATTTTGCGGCCTGCGAATAATAAAAAATGTGTAAATGCGGCCCGCCAATGAAATGAGTTTGACACATCTGCTGTACAAGATGTGATATGAGTAGAAGAAGGCAAAAGGTGAGAGGGAATGCATGGGGAAGGAAATCACTGGTCCGTTAATCCAGTCCAGAAATACAGTAAAGATATCGACCTCCAATGAGCTTCGGAAAGCAAAATAAGCTCATAGTGTATAGATGTCGGCCGTTTCGTTGGTCTAGCGGTAACGGCGTGGACCTTATGGTGCGACGTTGTATCTAATTCCATTTCTACTGCTTTACGACCCCCATACGCAGGAGTGATTATCCTGTTATATACAAAATCCATAAAAAAGCAAAAAGCACATCAGTGATTTAATAGGTGATTTGTGATCCTCCTATTAGGTTGTTGTGCCACCCAACTAACAAGTAGTGTTCGTAGTAAGCAACCGTTGCATTTCATCTCAATTCGGTAATTTCGGCACTCGAGGAAAGCCAAGGTTAAAGGTTTCTAGGTCAGTTGGGCGTATCCGTTCGTTAAGACCAAAAAGAAGACCGGTAATGTTTTCGCCCGATGCGGTGTAATAACCGTTTTGGCGGTCTATATCTTCTGTCTTAATTTTTAATGAGCTTTGGCTTTTAGTGATCTATTGGTTTTATGAAATAGATTGATAATCGCTATCTCATAAGCGGATACGGAAAAACACAGTTTTCCTCCGTCACTTCCTCTCCACATTCCAACTAAAAGTGAAGTGGAAAGTCGTTTTCGGACGAGGAAAAATTAACGTATAGCATTTTAGAAGCAGTATGTGTTAGATATTTATATGATTATGCGACGATGAACAATCAAATGAATATTCGTTAATTAACAGAAGAACCGAGATAAAGTTAAGAAAGGGAGAAAGGGAGAAAGGGAGAAAGGGAGAAAGGGAGAAAGGGAGAAAGGGAGAAAGGGCGAAAGGGAGAAGGGAGAAAGGGAGGAAGAAAGGAAGAGAGAAAGAGAGAAAGAGAGAAAGAGAGAAAGAGAGAAAGAGAGAAATAGAGAAAGAGAGAAAGAGAGAAAGAGAAATGGTGAAAAAGAGAAAAAGAGAAAAAGAGAGAAAGAGAGAAAGAGAGAAAGAGAAAGAGAGAAAGAGAAAAAGAGAGAAAGAGAGAAAGAGAACAAGAGAACAAGAGAACAAGAGAACAAGAGAACAAGAGAACAAGAGAACAAGAGAACAAGAGAACAAGAGAACAAGAGAGAGAGAAAGAGAAAACGGGAGGGAAAGAGAAAGTGGATAAATGAACCTAAGTCGTTTGCAGTAGGAGCCGTTCAGACACCGGAATGGTAATCGTAATACGCGATTTTCTTACATTTATTTAAATCCTATTGCTTTTATCAATTGTATTGTCTTTTGGGTTTTATTAAATCTACACTATTGTTCACAATATTCTTGTCAGTACAATATTATGCAAATAGTGAAGACTATTTTTTTATTCGGTAGTAACGGCCAGGCCGTATTGCTATATTATGCAAATAGTGAAGACTATTTTTACACAATATGTGGCGATTGGTCGAGTATCTTTACTAATCAGCATGATAATAAACTTGGACGAAAACACGAAAGTAAAAAAGTATATGAGCAAACCATGATCTCTTCTGGTTAGGAGTAGATTATAAAAACGTCAATTCGGATCTTAAACGGCGGTTTGTTTAGCAAAACATCACAGTTTTACATTTATTTCACTACAAATCATGGCGGTATCGCATGCGATTTGTAGGGGATAGAAATAGAAGCAATATTACATCTGTTGTGATGTGAGGGAATGTAAACGGCACTTAAACGTCTTTACGTATGACACAATACCCTTTTTGGTGAAGAAGTTTTGTGTTCTTTTTCATTTTCAAATTTCAACAAATGAAGTAAATTGTTAAAGAGATTGAACTTAAAAGGTGAATCGCGTCGAGTACTATAAAAATATTCCTAATGTTGAATGTGTATTTGTGAAACATTTGTGTAAGTGTATTTGGTAACTGCTCAAATGTTTATAGTTGACACCTCCCTACCGAAAACGAAATAGAATGCCAATTGTGAAACATTTGCTCTTCTCACGCCTTTTTGTGCGTCCAGTGCAGATTAACATTCGTATAGCAGCAGCGGTAGCAATTGAACAATTATTAATTGAAAAGAGTGACGTACAGTCAAATCTTATGGCGAATGGACATAACAAAATTTATTCTTTTATTACTATTTTAGTATTACATTTATTATATTATATTCATTATTTTTAACGCGCGTATGGCAAACGACGTTTTAGTAGACGGCAGTAGCAATTTCTATGCTTATCTAGTACGTAAGCAACAATAAAAAAATACAAATGCAAAGCTTAACGACGCCACAGAGATAGATTGTGTGACATTGGTGTGAATAAAGGTACTATGTAGCGTGGGACATTTGAGTCCTTCCCAAGGCAGCAAAAATGCAAACTAAATCAGAAGGTTTTGTACATAACAAAACAACTTACATAACTCCACATTTTCATACAGGATCTGATACAAATAAGAATGTGAGCATGTATAGAATATATATTTTTAAGCACTACTCACTACTCCAGTACTGCTTTCGGTCAATCTTTAATTGTAAATAATTCCGTTCGACGTGTAGTCATTGTAATAGGCGACTTTTTCTCACTTGGAACATAAAACATAATAGTAAATAGCGATATTATTTCATATAAAATTAACAAACTGGGTTTGCGAGTGCTAAACGGCGGTACGAAGCGAATAAGTAAGAAGTAAGAGTCACATCCGTAACATAAAAAATTGAAAGATAACAATAAACCAACAGGAAAGAAGCAACTAAATTACAAAAGGAAAACTATACCAATTCACAAACTAATTGCAGCAATGCATTCTGATTTATTCATAAGAGAATAACTGAACGTTACAAAAATAACGTATATTTTCGATAAACCTTTTTACCGAACAGAACTTTATCTACAGTGTAATAGTGGAAATCAATAGCAAAAGTGGGAGATAGTATCGACAGCCGTGACAAATTTACGCAAAAAACGAAAAGGCGTGCAGCTTAAAAAAGGTGTAGCGCGTCGTAGAGCAGAGAGAACCAGAGAATGAAGTAAAGATTAGCAAGTAAACTAATTCAGAAATAGTTTTTCATACCTATACAAATGCTGAACCCGCAAACAGGTTAAGATGAGCGGAATCAATCAACGGCGGGTGTGTGCTTCTAGCAGTCTTTGGCACAAGATGCAGTTCCGCTTTGAAAAAGCAATCTCCGTTGCTATGTGCCCACATGCGAGAGCAAATTATACAAAATATAATTTGACTTCAGAATAAGGGCTTTGAAATTGTTTCGTGAAAATTAAATGTCTAATCTATTTCAACATAATGAAATTCGTTTCGTTTATTTTGAATTGTTTGGCTTTTAAATGATTATTTTCGACAGTAGTTTTTTTTCTTTTTCTGTTTCCTATATTTTTCCTATATTTTTTTTACTTACTTTAAGAAATTATCAATTTATACTTTTCAAAAATGTTTTTCAGTTTTTTTTTTTGTATACGGTTGAGTCTAGTGCGATTTCAATGCAATTTCTTATGTCTTTTCCTACGATACACCGCAGATTGGTCTAGTTTCAAGCTAGTACTGTCTAGAAAGCTACCTAATGAAAAAGAGAAAGTAAAATCCCACAAAACAGCAACAAACCAATCACACCTATGCGTAGGTATCAGAAACGGCTAAAAGAGAAGACAGCCTGAACCCAAAAAACTTATCTATTAATGTCTCGAATGTTGTGCAAGGAAAAGAAAAAAAAGTAGGATTAGCAAAGGTATAATAAGTCTGACAAAAGCAGTTGCGTAACATTTGCGATAGAAAACAGATACTTACGTTGTGTCCTCAAAGTCCTCAATACCTTGTTCCCCACTCACTAGCCGTAACTTTTCACGCGTCACTAAATGCTTTCTATCCTAAACTTAGAATTTTCCTGTATCACACATTCACAACAACAACAACAGCAACCAAAAAAACCCACCGTTTGTGAAATCTTACATCCGAGTTGAGAGAACAGAAATATTCAAAGAGAATCATTAGGAAAAGATAGGAAAACGAATTACCGAATGAAAATGAATTAACGAATATAGGTATTATCTAAGTACGCAATGAGCGGTTCAGGCAAAGGGAAGGAAAATAGAGCAGACAAAATTGTATCCCTTGCGTGCGTCCTCTTCCTCTACCCTGCATCCTTCAGCAGAGCAGCCTAATCTATTAACCATGACCCAGGGACTCATTTCCTCGCTATGTAGAGAGAAAGTTAGCATATTTTGGGATTTTTTTTCTAAATTAAAAAAAAAACAGATTTGTAATGTTACTCATTCTAGCGTTAAAGGTCATGTACTAAATCGGTGCATAATGCATACGGAAAATGCATCTCATTTGCACTGTGCTGCGATTGCTTCCTTCTGGTTAACTCAATGATCTATGTGCGGTCAATTATTGCTGCAGATAAAAGATGAAAAACATATGTCGAAAGTTTGTTTTCATCTCCCTACGTAGTAATATCAGAAAATCAATCTAAATGAGACATCGAATCCACTTTCCCAGTATCCATGTGAAAAGAAGGAACGCGTGTTGTTGATAGCAGATAACGCAAAACAAATTGTTGGGCAGATAAAAATTAAAATGGCGCAAAAAAAAAACAAGTTTGGCAATATGACTGACTCTCGGTTTATCTCTACCCCTTCTCTCCCCTTCCCGCCTGCACCTATCCACACATTTCCTTGTTCATCTCTTTAGACCGTTAATTAAAAAATGACATTACTGGCGTTTAATGTAATTGTTAGAGGCAAAACAAATTGGAGATCTCTACAGTTAATAAGTGGAGTACATAGATATATCTAGCTTTGTCTGTAATAATAATGATTTATGCAAACATTCTCATATTTGTATAAACACAAAAGTTAAAAATGAAACAAAATACAACCGTCTCTGTGGGTTAACACCTATGGAAAATTGTATCTTTTAGGGGGTATTAGACATATTAAAATTATACAAAACCAGAAAGAGGAGTAAAATTAAAAAAGAAAGAAACAAACAAATCACATCATACCAGTTATGAGCAAACTAAACCACGAAAATCACGCAATACAAAAGATAGGAGAACAAATTCTGAGTGATCAGCATACTGTTGGTATTATATATATAATATATATATATACATATATATATACGCTAGTAAGCGGAAAACTATTACAAATCAGCCAGTTACATTAGACACGTTAGTATCTATGTGTGTGTTGCTCCTTTGTTTTTCTTTCCTGTATCAATAGTTTTCAAATAAATAAGGTGACTTAAATTATATCGAATAACGAGCCCCATTATGCCCCACACTTTCATACTAATTTAATGCGCACCCGGCAAGTCTTCACAGTGATCATCACGTTCGGTTTCGGTATGTTAAAGATGGTGTTTTAGCAACTATTAACTATGTATTTGTGTTTCTCTAGCGATTGTATCTTAACGATAACCATTTTAATCTTTAGTTTTAAAAATCTCTCTTTTCATTAGTATCCATTAGTTCCTTTTCTGTATTTGCTTTAAATCAGCATCTTAAATCCATTAGCAAAACCCCTAAATTGTCGTTGTAACACAGAACATGTGATGATGGAAGGAAGAAAAAAAAATGAAGAAGTTAAACAATATTAAATGATTCACTATTCAGAATAAAGAGAAAACCTATATTCTTAGAGCAAATAAATATTAACAAACAAATTCTTGTAAATGTCATGCAGATTGCGGGAGTTATTAACACACAAAAACCAATTTAGAATATGAAATTATATGATTGAACATTTCCATTACATCTATTAAAATGTATTTGAATCGACGATCGAGGTGGAGGCGTGAGGGTGGGATAAAAAAATCAAGCAAAGGCAAAGTTATGTCAGAGGAAAAAAGAAAAGAGAAACATACAATCAACAATAGCTGAATGCAAAACAAAATTAAAATTATAATTATACTCATACAGAAATAGTCATTGTATTTATTAAATGTCAAATGGAAAAGAAAGAAAAAACATGATAATGAAAATGAAAGTGCAACGAGTATGAATGCAACATGCGGGTGTAATGCCAGGGTGGTGTAGATTTGCCTAAATAATAAGTAGGAAAAAACTAAAGAAAAGAGTCTAAAGTTATGGGCGCTACGAAGGAAGCTACGGTTGAAGGAAGAAAGAAACAATCTAAAATGACAAAACATTTAGTATTAGCAGTGATGTATGGACATTTGAATGAAAACACGTCAAAAATAAAAGAGATATATATATATATATATATATATATATATATATTATATATTGCAAGAAATACAAACACAAGAAGATATTTAAGACAAATAAAAGATATATTATATAGCTTTCAAATTTGGATGTGTACGAATACATCTGCAATAATAAAAGAAAACAAGACAAATTTAAACCGACGAATATATTTTGTATTCTTCTTGTGCATAAGTAAACATTTTGTCTCAGTCAATTATGGTTTAGGTTTGCACTTACCTTTGTATTCGAGAAGCGTTCGAGTACAGTGCTCACCCCATTTTTATTCGCCTTTCGAAACACGCTCTTACTTTAACTTTATGTTTTAACAATAGCTGTGTACAGCGTTTTTTACACGTTCAAGATGCTGACCTTTAAGTAATGAAACTGTATTTATTCGTACATGTGCGTACAAAGATAACTAATGCACGATGAAAGGCACAAAATAAATGAATGTTGCGTTTTTCCTCTTCACTTTACTAAGACATAGCTATTACTGTCAACCAAACGAGAGATGATTCACTCGCAGTGTAACGTATACTCGTAAGGGTTGAAAGAGCTGCATAAAAATGATTACGTTGAGCTTCACGTATTTTAAAGAAAAGGAAATAAACATCAACGTAACATAACGTAACGTTCAACGACCTCCCAGATATCAAGCAGGAATTCCATAAACCTATTGCAATAGATATGAAATTAATCATATAAGAATAAACGCATATAGCAGCTAAGAAACAGTGATATGGAAGAAAGCATTTAAAATTGGACGATGACAAAAAAGCGAGGTTACAGATACATTACAAAAATAAATAAAAATAAAAAATAAAACTCATATTCATAAATAAGAACACTGGCGAATAACAAAGAAGGCAAAAGTTAGAAGAAAGAGAAAAAAGAAATAAACTAATAGATATTATTTTATGTAGATATTGTAACAAATTTAAAAGGAGTAGAAAGTGGACAATGTAATTCAAACTATAACAAAATGAAATCGACATCACTGCAGAAAAGGACGAGTGTGTGGAAAATCGTTGGCATGTAAGAGTGAGATGCGCGAGAAGAAAGTTCCAGCGGGATAATAATGAATTTCTCGTATTATTCTATAATTTATTATTATATTTTCGAACGAATTGTTTACCTTTTATCCATACCCCCATAAGAGTTCACCTTCATCAAGTGCGTCGAAAACATTCGTTGACAATGTTTTTAGTACCGTGTACACTCTCGAGGAACTCCTTCTAGTTTGTATAGCCTTATTAGAAAAAGAGGTATAAAAGGACAACGGGACAAAATGCGTAAAACTCGAAAACCGAGCTGCTGGCATAGGTAGGAGAACTGGTTGTTAAAAACACTCCACAAATGAATTGAATAACAAAGATGAATAATATAAGCGTAATAAAACAAAAGAGCAAAGACCGCAAAATAATGGTTCATTGAACTACATTAATTAAAAGTACACAGACACTCACACATTTTTATCCATTTATGTACATAACCATGAGTACAGAGGAATCAACTTAAAAAAGGGTAAACAGAGCAAAAACCTCTTAATTATGCAGGCCAATACTTCCTAGGAGTGAAGATTAAAGATGAACTATATTTAAAGGAGCTAACAAACAACCGTAAAACAAAAAAAAAAACTATATGCTAAAAATGCAACAATTTTTGTGTGTCAAAGGTCATACAATTAGTCAGTACTAATTTGATTAAAAAACACAATTTCCTTTTACTCATTTTTCCTACACATACAGAAGATACGGTACGAATAAACACTATTGGTTCAGGGAGTATAGGAGAAGCTTGGCGAATAATGGCGAGGAGCGACCTAACTACAATTTCAGCAGAACCCAGTAAACCCAAACATACTACAAACTGCGCATTTATGCATACAGAGTGAAGAGTAAATGCTTGCAAAACGAGACGGATTAAGAAGGAAGGGTGATAATAACATAACTGTAGAATAAAACAAAACGGAATTAAACAAACAGGTTATTCACTTCAATAATTCCATGCGTGCGTCTTTCATTTTATTGTACAAACATTCTTTGCCAAGGATCTTGAAGGAATGCGAGAAATGCTGTAAGGCAGAGGTAAGTTTAGAGGCATTCATCGAACGGTGACCATTGTCCGGTTGATTGGCAGGTTATATTGATACTGTACTGTCTGCAGCGAATGGTGAGTGAGTCACCGAACAGGAAGGAGTTGCCGGCCTGTATATATCCCATTGGCAGGTTATTCGGCCGTCCGCATGAGATGCCTGTAACGAAAACCAAACATTAGTGTTATCAGCAACGCACGCATAAGAGGTCTGTGAGGGATTCGAATTCTGCTGGTTAATTAGAGAATTCAGTTTTTTCGCGAAAAGTTAGTGTTAATTGCGTGCGTGGGATGTGAGGGAAATCATTGGCGAAAAATCAATGGTTTCGTGAAACATATTACTTTTTTATGAATGTCTAAAGATCGGGTTCACAATACGGCCTGGCCGTCACTACAGAAAAAAAAGATCGGGTTGGGCGGCTCGATGGTCTCATTGGTAGCGGCGTAGGCCTGTTGTCATGCAATCAGGCCTGACGTTGTATCGAAACCCGTTCGGACCGCTGCTGCTCCCCATACGCAGGATTGACTATTCTGCTATGGGTACACTAAATCACAACCCCCCCCCCCCATAAGCAGGATTAACAATCTTGATATGGATGGGTACACACAGTCACAGAAACAGCCAAAGCACATTGGTGTGTTCCGGTTAGGCCGCCCTACTGGGTGGTTGTACCAACCAAGAAGAAAGAGCGGGTCAAAGAATCTCTCTTTTCCGGCATATTCCGGCGGTTTCTATTACGTCAAAGTTAAAAGACTTACGTGTACAGCGCGCCATTATTGGAGTCCATAGTCCATTCGGTAAGCACTTAACGACCGGGAGTCCCTTGATAGAGTAGCCCGCCTCACATCTGTACTCAATCTCGTCGTCTATGTAGTACTGCTTGTCTCGCGAACCGGGCGCAATCAGCATGTTCGGCCGGCTCGGTGGATTGTCGCATACGGCACCCTCGCAAAAACCTTCCACCACGCTCCAGCGCCCATCGACTGTGCACACGGTCAGGCCGGACCCGCGCATACTAAACCCAGCATCGCAGCCGAACTGAATTCGATCGCCCGGTTCTGCTGTAAGCCCGCTATACAGCAGCTGCTCAAACTGATCGGTGGAACGGTGTGGTGCCGAGTCAAGTGTAACCATCGTCACGTGGCTATCGATCGGTGGGCTTGGTAGGTGGCTTAATGGACACCGGCGCGCCGTTGCAACAGTCGTGCCCGTAGTTGAGGACGTGGTGCTGGAGCTCGTTGGCATCATATCCGCCAGCTCGATGATCTTTTTCAGCGCCGCTGTCTCCCGGGCATTGCGCTCTTCAAGCAGCAGCTGGTACTGCTGATACACAACTTGCGCTACGTTTTTGAGCAGATGCTTAATCTTGGTGTTGGTGTTACCTTCCTGTCCAATGTCCACCACCAGCTCGTCGTCGTAGTTGAGCTCCCGGTCCATCAGTATGACGTCGATAAACTGACAGATGACGAATCGGTACGCATTTTCGATGTGGATCGGGTAGCGCATCTCCGGTGCAATCGGTGCGACCGTACCATACAGTATGAAATGAAGGAAATTTTCAGGTACCACCGTCTGGCTCGGGTTTGGCTTGACCGTGCGCATCAGGAAGCCTAGTAGCCGGACGTCGATGTTGGTGACGCGCGGTGCATCTTTTTGGAGCGAGAACCCACTCAAGTCTGTCCAGTTGTTGGTAGTGATGGTGCCCGAAGTGGAGTAGCAGAAAAGTGAAAGCCGACGCCCCGGCATAGTAGACGATGTGCAACCGTGGAACAGATAGTCCCGTAACTGCTTCCAAAACTGCACATCGGGCCGACGGTTGACGCGTATGATTAGCTTTGATTGTGGTTCGGTGGCGGGTGTTGTTGTTGCCGGGGGAATTGGAACACACTCCGGTAGAGGTAGATCCCACTGGCCGTTCTCCAGGCATGTGAGAAGATTTTCATCCGTCAGATAGTACTGCGGAAGGCAGCGTACCTCCGCCAGAACGCCCAAGTCGTAGCTGGTAAGTTGTTGGAGAATAACACCACGCTCGGTTGCGTAGATGATTGGTGCTCTGCCATCGTTCGCTTCGAGTACAAGAGGTGGACATTTGACAATGCTAATGCAGTTGGGCGGGTGATCGGACCAACTCCCACGAGCAGTGCATTGAAGCAGCTCTGCCCCGGAGATGAGAAAACCTTCGTCGCAGCTAAACCGTGCCTCACCGCCGTAGCTGGTCTTTGACAGTATAACCTGCCCGTTTAACGGAGCGTCAATGGAACCGCAGCGTGTCACTAAGAAACAAAGAAATTAAGGAATATTAATGAATACGGCATCGACGTGACTTTTGGATAAGAATACAACGAAAACTAGGATAGCAATAGTAGATCTCTTAGGTTTGAAATCGAATGGAGAAGAGAGACATGCTTACAGGGACGAATATATTCTTGTAAAGGGAGTACATGTGTGTGAATAATCACGTTAGAGAATCAGAGAATAAAGGGGCTAAAAATAAAAAGCTCAAGAATACTTACGCTTACAGAACGGTGTACCCGTCGTCCACTTCGATGTACGCAGGCACTCTATGGCTGATGGTCCGATCAGCTCGTACCCTTCATTGCACTGAAACAGCGCTCTCGAATCATCGTAACGGACCCTTCCATTCGGTAGGCTATGGTTGCGGGGACAGTCACGACAAAAGGCGGAACTAACTATCCGCACTAGCCCAACCGTTTGCTGACGCAAATCGATCCATTGCACCAGATCTCCACTGTATGATTCGCAAGTACGGTAGAGACTTTGCACTTCTTGCTCCTCAAGTACACGGCTCCAGAGGTCCACGTACGCCATGCGACCCCTGAAGGATTCTGTCTCACTGAAACCGCCCCCGAGCACATCCTGCTCCTGTCCAAAGATGTACAAGCCGCCCATTTGAATTGGTACTCCTTCGCTTAGGTGGGCCCCCTGCGCGCACAGTTTCCCATCGACGTATAGGGCGTAACGACCACCTGCACTTGCCCAACTGATGCACACAAAGTGCCATTCGCCGTCGTTGAGGGATACGTTCGTGACGACATGCGCACCGTTCACGTACAGTACCAGCCCGCTGTAGTCGGTAAGCGTAAAGGCATTGTCAGCTGTGGACGTCGCGTAGGATAGCAGCGTACCGTAGTTGAAGTTATCATCCGTCTTGAACCATCCGCACATACTAATCGCCTCAAGGTTGCGTTCTCCGCCTTTGTGTGACACCATCTTAACGTACGCTTGCACACCACTGCGAGGGAACTCCAGCTCAAATGCAGCTGATAGCAATAGATCACACCTGCTGCCGTGATATCCCGGTGGGCAGTGACATCGTACCGATCGATAGGCCTCATCATCGTAATCTTCCATCGTACTATTATTGAGGTTGCGAAGTTTTACCGCTTCACAGGTCGCTCCATTCCGGCAGTACCTTGACGTTTCACACGGGTTGTCGATTTCCGTACAGTTAGCACCCCGCAATCCAATCGGACAGACGCACTTGTACGAGTACTCTGGTGGGTCGGGAGCTCTTGGGTGGTGTTGTGGCTGCAGTACTATCAAATACTTATTCTTCTCACCGTTAGAGTCGTACGCCCCATTCAGGCAGAGTGATCCAGATGGGCAGGGCAGGTAGTCACATGGTTCCAGATGGCAGCGACGCCCCGTTTTGCCCTTTGGGCAAGCACAGCTATACCCTTCGCCGACGTTAACGCATTCACCGTGGAATTCGCACGGATTTGGAGTGCAGAAGTCTTTGCGCAGCTCACACCTATTACCGTCGTAACCGAGTGGACACTCGCAGTACGGACGACCATCAGCTTCAACACAACTACCACCGTTATGACAATAATCAGACCGACAGGGATCCACATAAAACTCGCACAGTGGTCCACCCGTGTACGGTGGCTGACAGTGGCAAACGTAACCGGCACTACTGTTACTGCTCGTCACACATCGTCCTCCATTAAAGCATGGGGCAGAGCCGCACGGATTCAAAGCAATCTCGCAGTGTTCACCAACGTAGTTCTCCTCGCAGACGCACCGATAGCCTAGTAGCGAGCTGTGATCGCCAACACATCGACCGGCAGATCCGCACACGCTCGCAACAGTGCTGTTACATAGCTGTCCACGGATCGGGAAACAGTCGTCAGCGGTTTTCGACCCGCGGGGTGAACTGTGGTTCGATGGGCAAGATTGGCACTGGGCCCGATTGTACTGCTCCTGGTACTGGCCCGGCTCGCAAAGTCGGCAGAATGGCATGAGCGTTTTGTGATACTTGACTGATCCGACGGTAGCACCGTTGGGTTTTGCTTTTTTCAGCTGCTTCAACCTTGCCACTGTGCCTGGTGGACACTGAGGTTTACATTCGTGGGCGTGTTTGGAGCTTGTTTTGCGGGTGGAATGATGCTCCGGACACTGCTGGCAAGCGGTTCGGCCCGTCTGATCGTTGTACGATCCAATAGGACAGCTAAGACAGGCGTTGCTGGTATAGTTGTGATACGTTCCCCTCGGGCAATGCACTGTAAAGAGCGAAAAGGATACATGTTGGTTGAAAATGGCATAGTGCAGTCAATGGACTAGTGCAGTTACTTACCACAAACTAATTTTTTGGAGATGCTCCCATTGGCGCAGCGTATCTTTTCGTCGAGCTTTAGTACGCTTAAATCTAGGTTGAGTGCGCCAAGACGACGGCGCAGCTTCTTTTTACCATTTATCTTCTCGAGCTCCTCCTTAATGCGCTTTTTGATGGGAAGGAAATGAGAAAAGATTGTTAGTACTGTTCGCTGTCAGAGAATCTTTTGTACCTTGATGTTTTCCGATTGCTTCCCATCAGGTCGCCACAGTCCAAGCTCCTGTGAAACACGCTTGTACACGAAGATCTTTACCATTGCTCGGTCGTTGGCTCGAAGTCCAGGGTCGGGCGTTGAAGAAGCTGTATCTACGCTTCGCTTCACAATGCTGTACCGGACCGACATATCGTCCGCTTCGTCGCGGGTGTCTCCGTTACCCAGCAAACACGTAGGCAGGGTCGTCATCAGCGTGCAGTCCATCTGATCACCACACATCTCCTGCCGCAATCCATCGTTGAACGCTTCCGACACCTCGTTGAGGGCATCCGTATCGTTGCACAGGCTCGGATCCATCTCCTCCGTCAATCGAATCGTGATAATCTTTTCCACACCGGGCGTGCCAATCACCTTACTACATTCCGGCACGCCCACCTGTTCGCCCCATGTTGGTTTGGCTCGATCGCACACCATCCGGATGGTTTCTTCCGGCTGCAGACTGAACATGTAATCCTCTATGCAACCAATATCACACCAAACGTGTGATGCGTTGTACGCACAGATGGAGTACCCGTTCTTCGGTTCCGGTATGTTGTCACAGGTGTACTGTTTCACCTCGACTTTCACCACACAGATGGCCACGTTGCCAGATGGGTCCTCAGCGCGGTACTGGACCGCGTGTTGTCCCACAGGCAGATATCCGAAAGTGACGTTTTTCGTAACGGTTACATTTTGCCCGGAGTTTTCGTACACTATCGGTTCCTCCCAGCGGACAAACGTTTCCTGCGCATTGGTCTCGTCGCTTACGTAGTGTATTGGCCCATCGAGACAGTGCTCGAAAACAGGGGGTGTTAGATCCAGCACTGTGAGGGTGAAGCTACAGCGGGCCTTGTTCTTGAATGCATCCATTGCAATGTAGCTAAACTCGTGCTCACCGAGAGGGAGACGGATACCATCCTCCTTAATGCCTGGTTTTGACCAGTAGGTGAAGTTGTCGCCACTGTTGTCGAACACATACGGTTGCTGGAGCTGGCGTACCAGGGCGTATGGGAAGTCATCGTCCATCAACACGGTATAGTTGCCCGGACACTCGATGTACGGTGGCGCGATGTCTATGCAGCGTGGTGTCTTCAATTTGCTCCAGGTACCGGTTCGCTTGCCCCCACACTGCTTGGTTGAGGGGCCGCCTTTCATTTCAAACCCAAAGTCACAAATTAGGGTGCAGTTTGTACCGAAGGCGGACTTAGACTCGGCACAGTCTGTTGGCTCGTACGTCCCGAATGCAACCTTGGGTAATGCTGGACATAGTATCTCTTTAAGAAATAGTAAAATAGTAGAGCATCAGTACCTTTTTAATGTCTTTCTTCTTACCAGACAGGCGTCTTACGTTTGCAGGTCGTCTGCAATCCGTCCCACTTGGACAGCGGTAGACAGTTGCGATTGTGGGAACCTTTGAGGTAGAAGCCGGGACCGCAAGTGAACGAGCACTCAGTGTCGATGGGCATTGCTTCGGTCAGTCGTTCTGCTGACATGCTGTAGTTTTGGAGAAAGGATTTGTTGCGTGGTGTGTAGTCGAACAGTAGATCGAGATCTGGATTGCTACACACGGCCATGCCGTAATAAGGAATACTAAGCGGTGGACACTTCTTCACTGGAGAGGACGATGCGCCATTGTAAATAGCAGAAAATTAAGATTGTTGGTTACTAGTCAATTATGAACTAGGTAATGCTAGTAGTTATCGTCATTTTTCTTACAAAGCACTTACTCGTACACTTTGCCTCCGTACCGGACCATTCCCCATTCTCCTGGCAAAGACGGATGCTGCTCCCGGTCAACTCATACCCCGGCCGGCAGCGGGTGCCACATGCTGCGTTTAACACCTGACTGCACGGTTTCGGTTCCATCACAAAGTAACCATTTTCCGGTGCCTGCAACTCTGAGCACGTGATCGCTACACAGCGGCCATCTTCGTTTTCTTGGTAACCGCGGGGACATACGCACTCCTTTTCTGAAGTAGCTCCGAGTGTTAGTGTGATGTGACGTGCATGTGGACATGACTCACATACCCCGTCCTCCGTCCAGTAGGTCCCGTTCGGGCATGGGTGACAGTCTCCGTACAAACCCGACCCAGTGAAGCCCGGTCGGCAAGTGCATCGGTAATGGCCGGAGGTGGTGAGGCAACTGCAGCCAGCGTGTTCGTCGCAACAACTTGCCGCCTCAGATCCTAGCTGTTTCACCTTTGCCTTGTCACACAACCGATCACACAGTGACCCGTTAGACAACGGCGCCGATGGACCATGGCGATAATCAAGATGAAGTGCCTGCCGGACTAGGGACTCGAACTGCTCGAAACTTGAGAGCAAGTAGCGATGCTTAGCCGATGTTACAATACTAGCTAGCTCTTTATCGTTTCCACTTTCAATACCGATCGAGAAGATCTTTACTCCCGCATGTTTAAGTCGTTGTGCGATCGGTATCGGACTTTGTCCGTTCGAGTACCCGTCCGTTATAAGAAAGATTATACGCTCTGAGGTGCTGTCGCGAGCAAAAATCTCTTCTGCTTCCCTTAGCGCGCCGTACGTGTACGTGCCACCGCCACTGTACTCGATGCTCGGTAGTTGATAGTTGAGGAGCAGACATTTATCGTTTTCGGGCACCGGGTTCGATATTTGATCGACGTGTCGGAAAATCTTTTTACGCGAGCTGAACGTGACCACCGCAATGCGTGTGCGGTTTATGCTCACGTCGAGCCCGAGGAGAAGCTTCTTCACAAAGCGCAGCTCGCTCTGGAAATTGATCGGGCCAACGCTTGAGCTAGCATCGACCAGAAACACTATGTCGAGTCGCTGTTTCCCATTTTTCAGCATGTTGATATTTTCCTGAAATCGAGTGTTCGCCTGCTCCAAACGTCGATGTGGAGCGGTTGGCTTTTGGTGATATTGCGTTTGCTCGAGGCTTTGTTTTTCTCCATTTGATGCTTGATCGGTGACTTGGTTTGATCCAACTTGATCCAATCGCTCCATTTTGTCAGTCGGATACCACGTGCTGGACTCGGCATCGTACGTACTGGATGAAGGTTCAGGGAACTGCTCTACGGATTCGAATGTTTGCTGACCTTTGACAGCACTATACACTATAACTAATATCACAAGCAGTAAAACCACACATCTATGTATCGCTAACAACCGTAGCATCTTGGCACAATGCTAACGACTGTTACAGGTACTATTACAGAACACCACACAACACTACGTCCGCGCATTGGGGTCTTTGATTTTGCTTTGACGTGTCGTGCTTTACTTCCTGCTTTCTAATCACCCACGCTCTAGTTTGTGAGTAAGTTGTGTTGTTGTTGTTTTTGTGTTCGCATTGCGCTTCCGAAAGAGTACTGTATGCTTATCAACTTGAACCAGTGGTCCATATATAATCGTTACGTCTCCGTCAGACATTCCGATTCGGTGAGCGTACCCGCGCGCATACAAACAAAAAAAAAATACAAAGATCGTACTTTAGTTTTGTTGGATGGTTTTGTTTGGTTTTAGTTTGTGATTTAGATTTTGTTTTTATTTCCTATATTTATATTAAATTTGAAATTTGAGTTTGATGACGGTCTGGTGATGGATGCGACAGCCGCACCGAACTTTACACGACAAGACTGAGGTGCAAATCCCATCTCAGGCCATTCTTCGCTCTTCACTTGAGCGGAAAAGCCTTGATCTAGGAGGACTCCCTGCTGAGAATTTGGGATAACTCGACCAGTTTGAACAATCGAATCGTTATTGTATCGTGAAACGTGTCGGTTAATTATGCAGATGTATACGCATCGTATCGCTTCAACAACGACGCTGCAATGAGCAAAGATTATTTATCGCGGGAATTCTGAATAATCATATATTTCGGCAAATAAGTCCTGCCGAGATTCCTCCGTGCTAGAGCCTTACTTAACCTAGAAGAGCGCATCACTCGGTTTAGCTTCTCTTTAGTCGTTTGTGATAGTTACGAATCGTGTAGATCGCGAACCGTGTTTTACAATATTATTCGTCCTGTACGTCCTTCTATCTGTTAATTTGAAAAAATCTTTGCCAAATTTTATGTTATTTGTAAGTTTACTTACAAAAGTTAATTTGTTTTATTCGATAGTAACGGTCAGGCCGTATTGCTTAAGTAAGTTGACTTTACAGCGTTGAAACGGGAATGAAACGGGATGAAAAGTAAGTGAAACGGGAATGAAACGGGATGAAAGAAACGGGATGAAAAGTAAAAAAACGGAACATGGGGAATGTTTGAAAAAGACAATTCATGTAAAGTCTAATATACTGCAAACATATTTATCAAAGATGATATCTACATATCGAAGTTGACATCTGTGCGAAACTATTGTTTGTTGGAGGAAACATCAAACCAAACAGCTATAGTGTTAACTTATTTCCCTCTATCTGGCCTGCCTACGATTTTGCACGTTGTACTGGTATAGGCTGCTGTCAAATAAATCTCCTGATTGTTCTGTCCAATGCTGTCATCTTCCATTCTTGGTTGATCCCCAAAACTTTCTGCTTTACTTCTCTGGTCTACTTCTCTATTGCTTACTTCAACCAATAAAGTCGCTGCGCTGCTTAACACCATGTTCCAGCCGTCAAATTATGAGTAGAACATTGCAGAGTTGCAATGGAAGTTTGCAATCATATACGGGAATCGTTCAAACAGTTAGGAGAATTGTCAAAATCGGCTAAGAAGTTTTGCCGTCAATTTTGTGAAGAGATACTATTTGCGAGTAAAAAATACGTAATTAAATCGTAAAATATAAATAGTAAAAATTACTTAAAAAACGTTTGACTTTTGATACTAGCTTTTACACGATAATAAAAAAAATCCCCACCTTTGTTAACTGCTTCACCTGCTAAACACATACAGTGAGCCCAAAAAGTATTCGTCCATCCGTATGTTTCACACAAAAACGTTAATTGCGGACGTTTTAGACAAATTACAGTTAAGCCGCGGGGCCACTGCAGCTGAAATTTTTTTCAGCACTCACTTTTTCAGGGCTCGTGAGTGGTTTTTCAAGATCTCTGTTTTTCAAGAAATGTAGAGCAGCCACGAAGAAAGTTTGAAAAAATTATGAAAAACCAATGCTTACTCGATTGGAAGCACAAAATGTATATATATTTCCGCTATCAAATAATGCTGTTTGAGCATATTTTTTGCGTTTTGTTGCATAAAACATGTTAAAAATTAAAAAAAATATATGTCAAATATTTGTTTAGAATGAATACCCGCGTGAGCTCCTGAAATTGAAAAACCATCGAAGGTGGCCACTAGCGCACGTTTGAAAAAGTTATTTGAGCACTGAAAAAGCAAGATGAGTGACTGAAAAAAATTTCAAACCTTTTTCAGCTGCAGTGGTCCCGCGGCTTTAAACTATTCATAAGGTTTGATAACGGAACCGTTCAACAATTTCTGATTAAAAAAGGAGCAAGGATATAGTTGGATAACAATGATAAAAACGATAAAACTAGAAAAATCCATGTTATGCACGCTCAAAAAGTATTCGTCTACCTGACATTTTCTATCACAAAGTCTGCTTTGATTGAATTAAATTCCCAGCCAATAATGCCACAACCTAGTTCCTTTAATCTTATATCAATCTAGCATGCTGTGACCGAAACTGACCTCAAATTTCCAATTATTTTGTCCATTTAGTCGAATGGGTACTGATGAAACTTATGAATAGGAAAAACTGAACAAATGATTGCATAATCTGCCCAAGTAAGCATACGAAATGATTGGACTTGTAAATAGACCCCGTTCTACAGTCTAGACGGCGGTAATTAGGCTTAAAATCCTTGAAACTTATTAAAATACGCCTCAAAACGGCGGTCCAAATCAAATTAAGTTTGAAAGGTGAGTGGTTAATCGGGTGAAATCTGTAAAAAAGTATGTTATCAAGTACAGTATTGGCCAAGATGGAGCTACAGAAGCCCAAACACGTTAGGAACAGTGCGTTTTGTAAGCGAGAAAGTAAATTCAACATTTTTGAGTCGGATAGCAAGCAAGAAGTATTGAAAAAACTGAATACCGTAATGCATCCCAAACATTTGATTTTCACTATGAAACATGGCGGTGGTTCCATCATGGTTTGAGGAAGTATGAGGCCAGTAGGCGTTGAGAAATTGCACATTATGGACAGGATAATGGTTCACAAATCACATACTTACATCATAAAAGACAATTTGTTAGCCAAAGTGGACAAATTAGCACTAGGAAGGTCATTTGTTTTCTAACAACATAAAAATCCCAAATATACCACCTTGAATATTGTATTGTATATAAGGTTGTTTTAAAATACCGCCAAACAGTTAAATTCATTGTCATAGAGTCCAAACATGAGTCCCATCAAACTACTAAGAACATTTTTGAATGAGCCAATTCGTAAACGGTCAATTTCTACCACCAAATACCTGATTTGAGCTTTGGTAGAAGAATGGGTCAATATACCGCCCAAAACGGGTCAGTTCAATGGCACGTAGATCAGAAATTGTTTTGGAGGCCAAGGGTTACCCTACAAAACATTAATTGAAACATTTTATCTTCTTAATTGATAAAATATTGAGTGCAAACATAGTGGACTCTTTGCACGTGCATAACATGGATTTTTCTAGTTTTATCGTTTTTATTATTGTTATTCAAGTATTTTTGCTTCCTTTTTTAATACGAAATTGTTGAATGGTTGTTCTGTTATCAAACCTTATCTTTAGTTTTGCTGTAATGTGTCTAAAACGTCCACAATTGACATTTTTATGTGAAACATACGGATGGACGAATACTTTTTGGGCTCACTGTAAATTATTCTTCGCTTACTAGCGGTGGCAAGGTACACTGTGAAAGAACAAATTTCCGTAGTTCCATCTTCATCGGGCCAATAAGTATCATTATTGTTCTGTTAATCTATTCAATACCTATCATGAAAACTGTTTTTGTGAGAAACCTTCATATGAGTGATATTTTTCGAGGTCCCTTGGGTTCTCTCTTCTCCAGGGCTCACTGTATATGGGCTTTTTTATACCTAACTGTTTCATTTTTTTCTTTTTTTTTGTTGAGACTTTGGCAGTAACTGAAGAATAGCATTTTCAATTTCCAAAAGGCAGATCGATCATGCCTTTTGTTAAACGCAATAAAACGAGAATGTAGTGGTGTGCGGAGCCCAAAGCAGAAGCTCGCTGCACACGTACACACCCTCACGCACGAATTTGACAGGTGCGAGCTGACTTGCCGCACGGTCTACAAATAGCTGACCTTGAAAGCAACGCATCACCATGGTGATGGTTGTTATGCCCGAAACGTAAACAAAATTGTGCCCCGTGTGTCAACATTAAAAAGAAACTGTTTGAATAGCAGTGCTTGTTCGTCTTGCTTCGAAGAAAACGTAGTTTAGAAAGCAGTGGATAGGAAATAGTCGCTTGAATCCTGCAGCACAACAATAACGCCAAGCAAAGCATGACGCTCTACTTCGACACCAAGGTACAGTTTCTGGACAGTGAGGCGATCAGCACGGTCAGTTCGTGGCACCCGGTGGAACCGATCTTTGCTGTCGCTTCCTATAGCAACGAGCGCGGTGGTTCCGTCACGATATTCGACGACACGGTAAGTGTATACCGCTTTGCTGTTTCGCGTTTGGATAGGATTTTCTAATAGCTTTGCTGTGCCTCTTTTAGGGCATCCCGCTGCGCGATGTCTCGTTCCCGGTGCATCCGACATCCCAAGCCACGGTGTTGACGTGGCATCCGGAGCGAAAGATACTGCTAACCGGGTGGGAAAATGGGGAAATCCATGCTTGGTTCGAGGGGAAGCGCGACTTTGCCACCGTTAACGGGCCGCATAAGTCGCCTATCATGTTGCTTGAGTTCAGCGAGAAGGGCGGTCGGGTGATAACAGCGGATGCGATGGGTGTGCTGACCGGCTGGCGATTCGACGGTCAGTCCCAGTTTCTCACGATGTTCAACCACGATCTGCGCGATCCGCTGCTGCATATAACGTTCCGCAAATCGATTCAAAGCGCCAGCAGCAAGGAGCTAACGAATCTGGCAAGGTAGGAACCGAAGAGTTATTGAGGCGAAAATATGATTAACGGGTCGTGGTACTATTTAACAGGGCTGCGGTGGCCGGTGATGAGGCGGCCTTGGACCAGCTGACGAGCTGGCGACCTCGCACTGCGGTACGCAATCTCGCACATGCGAGCGTGCATGATAATTATTGCTTTTACGCGTGCACCCAGGCCGGCATACTTTACTACATCAATCAGACCGGCACCTGCACGGAGATCGTGCGTGGTGACAGCATCCCGATCATGCAGATACTGTGGCATCCGAAGCAGTAAGTGTCCCTACTTCTGTCTCTATTTTACTTCCTGTTTGCCTTTGTGGACTAATCCAGTCGTTACCAAAGATGTTTCTATCGTCAATCAGTCGCCGATGGTTTATATCTGGTGGGCCTTGTGATTCATATGTGAATCTCACAGATGAGCGGAGGTTCTGATAAATTGAAATTGTTAACATTACCTTTCCTATCGTGATTTTCTTGTGGATCTAGTCTATTCCACATCAAACATATATACCTTCTATATATACAGTAGGTGAATGCTAACTGGATGTAAACATACCACCAGTTATCGAACAGTGTTCGCTTACTGGTGTTTCATTTCAACTAGGCGTATCAAAATAAAAATTGAAGGTAACTCTGGAGTAAGATTAATCAAAAACCTGCATAGAGTGGTACAAATTTGACTGTGATTTTTATGAAACACAGGTTCTATTAAGCACAAAAGGTAACATTATGCTCGACAAAAGAAGATTAGGGACTATTTATTCTGTATATCCTGTTCCCTTTGGTGTTGAAATTGAACACTTTTTGCTTTGCATTTAAACTAAACTTATTAGTTTAAGGGTGTCCAATAATATTTGGCGAGAGCGAAACATTAACAGAAGACGAATTTACTTAATTTGATTTATATTTTTACGTTGACGCAGTCTTAACGAGATTCCGGATGTTCCCTGTTTTGTCGTTTATGTGTTTTTTACCTGACTGACCGCTCAGTTAGCGAAAATCCAGTTAAAAAGCAAGCCAGTTGAGAAGCAGCCAGATAGCGGTCACCTACTGTATATACCTTTGGTTCCGTAAAATATGACCAATCTTGCATTTGTTACATTTTTTGGCTACTTAACATAGAACAAACTTAAATTTGATTACAAACTGTTTCAAGTGAACAGGTGAATCCTTTTTATAAGTTGAACGAAATTTAAATATCGTATCATCGAAATCTGTTTTATATATTTTCATATGTTTTCATCTCAAAGGGGCCACATAATTTTGGGTGAATTCGAGGCTCCAAAAAGAAAATACTTGCCTGTTGTATGTCATTATTTATGTGTAATTAATGTGTTATTTATGTGTAATTTTTATTTTCCGATGAAATTGTTACAAAAAAATTACATAATTTACATAATTGATTGAGTTTTTAGGCGTAACCATCCTACTCGGTTGTGTCGACCATTTCTGGCTTACGAGACTTATTTATGTATCACGTTGTTGGATAGTTGTTGATGATAATTCCCACCTCTTACCCCAACACAGGTTTGAGAAGGACGAAAGTATCTTTAAGATAATACTATTGTGATAATAGGTTTACGTAATCAAATAAACAAGCAAGTGGTGGCATTAAAAAGCGCTCCAGATATCCCGGGGATATACACACCTCCAAGACAACCACCAAAGAAAAACGGATCATTCTCCATCGAATACTATGTCATCCCTAGCATCCTTTACATAGTTTGCCAAGAACTCACAAGTGAGTCTGCCTCACTAATTATCAGGACAAAACTGCGCCTAAATCCAACGAGTGTGTCAGTTCAATTTTCCACTGCTTCGCGCGTGTCTCAAACTTATGGTGACTCTTTCTTTTTTATTTTTTGTTCTCATTTTTATAAAGAAAAATCTTATCATCTTAATAAAGATTGTGATGATAAGTACAATTATACATAGCAGTGTTACATTAGGCATCTACATACTTTTCACATTACACAGATTGTTTCACTTAAATGGCACACCTACGTTTAAAAACTGGCAAGCTGCTCGAATTCTTTATTTTTATGGATAGTGTATTGTACAACTGAACTCCTTTGTAAAACAAAAAGATCCAAGCAAGTTGGGAAAGCAAGTTAGCAAGTGAGATGCTTCGTCAGTCTACTTATCACTACAAACTTCTTTGCCACTTGGTGATGACCCAGACTATGTGAGTGTTGATTTCAAATTGTTATCTAATATGACACTAAGGTATTTCTCCTGACGGATTCGTTTCCCTATCCCCGATTTAATAGCAATAGATGGGGTACTGCCCAAAAAACCGGCAGACATCACCATATGTTATGTAATGGGTTTTTTTATGTTCAGAGCCAGCTTTTTGTACAAACTATCTAGTGCAGTGACTCCCAAAGTTGCCCCTACCGCCCACCAATGGACGCTGGTAATTTTGTAGTGGGCTGTGAGAGTGAATTAAAGCTTTATTGGAAATATTTGAGCTTCAATTTAAAGCCTAAACTATGTAGCCAACATTAATCGCCAAATTATGGACAATTTTTTAAATTACTTGTACTAGATGAACATCGTTGTGCCTAGCGGACTAAGGATTGTCATTAAAATAGTATATTGCACAAGTTGATCTGGCTATGATTCCATATCAATAATCAGATGTATCATTTATATCAATTAAAAAATGTCAAAAATTATTAAAAAATTATTTTAAATGCTTTTATGCTTTTTTTGCTTCACAAATGATTTAAAATAGGCCTGACCGTTCTTCTTCTTCTTCTTCGATGGCACAACAACTCAGTAGGGCCTGGCCGTTACTACAAAAAAAAACTGGTTTAAAATGGGTGTTAAAAACCAAAATGAATGAAAAGTAGGCACTGAATGAAAAAAGATTGGGAACCACTGATCTAGTTCTTTGAAAGTGATGTTCATCAGAGACTCTGCCTGTTTAATGTCTGTGTGCGGGATAAACAAAACAAAAACAAAAAGATTTATCTCACAATCTTTCAAAACCTGTTTCATGTCGTTGATGTAAATGATAAACAAAATTGGTCCAAGAACACTTCCTTGTGGAACTCCAAGGGTGTTTTCTAGAAATTCTGATATACAGTTTCCAAACAACGTTCTCTGGGGTTTTCCTGTTTAGTAACCTGCAAACCAATTGAGCTCTTTTCCCACTATACCAAAACGTTTTAAGGTTGATAATAATAAAGGCCTATATTGATATTTTTTCATATGCGCGTTTTACATACAAGAAAACTGCAATAACAGATTCTATTCTATTCATCAACACCTTCCACCTATCCAGTACAAAATTAAGAGTAGGCTCACAAGAGTGTCCTTGCCAAGTTCCCGATTGCTCAAGAATCAACAAATCATTTGTTATGAGACTGTGTGAAATCGTGTTGCTGTAAGACTCCTGCTGTTGCTATTTCTGAGCCAATATATTCAAACTAGTGATGAACCATTCGTCTCTTTTCACGGATCGATCGTCGACCCTGTGTGAATCGAGTTCGACCCGTGGGTTTAACGGGTTCGAATCGGGGCAAGTCAATCTAGGTTCAGGCCGACCCATTGGTGCAGCGAGTTCATGGAGTTTGGGTCAACTCAAACTTGCTACACTAACGGGTCGGTTCGAACCTGAGATTACCCGACCTGAACTCGATGTTCCCACGGGTCAACGAGAACCAACAGGTCGAACTCGCATATGGTTTGCTCGACCCACGGGTCGACCCAATCTCGTTGGAATTTGGTATACTACTCGAACCGCTTCGAGTCGCTTATGGATGGCTCCGAGCTGATAGGTTCGGGTCAACCCGCCCTGTGACACATTGTTTCAAAGAGCATGCTTAGAGTACCAATTCCAGCATTTAAATGTCTGTTAAAGTGTTTCACAACGTCCATGGTTGATATTCAAAACAAGTGTTCCAGTGATATTTTTAATAACGGATCAGTAGCAATATAGATCAAGTCCGTGCTATTTTAAACCCGATCGGTCAATATCATGCTCGGTCTAGCAATTCGTGTGAATTCATTGACTTTTTGCTTTTATATTTACCGAATCCATTAAGCTTCTGAGCTTCGTAGACTTTTCAACATTCAGCCAATCAATATTGAAATCACCGACGATATTGTTTAGTTTTCTCAAATCCAAAAACCTGTCCAACAAATCTTTCAAAATCCCTACAAATCTTGAGTCACTTGCACTTGCTGAATGATGCAATATACTATAATTTCTTATAATCATACCCATAGAAACTGCTACCCCAAGAAACCCGTGTGCCTTGTACATGGCCGTACGCATGCGACGGACTTAATTGCATGCCAATGATTCATTTCAAAACACCTTAAGAACAATTTCGCTCCTAGCATTTAACAGGGACTCCTTTCGTGTGGCTGGTATGTGCTGGTATGTGAAAATACAGGAAAACTTTTTTATCGATTACGTGAGTTTTAGAAACTAAGACCAACAATGGCCCCTTTTATGTTTCTAGCCAGAGGCTGAAATTTTCAGCCTGTCAATTGTTGGTTTGTGTATCAGATTTCGAGCAATTATCGAGCAGTATTGCAAATGAAAACATTGCCTGGTAGCGTCAAACAACGCGTTAGTTTATTTTAGTTATTGAAGCCACTTCTTGACAGTGAGTGTAACTGGTATTGC
>KB671992.1:0-39861 GCA_000349105.1 Anopheles epiroticus | reverse complement strand
CCTATTTCTTATTCAGCGCTCAAAGCCACTTAAATGCCCCATGTCACACAGACTCACGTACGGAAATTAGCTTCCTATCCCCTTATGTGAAGCACCGAGAAGAGTGACATAAGGGGTGAGAAGGGGAGAAAGGGGCATTGACTTATCGTCGTGCGTTTTCGTTAGCAGCATCCCGGACGCCACCAGGATCACGATCCGTTAACCGCATCCACGTCCTGGGCCGAAATCTCGTCAGTGCCAATTTCTGCACAATCTCAAGCTTTATTAGCACAGCGTGTACTCCACAAACTATCACCCTGAGATGGCATGTGCGGCCTGAGAGGAGGCAAAGGGAGAAAAAGCGGATGCTAATCGATGAACGTTGGGACGAACGACACTCTGGTTGTGCTACTTTTCTGAGGCCTCCCCCCTCCTCCCCACCCGTTTCCAAATGTGAAAGAGAAAAGAAAAGAGAAAATGTGTCAATTCTTCTCTTCGCCACATGCAACACAAGAACTCGATTAATATTTCATTCGACGCGTTGATTAGTTTCCCTGCAGCAAAAGTGTGCCGCACACCGACACGGGAGGAAGATCAGCATTCCCACGGGGCATTTCAATAAACGTGCCTCCCGGGGACGGCAAAGGCGCTACACGAATCACCATTCAAAAGGCAGAATGCAAAAAAAAGGGTTTTTTGTGTTCTATCGTCCCATTGGTGGGCCGCCGCAGCCGCAGTGTCCTCCTACCAAGCGGGGTGAATAAATCAAGGAGTGCTTTTGATGGTGGAAAAGTAACTGCAACAAAAAAAAAGAGTTTTAGTCGCTCAATCTCGGTCGGTGTTGTTTGTGGAGGGATGGGAGTGTGGCTGCTTCCCTTGCAGCGTTTCCCATCTAACAGATTGCGAGTGGTATGCGGGAATGGATAGCAAGCATTCTGGTATGTCGAGCAACTCCGCTTGGGACCGGTTTGAGCAGTAATCCTGTGGCGGTTGATCAGCAAACCCGTCAGTCGTCTAGAAAAAAATGGGAAGACGCTATCCAATGTCCTACCTACCTAAATACATCATCATGAACCAGGTAGATTGCTTGATGCCCTCACCGTATCCCTCTGTCTCTTCCGGGACTTTTGCCAATGAATAAACAACCCTCGGAAACAGCTTTGGACTTGCTTTTTTTGTGACAGACGTCGAAGGGAATGATTTACCATCTTCCCATCTTACATGGTTACACTTTTACTTTAGAATCATCTGCGGTCTGCGAAAAGGTTCCAACATTTGAGCCCTAATCTTTGCTAGCTTTTTAATAGTCTTTCCCAAAGCGAAACAAAAAGCGGGTCAGACTCCATTAAGCAAAGGATGAAAACAATCACTCACAGCTCTGACCATTCCCGGTGTTTCTAGAAGAGGATTATTATTTTTTTGGGAGAAAATATTATCATCCCCACAACCGTAGTGGATCCCTCCAGCAAAATGTTTTAAAGACTTGAGAAACCACCCTTGCAAAGAAGAAAAGCTTATGAATTTTAAACTATCAGCTTTCACCATTATTGTCACGCGTTTCTACCGGCCGCCACTGCTCCAGGTGAAACGTTTGTCGTTGAGCAGGTTTTCGGGAACTTTTAACGTGTTTCATTTTTTAGTTTTCTCAAAATGGATAAAACTTTAAACGGCTCGTTCACCGTGCAAAGGCGTAGATAAAGTTTGCGAGGTAAACATAATCATGAAGACAAACTTCGCGGCCACCGGCAGCCGGTTTTTGCTGGTGGTGTTCCCGAGCGGTGGGTGTCTAGCGCCCAAGAAAACCTACCACCCATCGTTTCCTTCCAGTCTAGTCACACAACAATGGGGAAATAAGATCAAACAAAACCTTTTCCTCCAAAACGGTCGCTAGTGTTGGTGTACGTCTAGTGGTGGGAGATTCGTTCCGCACCTGGTAGGGTTCGTCCCGTTCGTTCAAAACAAATTATCGAGGCTAGACCTAACTTAAATCCCTGAGTAGGTTTCTTGCGCCAGTATCATATTGAATGAGAAATTACGCTCAAAGTAGCTAAGCAAGTGTTAAAGACAGGGAATACGGAACATAATTTGCAATTCTAATCTTGTTCTCACTAGGGCCATCTGGTGGTGCGTAGCGGAACCGATTATCACCACGAATCGGCGTTGCTCCGCAGGAAGCTAAAGGTTTGATATTTTTTTAAGAAAAGTTGGCTTAAGAAAGTATTTTAAATAATATAAAAAATACATTTTAAAGTAAAAACATGTTAACGTTGTCTTGATCATTCGTGTGTGCTAAAATTGGTTTTGACAGCTTCCGCTAACTCTCTATAGATGGCGCTAATGCAAAACCAGCTTGCACTAGCGAACTTCGCCCAATTCACCCAGTCCTATAAAACCGTTGGAAGCTTAAACTAAATACAAACTTCCGCTATGAAATTGATATAAAGTGATAATGGTGATATAAGTGATAATGGACAATGGTTATATCTTGATGCCTTGTAAAATTTCTTGTAATTCCATAATCTATTATTCTTTTTTGCCAATTATTCAAATTCATATTCTAACTATTATGTATATTGGGTAGGATTTATACCTATATTTTTAAGTGCAAATGATTTTTTCATTATTTTACTTATTTTCGGTTATCCCCACAAATAAAACAGGTTAATTTCGTACAATTTCTTTCCAAAACGAAAATAGAACTTTCCCATCACTAGAACACACGCTACGCACGTCACCGTTGACGTGCGGCCACTAGCCGGTTTCTTGTTTGCCGTAACACGATTCGTTTCCACCGCTCGTTGCAGGAAGCCATCGAAGACTCGCTGCAAACAATTCACGACATTGCGACGGAAAACCTGGGCGCCCT
The DNA here is from genome assembly GCA_000349105.1 of Anopheles epiroticus. NCBI lineage: Eukaryota > Metazoa > Arthropoda > Insecta > Diptera > Culicidae > Anopheles > Anopheles epiroticus. The sequence continues at coordinate 37,016 of KB671992.1, read as the reverse complement.
CTGCCTAACTAAGCTCTACCGCCCGCTCAAGATAACGCTCAACCCGGAGCGCTATACCGGCGCCCGCCAGAAGGCAGACCTGGCCGCGGTCGTCCTGCAGGACGTGGGAGTGTCACGCCACAACGGTAAGTGTGATTAATAATTAACATCCACCGGGGCGAGCCAGAAGAAGCCGGATGGATGGGAAAGTTTGACGCAATCAGCTTCGCAAAACTTCTCCAAAACTCTCAAACACTTCATAGAGTTTCACCCTTTTCCCCCACCGCTGTCGGCTGGAGCGTGATTGACGTGCCGAGCGTAAAGATTATGGTTGCTTGCGAGCTCCTGGAACCTTTCATTTCCATCACATTCGTCTAATGATGTTCAGCCATTCGCGTACCATTCCACTAATCACACTCGAGAAATCAATCTTACCATACGCTGAGAACGAACCTTCGGGCACCGGCTCTGAAGTGATTGACTGTACCGCTTCAGAATCTTGAGCAACTCAACACTATCCTCACTGTACGGAATGCCACACCAGACCAACAACTATTATTGTTTGCTAATAATGATGTGCTCAATGGCCATTGTGCGCAGTACGTCTTGTTTATCGGGCATGCACAGGGAGCTATCAGGGTGCTGTCTTCAGTGTTTATGGGGCACTGCGTTACAATAGCGTTTCCGGCAGTTAGACACAAGAGCAACTCAATGAATTCGCATCGCTCAATCCCTCGCTTAATCGATTATTTCACTATGCACGATAATTGGTGCGCACAATCATTAAGCAAATTAGCGTCGAGCTGTGAGATGTGATTGATGTGCTCTCCTTCGGACGCTTTGATGTGCTCTTCTTCGGTAAGGAATTACGCGGTGCAATCTCGAGGGGATTATTCGCCAGCTATGCAACGGAGAAATGATTGTACCGAACGAAAAAAAAAACATAATCAAAGCATCTCTTGTCGCAGGTTTGCTGGACGCACTGGCGAAGGGTTTGCTGTCCGATGCACACGTCACCAGTGCTCGGATTCTTTCGATCAACGTTACGGATGGGTTGCTTACCAACTCCGTCTGGTGGAATAAAGAGCCGGGCGGTATGGGCGCTCCATTGCGCATCGAGGCGGAAGGTATAGCGATCGGTACCAAGCCCGACCCGAGCTATCCATGGTAAGAATCATCCAGCAGCTTTAAAACCCCATAGAAACAAGAAAGCTAACAAGAAGCCACTCTTCCATTCACAGGTTTGAAGATGAAACGTCATCGCCCGGTCTTCGGTCGCCCAAGTTTACGCCGACACCGCCCGACATTTCTTACAAGGGCTGGTGGACCTACCCGTACTATTCCTGCGGCCAGAAGAAGTGGATCCTTTCGTACAGCGTCGCAATCCCACCGATGGGTCGTCATGGGTAATGTTACGCTCTCCTGCAAAACCCTCTCCAGCGTAGAGTGTGACACCGCCTCCTAACGACTGTGTTTATAATCCCGACAGCATTCGTGGCTTTCTCAGCATCGACATCGACATTAGCGATCTGCAGGTGAACCAGTGCAACAACCCGAACCGGTTCGAAATCCTCAGCTACAATCAGCACCTGCGCCAGTACTACCCGTTCGTGCGGAACCTCAAGCTCGGCGAGGACGAGCAGATGCGTCAGATCGAAGCCTTTCACGGTTCGCACAAATGCCATCTGCACAGCATGCGGTGCGAGTACCGGCCGGTGGTGACGAGCGTCATCGGCCCAGCGTCCTTGGCGGTCGGGCTGAACGGAACGGTCGGGGCCCTGATGCTGATGGGTATGGGCGGCACAGTAAACGGGACGTCCGGTGGGCTGACCGGCGGTACCACGCTGCAAACCGTCGTGAACGGGTGGACGCGCGGTGCGTATCAGTGCCGGTGCAAGGATGGCTTCTACTCGTTCCGCCATCCGGACGGGTTCAATGGGAGCATCATGGAGGTGGCGTACCAGGAGTATCGGGATAACATCAGTGCGTACTACAAGGAGGTGTTCGTGTGTGTGCGATGTGCGCCCGGGTGTGCCACCTGCACCGGACCGGAACCCTGCCTGGCGAGCTATAATTGGGCTTTCAGGTAAGGACAGGGAACGGGGAATGGTTTGGGAAGTGAGGTTTTGTATTTTGCGTTTTGCTTGAAATGTTCAAAGCACTTCATTTTTCGTTTCTATAAAATTAATAACATATAGGATGCATTATTATTTAAATGCCAATTCATCCAGTGGAGTTTACTAAAATACAGTATTAAAATTATCGTCTTGTATTCCCGATCTCACGTATCACGCACTGAACAATGCTAACCCTCAATATTTTTCTTAAATAGATGCAAACTAGCAAGTAAAGCTTGAATATTAAAAAAATAGAATAAAATGAGAGAGATTGTCTATAGCAATAAAAAGTCCAACTGTGGCCTTGATGTAAATGCAAAGTAACGTTTTTTTTATGGTGTAGACGCTACACTTTAGAGTCTGGATAAATGTATATTTGTTTCATCGTAGACCTTTCTCCACTGTCACATTAGCTACAATATTTTAACATATTGGGTTTCCCTCTTATTCATAAAAACACGCTTGAGTCTTGATCTTTACTAGCGTCATCTGGCGGTGGCTGGTGGAATCGTTTAGCACCTTGAATTGGCAACTCTTCTGATATAATTATTTTTTCCTTTAATTTCACTAATGCGCTTGAATATCTGTTTTATAAATTAAACATGTTATGTTCTTATCTCACAAAACGATGAAATTCTAATTATGTACGACGCTTATTCTTAAGACTATTTTTTAACAGTTCTTACAAGCTACCAACAGCTGGCAGTAGTATATAACAATGTCAGTGTCAGTTTACAATAAATATAAAAAAATTTATGCCGCTATGTTTATTTTTAAACTTGTTCAGTCATCATACCACATGCATGTAGAGACAGTCTCATTCCTCTTAGATTTAATGGGTTCAAAAGCAACAAAGTTGAAATTAAATACAACTAGCAATATTTTGAAATGCTTTTTACGAGAGGCCTGAATGTTATGAGATTAATGCTTTGTTTAACAAACGTATCACTGTGTAAAGATCGGTAAAATGAAACTTTAATTTATTTTGTGTTGAAAATTTCTACATTCTATGTCATATTAAAAAGAAAGTTCTCCCGCACGAATGAAAAAGAATTTAAATCGCTAGGTATGTTTCCTTTAATTTAAAAGTCAACGAATCGATCGATCCAAACTCACCCAACTCTTTATTTAAAATTTCCTCTATTCCTCTTTCTCTTTCTCTCTCCTCTAGAACGACGCTGCTTACCTTCTCCATCATGTGCGCCGGGTTTACCGTCGTGCTCGCACTGTACATGTATCAGCACCGGAAGGTGAAAGTGTTCAAGGTGGCCAGCCCAATCTTTCTCACCATCACGCTGCTCGGTTGTGCCTTCATGTACCTGGAGATGGCGGCCATCTTCCCGATCCTCGACACCTACTCGTGCATCGCCACCAAGTGGACGCGCCACATGGGCTTCTGCGTGACGTACACGGCGCTGCTGATGAAGACCTGGCGCGTCTCCCTTACCTATCGCGTCAAGTCCGCCCACAAGGTGAAGCTTACCGACAAGCAGCTGCTCCAGTGGATGGTCCCGATACTGCTGGTCATGTTTATCTACCTTGGCACCTGGACACTCTCGGCGCCACCGACCGCAGAGCGGGTAAGTTGACACGAATTGAAATTTAATTCTCTCCCGTGTGTAGCTTCGGCTTCCGTTGTTGGTCCGGGACCGGTAGATCCAGCAGTACACATACGTAATCATTCGTCGGTCGAATGGGCAACCTCGCTAGGGTGTAATAGAATTCTCTATCGTCCCTAATTTACACCATGCTATCCCTTTACCAGTGGTGAAAACAGGACAGCAGTAGCTGGGATTTCTGGTAAAGCTATTATTATTCTACCTTTTCGTACCGAACACCGCCTCCACGGTACCCACCGTCGGTCGGTCGGGACTGGTGTGATGTTCACTGACTGTTTCAACCTTCACACACGCGCACATTGGGAACGAGCAATACATTTTTAATAATCCGCTTAATTACTCCTCCGGGCAGCCATAAAATCATTATCACCAAACTTGTTCCGGTGTAGCTGTTTTAGCACGTACGAGGGACGACAGCCTACGTCTGCTGGAATGTTTTCGGTTGGTCGGCACGGAAATGTCGACAGTGCCTACCGTCAAATGCGCTGAGCCCGAATGAGGTGAACTCGGAAGGTGGAGCATTGCTTTCCCCTCCACTCATTAACGGCTGTCCCGCAACGACGGTGCGGCCTGGTTGCAGGCACGTTTTATTTGTTATGCCGAGCTATAAACGTGGATCTGGCAACTTTTACCCCCGCTGGAGCGCTTTGATTGGATCACGTAAGGGAAGCAAATCTAGCTAAACTATTAGCGTGCAAATGATGGTGGCGCTCGCATTTACTGCCACCGGACAAGAAATATGATCAAATAACGCTCAAGAGTAAATACTTTATTTATCGTACAAATAGGTCTGAAGCTTGTAGCGCTTGTGTTGGGAAAAGAGCGGCGTAAGCTTCTTTTCACTACTCCCCGGGGGTGCTGTTATCGGCGCTAAACACGCACACATCCGTCGTGCTGTAAAGAGCAAGTGGGTGAAGGTATGCGAACCATTTAGCGTACCCGGTTTTGAGAGAGAAGCTAGGTTGAGATATAAATATGCGTAAAACCCAAATTGCCATCTGAATAATTGAAAACTCTTCGGTTTGTTTAATTTGGGAATAAATTTAGAAGTTCGAAGCTGTTTAAATTCAACGTTTTGGAAAATTCTATAAATAATTAATGCTCACTTCAGCGCGAGATTCTCGTGTGATGTACGTCATTCAACTTCAGACGCACATGTAGTATTTTGTTAATTCAAAGGACAATTCTACCAAGCAAAACTATTTTTAATAAAACACATTCACGAGATTGCTTTATTTGTTGTAAGCTTTTTGAAGCTGCTTTTTGTTGTAAGGTCCCTCTGAAGTATTTTCAATGTTGGCAAAGCATACAAACATGCATGAACATATCAAGGCGTTGTAGGTCGCACAAGACGAATACAATTAGCATTCACAATGAAGCAATTCGTTTTTTTAGGCAAAAATTTAAAAGTCACTTAATATGATCTATCTGCCTGCCATCGAGACTGCGCCATCAAACATATGAAATTGACTTTTAGCTACTTGAGATGCTGTGCAATTTCAATTTTGAAGTTTATTTCAAATGCATCCCCTAGGTGTGCCTTACTGAATCGAATATATAACCGAATTCTTTAGATCTGAATAATAATGAACCAAAAACAGGAGGTGATATTAAGAAACAGTCATAAATGTATGCGAAATTATATGGTATATCGGTCTTGAGCAAAAAGACGTAAAGGGTAAAAAACAGGACAAGAAGAGTGCATGAAAATTATAGAGAATAGGAGACGAATACGCTACAACAGAAAAGGCATATGAGCAATACTATTTATGTAAAATAAAATCATAACTACTGCAAAACACAATCTAAATGCAATCATTATGTAATAAAACTTAAATAAAAGCTAAAGGATGAATATCAAGACTAGAAAAAAGTACTACAAAAAAACTTGATTTGCAAAGCATTTTTCTAGGATTTATGCAATATGTTCAATAAGACATTGAGCTGTAGAGTTATATAATTAAGTCTTTCAGAAGAAATTTACCACATGCAAGATATTAATCGTTGAGCAATGCCATCCAATTTCTTTCTAATAAGTAAACACCAGAAGCGCAGGAAAAGCCCAAACAAATCGATAACTCAACGAGTAAAAGAGTCAATTTTATGTCTGGGAGTTTCAATGGCTTATTAAAAATGTTGATTATATAGTTGAAAATGCTGTCGATCAGGCTACATATTTGACACGATTTTACCTATTCTAGAATCAATTATTCTAGACTATCGTTCGATGTGTTGTTCCAAGGAATGTTGGAAGGAATGTTCCAGAACTTTAAGAAACAGACAATACTTTTGACGTTAGAGTGTTCCAAAATTTTCCCAACACAAATTTAAATGAGGCAATAGATCTTTATGTACGTTATATCATATAAGTAAGATGCATAAAATTCAGTAAGTATTTTCCTTAAACGCATTAAACTTAAATACCCCCCCTTAGGTTGTAACTTTTTATTCATTTATACTCCTGCTTTTCAGCGGCTCCATTTCATTCTGTGCTCACCGTATTTTATCGCTCAAACTGAGGAATAAAAATTCATTATCGACAGTCTCGCAGCTATTACTTGCCTGTAAAACTCCGCCTCCAACAAAGAGCAACATAACGCAAACAATATTTTATGCGAATTTCACTACCAACGCTCAACCTTGAAGCAGTCAGCGAGCTTCATTGCAGCGAGTTCTAAATTTCCGCCTCTTGCTTCCCTTTTCCCGCTCGCAGATCGAGGACCAGTACGGACTGATATTCAAGCAGTGCTCGTACAACTGGTGGGACCACAGCTTGGCCATCGGCGAGGTGCTGTTTCTTGCCTGGGGTATACGCGTCTGCTACAACGTGCGCAACGCCGAATCGCTCTACAACGAGGCGAAGCTCATCTCCTACGCCATCTACAACATAGCCCTGGTCAACACGACCATGGTCGCATTCCAGTGAGTATCGATTAGCTTCTCTCCTTCCTTCCACCCATCGTAAAGCATAAGCTGAACGAATTTAATGTCCTCCAGGCTGTTCCTCCTTTTTTTTTGTAACTGCCATCGTTAAGTTTCCCCTTGCACGATTTTAAGCTCCTGAAATGACCTTCCGACTACCGGTAAAGGTGACGTAAAACGCACCAGCCGTCGGGTTGGGCAAAGTCTTAAGTCCTTCAACTTCCTTCAACTACCACACGCCCACCCACCCGCCATTAGTGGACGATTTTAGCTGAAAAATTAATCCTTCTCGCTGGTTTTCACCACCTTCTTTCCTCCCTAACGCACTTCCTCTTGCAGTTTGTTCATTTTCCCGCAGGCCGGACCGGATATTAAATACCTGCTCGGCTTCATACGGACGCAGCTTTCCACCTCCGTCACGATAGCGCTCGTGTTCGGGCCGAAAGTTTTGCGCATACTGCGCGGCCAGGGCGACCAGTGGGATCACCGGGCCCGGAAGCGTGGCATCACGGCGTCCTTCTCGCTCAACGGCATCGGCCTGGTGCCGGAGGAAACGGCTGACCTATATCAGGAGAACGAGGAGCTAAAGGTAAGGTTGTGCCGTTGAGTTTGCAGCTGACCACAGCCAGTCGGTGCGTCTCCTGGGCAGCTGATTTTTCAATTTTCTCTCCCCGTGTGCCATTTGCATTCGACACTACACTTAACCTGCGCTTTCTTCTATGCATCTCACTCTTTCTCCTTCCCTTTACCACACGTTGTGTCTGTGCAATCAATCGGAAAACTCGTTTCAACTCAACCGGCACCATCCTGATTGCGTCCGGCGGTCGTGTACGTGGGTGTATGTGCGTTTGTTTTTCCCCAAAGGAAGAAATTCAGAAACTCGCTGCTCAAATTGAATTCATGAAAATTGTTCACATGGAAATGAACAATCGCCATCTGAAGCCGAAACCGGGCGGCTACTTTACCATGAAAAGCCCGCTCGGAAAGTCGTTCGGTGGCGCGGGAGGTGGCAGCGGAATCGGCGGCGGCAGTGGCAGTGGTTCGCATCGGCACAAGCACACCACGAAGGACGACTCGGTGAAGGAGCACAGTGGCGTGACGGAGGACGGGCACAGCGGTACAAACAGTTGCTACTCGGGAACGGCAAACTCGATCGGGTGAGTTTTCGGTAGGCTGGTAGAGTTTTGGCAGTCGAACCAAAACGTCCATTTGCAGGATTTGCAGACACAAAATCGAAATCGTATAGGCAGGCGGAAAAACTTTGTAACACTTTTGTGTGGCTGGGTTGGGCCAGTTCGTTGGTTCAACTTGTGGTGTGATATCGTTGGGTTGGACTGCTGATCAAGCTTTTCTGTTTACGTACATTGGTTAGAGGGTGTCGATTAGTGGAATTGCCTGCAGGGAAATTGTTGCTCACTCGTGAGAGTTTGGAGCTCAATGATGATTTATGCATTAAAGTTTGTGATCGTTTTGTATGCTTTGCGGTAAAGGTTGCAGTTGCAAAAAGAAATGAAAAAACATTTAAAATTTTTATTTTGATTGCCATATTTGAAATCATCATAATTTTAGATGATATTTTAAAAACATATCATATTTTTAGGCACGTACAACACTCAAACAATGAAAAACATGAAGCAAATATTTGATGAAATGATGAGTCATTTTTAAGCAACATAGCATGACCGTTGCTAAGTAGTGAAAAAGAGTAATTTATAAACATTTCACTCCTTTAGCACAAAATTTTTGGAAACCTTCATGAGTACAACAATTTCAACCGTATTCAGGCTGCTAGAACGTACAAAGTACTGGGCGCCTCCTTAACGCTGCTACTAAGAATGACATGAAGGCGCCTGGTACATTTCAATTCTTTCCTATTCATAAAGATAACTGCCATCCTGATTGTGGTGATGTTTTGCCGAAATTCGAGTTATATTTGCATACAGATTCACATTTTAGTCACATTTTTTTTTTCATCCCAGAAAATTAAGAGATATATTGAGCGCAGTGCAGTTTAGAATTTCATTTTTATTTACTATTTTTAAATGACATTCTTTTTTTAATATCTATGTTATATAGTTAATATCTAACTATCTTTTCTTGTTTGAAATAGCATCCGTCCCAAACTCATAACCAACCTTTCTTTACTGGCAGTGATAACGTCAAAGAACCAGAGAGAAAGTACAACTCAAAAATTTGCATGTGAAATTATTTTGATGAACAATGAGCGAAAGCCTTTAGTTTCATGGAGGTCATAGCTTTGCAAAATGTGCTCAGTTCTTAAATTATATGTGCTTTCATAGAGATGTACTAGCATTTGAAACATCATATCTGTTGGCGTGCGAAAACGGCAGCGCTGGCACCCAGAACAGATAAAACACCGGGCGCCTCCATAACGTTTTTACCAAGCTACTAAATATACCAAGGAGGCGCCCAGTGCTTTTAAATTATCTTTTGTTTTGTACAATTATGACTTTTTTCTTTTGTTATTCTCAAGGTACTTTTTTTCTGATTCAACTATGCCTATTGCATCACTAAAAAAAAACAGATTGTCAAATTTTAAATAATTTTCAAATCATTTAATCATACGCTCCTTTGTATAATTTTCAATTTGAAATTATGCACTGGTTTCGCAAATACCTCAAGTGAATATGTTTTAAGTTTAAGTTTAAGTTTAAGTTTAAGAAAGGACTAGGAAAATAGTTTCAATATGCCTCTCACTGTGTACCTTTTCTAACGAATCCCAGGGCAAGTAAAATGATTTTTATTTTTTTAGCATAGTTAACTAAATTTGATTATATAGATCCTCATGTTATGCATACGAGCATGAGCACATTCGCTATCTACCAGCACCATTCGACTTGATGAAAATTATTTCGTCCGCAGAGGCTTCCCTTGCACGAACTTTCTTTGAAGTTTGTCCATTACGTGCCCTCCTAACGAGCCACAAACCACACACTTACACACCCAGTCTCGAGTAGTGTTTGTTGGTTGCTTTATTTGCTTAATTTTCTCACCCATTCTCCTTCCTCCGCCCCTCATAGCTTCACAACATCACTACCGACCGTCACCAACACTACCACCACCACCACCACCACGGCAAACAACAGCAGTGGGCTAACCGAGAAGGTATGACAAGGCAACCGAGATGGACGCGCGGCAACGGGAGACTCCGATGTAAGCCCGCACCATTCCTCGTCCAATTCTGCCACGTACACGGCAACGGACAGTACCAACCATCCCAGCACTAGCTACAACATCAACTACAGCGTCAACCAACCGGGCTGGGTAAAGCCTTGTACCGGCGCCGCCAGCAGCAGTGTTGGTGCAAAAAACGCACACTCGGGCTTTAATCTCAACCGCATCAACAACAACGGTCACACCGGCCACAGTAGTAATGGTGGCAGTAACGTAAATAACGGAGGTCCGTGTGCTTCCGACGGGTGTTCGCCAGCAGCAGCAAGCGCCGGTACCACTGGCAACGATCACGATAACTGCAATAACAATCAAGCCAACCCATCGTGCCTGCAATCTGGTGCGATCGTGTCCGGGCAGGCACCATCGGAGGAGCATAATCGACTGAACAACAACCACATCCTGGTGGCAGCGGCCACCGATGAGTGTGAAGGGTCATCCTACCTGCCATCGCCCACCATCTCAAGCAGAAGCGGGCCGAGGGTGGAGGATGTCTCTATCGGACCTGGCAACGATACGACGACCGATACGAGCACGCACACCACCAGCGATACCGTCGATCAGCGGCTACCCGTGTACGTATGAGTGGAAGAAGGTGGCCGGTGGAATGACACCGAAAGCTCCCACCACCTGCAAGACACCGATATAACCCCCACTCTCTCTCGGGTTAGTATTGCCCATTGTGTTGCGGACAGGGTGAGTGATGAGCGAACGCGCCCTGCAGCGGGCCCCGTAAAACATAAATCCTTCAGCAGCACAACGAGGGCGGCACACGTAGCGGTAGCGCATTAAATATGGCCGAGACAGCGGACATGGAGCGGACACATTCCGCAAGCACAAGGATAAATGGAATGATGGCAAAACCTGCCCAAAACCCACCCACCCGCCAAAGCACGTGATAATGAAGAGAAACAAGTGACACGATGTCAAGCGAATTACATTACCAGCCAGCCTGAGCCACTTGGTTGGTGTGCAAATTCGCTGGCATTTACCCATTTCCTATTTCCTTTTTTTACGCTCTCTTTCACTCTCTCGTACCCTTGGCACTCCTGACCACCATTACGCGCTGTTTACCGAGCACGGCACGAGAGTGTGTTTGTACGTTGGGGTGTGCTTTTTTTTGGCGTGTTTGTTATTACTGCCAACTGCCGTCTGTTCTGCTTGTTATCTTGTGTATCCCCTGACTGACGAGGGGGCCGGACCGTACCGGTTTCTCTGTTGCTTGACGACGCGTGGTCATGTTTTATGCTTAAGTTTGACGCCTACTCCCGGACCGAAACACCCGGAAGCCGGCGGGAAGCAAAGGGGAAAGACTTTCGGCTAACCGTACAACAACAGAAAAAAGGGAGGATGAGAACACTGCTGTAGCTAGGCAGCTAGGATGATCTGTTTTTCTACAGCCCTCGACCGTTCCCCGGCGTACCGTGTTGTTTATTTTGTGTGCCGTAACGTTTGAATCGAGACGGGGAAGTAACAGGACACCGGGGAACGACGATGATTTATGCCGCTGCCGATGGGAGTTGGAGCGGAGAGCGGCGACGGATGTACCGGATGATATGGACGATCGCATCACAAGCAGCGGCTTTCCAGAACTAAGTCAACATACGCGCCGTCTCAAATGGTAAGTAGTAGTAGTAGAAGTAGCCGAATTTGAATAGTATTAGCATACAATCAAAAGTGTCTTAAAGAGCATTCAGCGATCGATTGAACATAAAAAAAGGGGTTCGAACCCAATTTTCAGTTTGGTTTCTACAAGCTACAGCACATAAAATTGTGTTTACTATAGTGATGGGAAAAACGGCTCCGGGACCGGAGCCGGCTCCGACCGGCTCCGTAAAATTTTGGAGCCGGCTCCGGAGCCGGCTATGCTTGCTCCGGAGCCGTTTGTTCGGAGCCGGCTACAGAGCCGTTGGTTCGGAGCCGGCTCCGGAGCCGTTAGTTCGGAGCCGGCTCCGGGCAACAGTCGGAGCCGGCTCCGGAGCCGTTGGTGCGCTCCGGAACGCACACCACTAGTTTACTATCAATTTAAATCCTCTGACACTGATTTACTAACATCTTATGCTATTTTCTGGAACAGACGGTCTTAAGATATTACAACCCTTCGTTGACTTATACTAAAACATGTTTGTAAAGCAAATTGCATACATTATGTCGGATTTTATAAGCTGCAAAATTTTGCAAAATGTCCAATTCATGTCTAACTATCACTTGAAGATTATACTATTTTAATTTTTTACTTACTTTATTTTACTATACTATAGTGGTAAACTAACTAGCCCTAAAACATGCATTGACTTACTACAATAATTGCACAGGGAAAGCTTAACTAAAGAACGCAGAAAATTACCTGCTCAGTTATTCCTGTTTTAAGAGCTTCAGGTACGTTACATCTCATAAGTAACGCTCCGTTTCTTTGCCCATTTTAGGACAGAAACTCATTGAAGGAAAACCAAAAAATTAGTACGATGTATTGTATTTTATTTCTCTGAACCCAATTATCCTATAGTCAAGACATTATTCAAAGACATGCTGCAAGACATTTTCTGACATTTCTAAGAATTTTGGAGAGCAAACAATCCTCAGTGTGCTTAGCGAACGAATTTACTTAGTGTGTGTGTGTGTGTGTATAGTATGCCATTACAACAAGCAGAATAAAAAGGTTTTATTGCTACACAATTGCAATGCCTCACGGCCATACGACCTATCATTTAATCAATAACGATTATATGAATTAAGCCCCTTTTAAATAAAAGTTGCCGATAGTATTGCATACATTTAGGCGCACAATTTTAAAGTTTTCAATACACTGTTTAATTGTGCACCTATTTTTTTCTGTTAATAATACTTAATTTCCTCCTAAAGACCATCTCATAGCGTTGAAATAACATACAATGTTGCACGCCCTGTGTGTTTCTGCCTTCACAGGCCGACACGCGCCAAACGTTTCAACAATTTAAATAATTGCCCAAAGCGTACGGCTCGACACGCTTCCTCTTAGCTCAACCGTGCCAAAACGGCTATGCTTGAACAAACATCCGCTCCCAAGTAATAGAAAGAAAAAATCATACAAAGAGCAGAGCGAAAAAAACCCTACCACCTCAAAGAAAAACCTCTGGGTGACGAAACCGGAGCGAAAACTTGACCAAGACAAACCCGGAGTCCTGCGACCCGTTGGGAGATTAAAGGATTTTTCACTACACTACTTATACACGATGGAGGCCTCCTTCCTTTGCCTTCCCCCCCTTTACGCGTGCGCGTCTGTGCGTGTTCACGGGACTGTGATGATGGGGAAAAGGGAAATTACAGACATGGTTACGGTTGAATTTATTTGTCCTCGGTTCACTGACGGGCCTGAACGTCCGACGGAGGCGAGCACCGGGGGAATGCATGTACACTCTCGTCAGCTACGGGCGCAAACTGTTGTAAAACCACTTGTCAGATGCACAAATAGATTAGAGTGCAGTCGGTGCTGAGGGTACTAGAGGGATGCTGTACGGTTGCGATGGGCTAGTGTGGTCTCCCAGGAAGAGAAAGAGGCCAGCGAGATGGTCTATTTTCGTAAGGAAATAAAAAGATCATCCCTGTGTGTGTTGGGTTTTGAGGGGTAGGCAAGATCAGAGTAACGGTAGGATAATGAAGCTTTAAATTAAAGAGCTCGACTTGAATATCCTTGCAGAGAGCCTTTTCATGCTGGAGTCACAGTCTAAGCGATAGGGTACTGTACTTCTAATTAAATTCAGCACAAATTAGAAAGAAAGCCTGGACAAAATAATAATAAATACTTTAATAATAAATACTTTAATGATGATTTTGAACTACTACAGTAGCTTAATCTTGTTCTACACTAGCGTTACCTGGCGGCGACTTTTGGTCCTTTTTGGTCCCGCTAGTCATCTCCAGGAGGCGCTAGTGTATGATTCATATTAAGCAGTTAAATCACTCGTCGTACAGTCTAACCTTTGCAGAAAATACCTTTTAAGTTAAATGATTTTCTTGAGTTATTTTTGAACGGTTTTATCACTAAACTGAATGTGGCAACAAAGCAGATTATCATTAAAGACAGTTTCTAGCCCGATAAGAACATATTTGATTCAAGAAGTTGATGCTTGATAGTGCATTTGTCTTTCAGTCTGACTGCATTTGGTATTATTATCCAATAATATCTATTAATAAAATGTAATGTTAGACTTTGATAAACTGTGAGCTTAACACAGTTATAAACCAATAATCGATCCATTCACACTAGCCCGACACTTCCACCCTCGTACATACAATTTGTAACCCTTAGAAAAAGTCATATAGATAGATACGAAATCTTAATGACTGCTAACAATAATTTAATCAAAACCTCCTCCAAAATCATGTGTCATTCATTTTCCTTTATACATTCAATCAATCAACTCTCTCCGGACAGGAAAAAAATGCAAGCACGTTAACACAACCGGCCAAGGGCGCCTGGTCCTGGCTGCGAGCCCATAAAACTGTTGACGTTTTATTCGTGCACGATGCAACGATAAATTTATATGGCTGTTTCGCAATAAAAAACCGGGAACTGTTCGTTCCTTTTTCCTTGTCGATTGCTACATTGATTGGAATATTTCTGTATCCTTAAAACGGACTTGTTTGGACGGACCGATTAAAGTTGATTCGCTGACGAGAGCAGATTTCGACTATTTAATGTCCATTGATTTACTGGCGCTCAGCAAGGTCAAATCGGATATTGTATTTAGCAAACTTTTGTATCCAATTTTGTTGCTGTTATTTGAATGTGTAAATTCACATAGCAACACTACCACCATCAACATTTATCTCTGAATAAGCAAACGAAAAGCTACACACACCACACAACTGCAATCCCAACGCACAGCTGCAATCAAAATGCAATTTAAATAATTACAATTCTAATGTAACACACCAACACCGCACCAACCCCTCCACGGTGCGTCGAGGAACGACCAAAACCGGATCCCACCATTGGGGACACATTTCCCTACGGCTGCAACGATCAACTTCCCCGACTCACAGGGTGCACGGTGGTGTGGTTGTGTTTTTGAAAATTGTTACTACATCACTTTAGAATTATAGTCACCCGGTCCTCCCCCCATCACCCCTGGTTTTGGCCGCTGGTTCCCTGCCAAGTTGGCAAGTTTGTTTGACGTGCGAAATGCTCTTTTCTCGCCCAGCAGAAAACACACAGAACACAAAAGAACACGCTTAGCCACGTGTGCCTGTTCCCTGCGTTAGTGATTAGTTACCAAACTAGTTAACGTTGGTTGCTCGGGCTGCCGTCCCGTTCTGTGTTGCTGTGCTTTACAGTTCCAGTTTCAAACTCGTGCTGCCATGTTTTACATGCTGCTTGGCACAGCGCCCTCACAGACGGCTGGGGCCTGAGCCTGTAAAATGCTAACAAGTGTTACGGAATTATGGTTCGTCTCTCACGGGCCAAGGCACCCCGGAGAGGAAGGGAGGACGACGCTCCGCAAATGAATCAAAAGTGAACAATCAACCTTTTCTGGTGGGGTGTGTGGGAGAAGAGACGAACTCTACCCACTACCTAGCTGTTGTGGAATGTTTTCTGTTCTCTCTGGAGAAGCGAGAAAACCCGGAAGCTCGCTTCTAGCCGGAACAACAAAAGGACGCAGCTGCACTGTACGTGTGCACAGGCGGAGGAAAAACGAGAAAACTTTCCCATCAACGTGAGTATCATCATCAATCAAACTAATTAAAATTTAAATTACCAACCATGGTGTGTACCCGGTGGCTATGGTAGGTGGCATCTGGGTGTCGTCCGATTCGAGCTCGGCTTGTTGCACCTGCCGACCTTTTGCTGGCGCGTATCGGAGAGTCGAGAATCGAACCACCGATTTGACCTTTTCGAGACCAATAATCAGGGCGAACGCTATCCTGCGGAAACGACTTCCAGCAATCATCGCTGTCGCAGCATGGAGCAGAAATTCATAATGCTTCACCCCTTGAGATTCTTTTGCTCGCCGAGGAAGCCACTGCAGCGAGAGCAAGCGGGGGGATAAAATAGCAACAGGCCTACTTGACATTCCACAAGTAATGGCATCCGAAGCCGGACTCTAATACTTGCCGGCTAAAGCTGCTTACTGTGCAGTACTTAATAACAATCCCGAACGATCGATGCAATGCCATCACACGCTCCCTCAGAGCTCGTGGCAAAAAAGAATCAGAAATGGAATTCGAAGGATTACACCGCGGTCAGGGCGTGCTGTGGCAGACTCACTGTGACAATCTGTTCGTTCAATCGCACGTGTCAAGTGTGCAGTGGGCCTACCAAATCCTGTCCTCATTCCAGCTACCGCAGGAATTGGGATTTTTGTGGTGTTGTTTTCCTTTCGCTTCATTTCCCTCGGCAGAACACTGATGAAGTGCTACAGGTGATTGTGCCAATTCCGCGGATAGGCCCAACATGCCACTCCAAGCTGGCAGGTGTAATGAAAAGTATGCAAATTTGAGCATCACTTTTGGATGCAATGCAATTACTGGCTGACCGGGTGTGCCGTAGAAATCATAACAATTTGTATCGAATGTATTGAGTATCGCGTTGTGATGTGTGATGTGATATTTTGGAGATACAAGTCCTGCTGTTTTCCTTAGTCGTTTGCTCCAAAACTTTTTCTGTCGATGCAGTGTATGTTCACTCGTTGATATCCCATAAATTCCAACATCCTCGTGATTCAGTGCAAGAGGTTTAGTTTTGATTGTTATCGGATTCTTGTGGGTAAATCAAAGAATGAATGAATTAATTAAATCGATTAAAAACTGCTCAAACATGTTCAGCAACATAGCTAAATGGCAAATATTTCATGTTTTTTATTGATATTACGATTTTGCTCCATTAGAGATTGTGTCGGATCTACAACAGGAGCCGCAACAGGAGCCGGCCCCGACTCGCTCCAGACACCTGTGGAGCGAGCTTCGGAGCCGGCTCCGCACCGTTCGCTCCTGAGATCTGCTCCGACCGCCCTAACTGCTCCGGATCAATCTCCGCTCTAATCGCTCCGAAGCAAATTCCGCTCCCACCACTCCTTTCCCCCCGGAGCCGTTCCACTTCAACCAATCCGGAGCGATCGGGAGCTCATTTCTGCGAGGGTGGAGCGGAGCTCGCTCCGGAGCGGTTGGAGCGATAGGTACTGAACCGGCTCCAGCATGATGTCGGAGCGGCCTCCGGAGCAATCACTTATGCTTTCCTCCATTCGCTGTTATACGACTTTACTTTAACGCGTTTGTTCGATAAGTCTAAGGGGGTAATCCATAAAATACGTAACGTTGAAGTTTAGATAGATGAATGGAAAATGAATGGGTACACTAAGTCAAAGAAAAATGCAAAGCAAAAGCAAAACTAACTTATAACTGACCGACTCCTTTTGTCTCATATTCTTACGTTCCTTCCCTCCCTCTGATTTGAACGCTACGTTATTGATGGACAGTGCCTCATGTCTGTTGTTCGATGATTGACCGTGCGTTGCCTAAGAAGAGAGAGTGTTTGGTGGGAATCCTTACCCTGGGCTTATGCGGCTACCATTGGACCACCGTACCGTCAACTGCAGTCTATTAAGCATATAGAAGACAAGAAGCATTTGAATATTTTTCTAAAACGAAAATAACCTTTTCACCATCAACTGTAAAATGATAATTTCATCATGTTATCAAGGTTTTACTTTTTTAACGGTCGTTAACTGCTCACCCCTCCTTGCTTCATAACTCAAACGAAACATTTTATAGTGTAGCATAAAATGGTATTTCCAATGAGCCTATCATGTCATGCCAAACATTTACCGGATTCCATTAATAGTCAACCAACGAAACATAAAGCAAACCTATACATTACACCACAAACGCTCCCCTGTACGCATATGAACATAAAAATTATTCAAACACATTTTAAACCCACAAACAAATACGATCCGTCCCGGAATACCCAAACCTCACAAAACAAAAGTTGGTTTTCCTCCCGGAAAAGTTGTGTTCCCTTACATTCCTGTACCTCTGGCATTCAGGCACACGCCCCTTACCAATCACAATGCCATTGTGGATTGTGCACTCCGTCCCAAAATAGGCTCCGGCAGGCGCCTGTCCATCAGACGTGGGACTGTGTGTATTGCCCGGAAAAATCATACCTTCCCGGCATCCAAAGCATCAGAACACCACCGGCAGGCACCGCAGCCCAGTTCGATAGTGCCTTGTGAAGAGGATGAGTTTTCATTAAATTCCACTCACGCGTACCATCCGCAATGTTCGCCTTCCAGTCCGGAAAAGTTGTTGCTGTGTGCGTCGATGAAATCAAAACCACCCCGAATCTGCTCACTTCGCCGGTCCGGGGAAGCTCCCTTGGCGATGATTTTTGGAGGTTTTGAAAGCTTTACGGGTCCGCCACATCCAGCGATACGCAAAATCCAGCCAGCACCAGCGCTAGTTGCCTTCCAGCAGCAATGTACGTACGTTCCACTATATGCTTCCGTGGGTGTACATGCCTTTTTTTTTACTCCTTTCGATGGAGACTTCATTTACTCTCCGGCACGGTACCAGGTTCAATTTGGTTCAAATGCCCTGGTAAAGCGGTAATCGGATTAAAAGGTTACTCTCCTTCTCGGTCGAAGCACTTGATTTCGATAGCGTTTTTCCCCGGGTTAGGGTGGAGGGGTGAAGGGAGAGGGAGGGGGGAAGGCACAGAAATAACGGGTTGTTTGGGGCTGAGCCGTGCTTATAGCAACGTGCAAGCAACGGCTCAGATCGGTATTAAGCGAGGACGCTCCTGACGCTTCCCTGCCGCCAGGAACCAATTAGAAGGTTTTTACAACGATGGGCACTTCCGGCAAGAGCATTTTTACATTGCGGTACGGAGGCTCCCCCGGATATTACTACCGATCTGTGTGGCATGACACACGGGAAGTTTGTGCGATTAGTTCCAGAAGCCCTTATAAGTAATTATTATAATTGCGTACAAATTCACTCTCTGTTTTTACTTCTGTTGAAAATATCATAAAAGGCAATGAAATGGATTGCCGTATTCACTCGGTATTGGTTGGTGTACCAGGCCCAAATGTCCGGGATGTCTTTCTCATGCCTCACAGGGAGCTTCAAAATCTCTGTGGGAGATAATAAAATGTTAATTAAATGTCTAGCATGCGGTTTTGATCGTCTTGATGCCTGTTGCAGAACGATCCGTAGTATGATGAAAGTATGATGAATTTAATCCATTCCTGTGACTTATTTGACAAGCAAATAAACTAGTTATTCGAGAGGTTGGATTTATTTTTTTTTTTGGATCGAAAATGGCAGCTACGCACTACCACCGATAAAACGACGATAGACTAGCTTTGGAAGTACAAAATGGGAAAGGAAATGTGAGACAAGTTTTGTGTTGGTAATTCCAATAAATTTTGATGGCTAAACATGCTCAACAGCTACATTTACAGAACTCCAGCATACAGTCCCATAATCTCGTCCCCATGTGCGATCAATCATGATTTCTTACCTACAAACCACACATTCAAGTAATTGAAGTAATTCGACATTTAACCCCGTAACATTCCCTCTAATTCACTCGATTTTAAATGGCAAAACCGATGATTGGAATATTAAGAAAATTGTATCGATCGTAGCTTTTTATCTTGAACGGTATCGAGATGCCACAATCGGTTCAAAATTTATTTATTTATTTATTTATTCTCAACGTGCATAGCCTTCAAAAGAAGATAATAAATGTTACAGCTCGTACTAAAAGATTTGGTTCCTTAAAATGAGTGTTCGTTCTAAGAGGGTTCACTGTTCAAGCAAGGAAATTGTAAACCATGTGCTTTTCGTAAGAACGATGCCGATAATATGGAAGGTGTTAGAACCAGTTTTTCATAATTTTCAAACGAAGGAACATTAATAATAACCATAAATTATTCAAATATAATACATTGAACATGAGATGTGTATTATTAACATTAATGTTATAAATTTGAGTGGTTCCAAGAGCATAAAATGCAGATTGCACCTTTTTTTGGGTGTATGTAGTCGTTGAGTTTTTAAACATTTTGTTAAATCAAATAAAATGTAAAAAAAATAAGCGAAAATAAGTCTCAACACCAAAAGTCTTATTCATGAATCAACTAAGATTTATGAAAATGTGCATTTATGTGGTTCAATTAGATTCGTTGTTAAATTTTAGCGACATTTTTTTCGTTGCTAAAGTGTTTGGCAGAATTTTAATTCCGTCTTCCTTGAGCTTGAACTTGAGCTTTGAGCTTTGAGCTTTAGCTGTTGTTCTATGTGAGAGAAAATGTCACAATAAACTCAAGTACTACACTTGACAAATTTATATCAACACACTCTATTCTTTCTATCGGATTAAACAGTGAAAGTTCATAGCTAAATCCACGTTTTTAGGTACTAAAAACTATTCCAGCTTAAAAGGCAATACTATGTTGCCTTTTACTTCTCTGATCCCTTTATAAGGTTTTCTTTATTTCCATAATTCTATTCAATTACCGTTTCGCAACTGTTTCGCCTCGTTCCTACCATCTTTTAATGGGGCAGAAAACACTCAATCTCAATGCTTTGCTTTCCCGGTTATTACTGTCTATTTACTGCTTAAGTGGATCTTATCTCTTTTGCTTTCATTTCCATCCTCGTTATCCTTCACAGAGAGCATCCCGCACACGCCGCCACGATATAGAAGCCCTAATGCGCACGATGTTTAATATTACCAGCCAGCACCAGCCATCGTACCACGCAAGGTAATGCAGATCAAGGACACACAAATACACACCTTCATTGCACCCAGTACATTTTCAATTTCCTTTTCCCAAAGTAAAGCGAATCAATCGTGTTTTGCGTTACGGGACAGGCGAGAGGAGAAAACGTTATCTCAAACGTGCGTTGCTGGAAAGGTGAACGAGAAGCAGTGCAGTCGAGACAGCCCACAGCCGAGGGGGAAAAAACGAAAAAGGTCAACTCATTTCCTACAATGGAGCAGGTTGTAGTTGCTTGGTTAGTTGGTTGGTTGGTTATTCGGGTAGACTTTTTTAACAACAACAAAATAAAACACACAACCCGCAACGTCGATCTTCTGATCGTGTCCATCTCGGAAGCGAGTCTAAAGAGTTTGAATGTAATGGAAATGAAATGGAAAATGCACGATAGTTGTCACACGGTATTAGAACGGTAGACCCGTATTAGCTTCCCCGAGGCAAACGCCGATACGTTTTGATGCGTTTTGAAAATGTAGCCAATCTCGGAGAAAAACACTTACCACGCCCAACATAGGATAGGAATTGGATCCTGCCGCTGCTACCCATGCAGCACACGTGCTGCAGGCCGCACAGATCCTTGCGATGCTTTGGTAATTCCAACGAGCGCGTGTACGTGGGCGCGTGAGCTTGTGTGCTAGTGCACCGCACAAACGCTGCAAAACGAAGCCATTTCCCTACTCGGTCGCTATAAATAGTGGCAGAAGCTCCAGAATGCAGCAGCCATGGGACGGTCGGTGCAAGACCCATCCCCAAACCCATACCCTGAACACACCGACCCCAGAGTTGATGACGATGATGATGTAGAGAAGATGAAACCCAAACAGGAAGCGCTATGGTGTTGCAGCACAACAACCAACACAAAAACGAGGCTAGTGGCAAACACATCCACCCACCTGCCACCTGCATCGGACGCCCCGACCCGGGCGCCATATTGATTGTGAAGGACGGACAAAAAATCGCAACCGTGCACCATAAGCACGAGTTTGATTTTATTTTATTTCCTTTCCCTCTGTCCACGGTATGCTTGGTGAAGTTTTGATTTCATTTCTCACCGCGCTCACCGTGCTTACACGCGTGGGACATTTATCAATGTATTTTGAAACTTTTTACCCCGCTTTTTCCATGTTTCATGCAGCACCTGTTGTGCTCTTGATGGTTTGTAAACTATTTATTAATTTTTCTTCACTCTTTGTCCCTTTGAAAAGAATGGCTTGTCAATTATTTGAAACCTCTGGGCAAGAAAGAGTTTATAATCACGGAAAGAGAGACACAAACAACAAACACGCTGAACTGTTGTTCTAAAACGAAGAACTTTACAGAAAACATGCGGTAAAAGAAACAGTGAAAATACAAAAAGCTGTTTTAAAATAAGCTAAAATAAAGCCACGTCAACATCTTTAAGATAGCAGAAAAATATACACGCAGAGGAAGTTCTAAGAAGAAATGAAATGAAAACATGTGACAAGCTGACAAAAAACGAAAAACGCTCTACAGTAATCAAAAAAACGATGCCCCTCAAAGATCTTTTAGTGTGATTGTTAATAGAGTAATGAATGTAAATGAAACAAGCCAAAAAGATAACTAAAAAGCTGAAGAAAAAAAAACCGAAAAACCTATAGAACAATGAGGAACTAGAAATGAAGATGAAAAAAAAAACAAAAAAAAGTACATACGATAACGCACACGTTACAATATACAAATGGTTTAATGTGTTTAGGAAAAATCTATTTAGACAACATCTAAGATGTTAATAAGAAACGAAGCTATAAAGAAAGGGGTTAAAGTAAAAGAAAATAAGCTAAAATTATTGTTAGAGTAAAATGAAGCAAAAGAGGAAGCTGTAGGAAAATGCAACAAAGAAAGGATGCAAAACAATTGCATTCCCGTTGGAGAAAGAAACCCAACCAAAAAAAAAACATAACAACTAAACAGCAGTAGAAGGAGAGGAGAGAGTGTTTTTACTACTAACGCTTACTAGCTAAATGGTGAATGTTCAACTTCAGCTGTATAACAGTTTCAATTATGGTATCTATCACATTGTCTATCTCTCCGTTATGCAGGTGTCGAATGTTCCGATGAATGGACCGGTTAACAAGCCAAAAAACATACACACACTCTTACATACACCCAAAAACAACACATAAAGAAGAGAGAATGAATGGAAGAAGGTCGTGCAGCTTCTCGGTCGCTAGTATAAACGAAACGGGAATAGTATAACAGCAGAAAAGTGGCATGAGCATGGTTTAGTACGGTTTATAAGCAGTGATTGATGTGCTGATTACATCTTTTTTGACATTTGTTTATCATTGTCATGTTTTGCTTTTTTTATTACATTTATATATTTTTTCTCTTATTATCATTTCTTTATAATTTTTCTCAAGCATTTTTGCAACTTTTTTATTCATTTTTGTTTCTACCTTTTTAAGTGAGTGTTTATCTTGTTTTTCTTTGTTTTATATTTTCGCTCTCACTTTTTTACCTCTCGGAAACCTGCGCTATTAGTTTGATGCTTCTATCGTTCGCCACCAAGACACTACCATCGTCTACTAGAACCTTGTACGTGTTCTGGATGCGAACTTACTCAGAGCCACTGAAACGACCATCATTTGGAGTAAAATTTTCCATCCCTTTCCCGACCCTCCCGGTGACGGTTTTTCGTACCTTCAGCAAACCATCGCCGCCCTTTAAGCCCCTAAAGGTGAATAACGGGCATAAGCGAAATGATAACACAGCAGCAGCAGCAGCAGCACACACACACAGGCAGCACACAGTTTGGAAGTGACCGCGGGCGACTGCTGCCACCAATGTTCGATGGGTTGGGCCCCACATGGCAAGGGGAACTAGGAGCCAATGGATTCCATTCCATACACGATTTCCCGTTCGCAATCTGTGGCCGAGCTTCCCTTTCCTTCTTCAGTTTGTGCTGAAGTGGAGTATGTGTGTACTGCAGCAGAGGGAACAGTAATTGTTTGAGTTCCAGTGGAAATACCTACAGTCTTTTGCAACTATTTGCGTCTCCGTCTAATTTTGAAACTTTTATTAATTTAATCATCAAACGGCACAACAACCACGTGGCTGTCCGTTTTTCTCTCTCTAAGCTACAAAAGCAACGGGAGAAGGGTTTTCCATTTTTTTACTTTCAAACGATTTCAAGACGGCCCTTCTAGAGCGCTTGTGTCTCGCTTCACCGACACAAAATATGCTTCCCGGTATGCAATGCTGTATTTGCCATGTCCAAAGTTTGCCGAAATTCTAAAAGTTCCTGCAAGATACACACACCCATACTGATGGCTAGGGGAAAGGAAAAAGAAGATGGATAGAAGAAAAGGGATTGTGTGTGCAGCAGGCGCCGGTATCGGTCCCGCAGCCCGCGGAACCGAACGCAGCCAAACGACACGCCGGCTGTGTGTATGTGTGTGCGCCGCCCGTTGGGAGCCGGGGAAAGTCACAGGAAAATTTAAAAATAAATTAACACTCCATCACACTCGCATGTGTAGCAGAACGTATAAAAGCGTGGAGCTTTAGCAGGGTGGAAGCGAGGAACTTCTTGTGGACCGCATTCCTATCTTTAAGCCTCTATTTGTGGGTAACTTTGTCTGTAAACAGTTTTTGTTTGTTGCTGTTTAATTTAGTCAATATTTATTTTTTGTTTCTGAGAGTCAACTACAGCACCACAACACAGGTTCATTGAAGACAATGAAGTAAGTGAAAGAATGGACAGAATGACTTTGCTAGGAAAGTGGTAAAAGCTAAAGAGCAAAAGAAAAAGAAGAGAAAAAAACATCAAAAAATAGGACGCAACGCGAGAGAGCACTTGAGATGAAAAGCGGACAGTAAAAGGAAGAACAGATTAAGAGAAGACATAACAAATGAACACAGAAACACGCAATCACATTGGTTAACACAGTATAAAGGTGAAAAAACAACATCATAACATAATAAATACAATAGAGCAAGTAGAATGTGGCTATCTTAATGGAATGTGTTTTTACGTTGTTAGTTTACATAAATACGGTCCAAAACACCGTTTGAATGTGAATATATGTGAAAACTGTACTGCTGAAAGCACGGGACAGTGGTTAACTTTTTAAGAACAATCAATTTTCGTTTTTTTTATTAAAAAAAACATACGACAACACTACCGGATGTGTAGCAGACGATGCGAGAAAACTATAAATTGAATATTTATAGTAAAATGCAACAACAAAGCAAAAAAAAACTGTTATACAATCAGCCCATCCCATTCTTACTATCGACGGAAGAGAAGAAAAGATGATGTTTAAAAGATAACTATTAACTCAAACTTTCTGTCTGTCTCTCCCTCTCTTTCTGATACAAATTTTCATCTTTTGCTTCTCCATCAACCAGCTTAACTGGTTAAACTTTGCTAAAAAGTCGAAAAACCCGCCAAACGCTGTTTGTTGGTGAGAAGAGTAACGCTGCCACTTTTACCGGAAACACAAAGTTCTATCTAGCTGCGTGTGCTACTCCATCACTTTGGATGGGGAAGTGAAAGGAAGAAGATTAAAAAAAAGCGATAATATTAAAATACAAATGAAACCCAAAAAACCACTTAAACAAAACGGATGTTTAGCAGTTAAAAGTAAAACATAACCAAACAAACTCTCTTTACTCTATATTCGCCGTATAAAGGAAACTACATAGTTTATGGATCACTGTTATCATAACAAAAGCAAGCAAGCAAACAGGAGACAGACAAAAACCACAGAACAGAACATGCAAATAAAACGTAAATGATATAAAATCGAAACTAACCTCCCACAAAACCAAGTGTGTAAACTATATTTGTACAATAAATTCTAAAACCTATAAGAATGTAACCGTGACTGTTTTGTTTTTCACTAACTACTCAAGGCCTACTGCCCGTTACAGTAAAGGACATATAAAGGTATCAAAGCGTTTCCTCCAAAGCCTACTATAACTCTCCACTCTATGACTGAGTTGTTTCACCTCATGAGGTTGGCTAGTATGGAGAGTGATATGATGAAGCTCCATGCACAATGATTTCCTTCATAAATTCGTTCAGGACTACATACACTAGTGGTGTTGCATCCAATGGATAAAAAGATATTCTACGTATCGATGTGTAGAGCCCATGTATAATTGAGATGATGGTTGAGGCGTTCACTTGAATGTGTGTTTTTGAATTTTTTATTTATCGTTTTATTGTTATGCTATCCCAAAATGCAAGTTTCCGAAGGATCTGCTTCAACTCCACTTCGATATTGCTTCTGAGTTTTGTGTTTCTGTGTTTTGTGTTAACTTCTTCGTGTCAACGCCACTATGCTTTCGTCGTTTACAATATCCATTTTCACAACAACGCTTGTAGAAGTATTGCACGACAAAAAATACTGATATGAAAACACAGAAAACTTAACACGTGAGCAACAGGTGGATGCCACATTTTGTACGTTGGTCACTGTATGCTGAGCATAAACATGAACAGTGGTTTGCCATCATATCAGTTTCGGCCATTTATTTATTTTTTATTTTAGTTTTTTATATTTTGTGCTTCCTATATTTTTTAATCGATATACAATCTTCATTTAACCATTCACACTCTTGGAATGTAATTAAGAGGCTATTTTAGGAGCTTTTAAATATTAATACATTTTTGAAATATTAAATTAAAGAAAATATGTCAAATTAAGAAACAAAAATATGAAAATCGAAAGGTTTTGCAACATTTTTCGACCCACACCCTTATTCGGTTCTGATTTGATTGTTTTTCTACTCCAAAACTGCAACATTTTTAAAAACATTTAAAGATATTTTTTTAAACCGTCTCCTTTAACTGTCATTCATATGACCACCGAAACGACCACATCAGCGACATCATTCCTTCCCGTGTGAGTGATCATTTGTTTACAGACATAGCATCAAACAAAAGTGTGTAATCTCTTTTAGTCAAGTTTCTATTCACAGTTCCGTGTACATTAGCATTCCATACGAAAATGAAAAGCATCATTAACGTCCTCCTGTTTGCCGTCAGCATCGGTTCCGGTAAGCATTCCTTGCAAGCTGGGATATTCCGCATTCAGGGACGCCCGCCTGCATGGGAGTGGCCCCTTATTACGCACCCACAACAACAGCAGCAGCAGACATGCTAATAACCCCCGAGAATCCGTTTATTTTCCGCAGCCCTCGCAATCCGGTGCTACCAGTGTTCATCGCAAACCGATCCGAAAGGGATCGACAACTGTGGCGCATACAAAGCGTTCAACAAAACGCAAAACATTGCGATCGAGTGCAATAGCGACGAGTCGCACATGCCCGGATCGTTCTGCATGAAGGTGGTCCACCAGAGTCCGAGGGGTTTCATCTGTAAGTGTGGTGTGCTGGTGGTTGATGGTGATTTGTGGGCTTTAACCTAATGGAAAACGTTTACTCTTTCCAGGGGATGGCCGATGGCGTCAGGTCATTAGACAGTGTGCCTCTGTGTCGGAGACGGGTGTTACCGGAGTGTGCAACTGGGGGGTGTACGAGAACGGTGTGTACTGGGAGGAGTGTTACTGCGTCGAGGACGAATGTAACGGAGCACCGAGCGTGAAGGCGACATCGTTTGCCGTCCTGTGCCTTGGAGTGTTGCTGTTCGTTGCTAAGATTCTATCGTAATATGTTGTGCCTGTACAATAAAGCCTACTTTGTTCCATTTGTTCGGTAAACGTTACAGCAAACCGACGAACTGATCCGTCCATGCATCAGAATATCATGAAACATTCCGATTGTGAACAATGTGAATCTTTACTTTTAAAGCCATTTTTTATACACAAACCAATCAATAAAACGTACGACAGTAGTGGGTAAAGTAGTTTTAATTAAAAAAGAGTTTATTCACTTTTAAAATTATCATCGGAACAGACACAAAAATGCATCCCGAATACTGTGTCTCAAGAGATTCGTTAGAGGACGGAATGTAGTTAAGCATCGGAAGAGGCACCGTTGTCATTGCTCTTCCATCTTCCCGGTTCACTAAAACGGCTACATTTGCGGCAAAAAGAGAAAAAGGTGCTCCTATGGCGTGCCACTGCGTAAACGGGACCATGTGCAGTTACATATGACGGAACAGGCCCATCGCCGATAGCAGCACGGCTAGCGAGACACTCAGCTGCAACACCACTGCGGTTGGACCGTGCAGCGCGCCCGTATTGCAGCCATCCTTGCTATTACAGGTACAGTACTCCATGAAGATGTTGTACGTGCCGCTACGCATCAGACAGAACCGCTCGTCACCCTCGATGCCGGGTTCGCCCATAAACGCACAGCTCCGGAAGTATCGCCACTCGCCGTTCACCTTCTGCCGAATCTTGCGGCACATCGTTGCCTGTGCCTCGGGCAGATGCTCCTTCCGCTCTACCTGCTTGCAGTCGGTAATCGAGAGCGTACTGTTGTCGAACGGGTCCGCACACTTTGGATCGGAATCGGAGCGACACTCCCAGCATTTGATGGCCGAACCTACGGAGCGAGAAGGAGAGAATTAATTTTATCTATCTTTGATTGAATGAACGATCCAATTTGAAACTTTTGCACGCGATAGAGCAATTAAAGAAAATTTTAAATAAATTTCAAATTTCCTCATATTGATCAATCATGAAAGCAACGATCAAGCGCGCAGGTAGGCAAGTGAACAGTACGATCGTAAACAATACACACCCATTTGGACGCCGAAGCTCAGCAGCACCAGCGTCAAACCGCACGCGATGAAATAAACACTTCTCGATTGCATCTCAGCTGCCTGTCTTTACTTTAACGGAAAAGAACACTTTCACAGTGTCTTTAAAGCAATGGAAAACGTTTAAAACACTACACTTAACATTAAAACATACGGCACCGAAGATGAGGCTAATTGGTTCGCGTTTCGAAAACAATTTGGACGGCGGATGATGCGATCGGTTTGACAGGTCGCTCTGTTTATGGTAGATGTTTCAAAACTGTACGGTTTCTGTCAATGTGCCTTGTGCTAGCGTATTTGACACAGCTGTTGTTGCGTTACGTTTATGAGCAACTAAGAACAGACATATATTTCTCCCGTGTCGTAGCTCTGCAGACCGCGCCCTTCGCATTGGTAATGAGGAAGACTCGACTGTAATATTTGGGGCACCCTGTGTTTCAAATGGTATTTTTGAGATTTTAACTACATTTATGTAAAAAAAATAAGGTTTTAAATAATACATATTGGTGCGTTTAAAGCTATTGAAGCTGTACGTTTTTTGGTACACCTGTTTATCTTGCTCCAGTTTATTTTTACAATCGTTTTGTTTCATCGCTCAGGGCCACCTGTTGATCCTGCAGGATTATAGTCCGAATGAAAGGATTCAGATGAAGAATGTGATCATTTCATTTTAAATGTTTAGTCAGCTGACTGCTCTAAATGACGATGAAGTAGTCAATCAAATCGTTGATTAATAAAATAATTCCACTCCTGTTTCCTTTTATAACACGACACATTCATTCGTATGTGACCACAACCCTCAATCGATGACATCCTGTTAAAACTAAAGTCGAATGAAAAAGGAAGTGCTTCAGGCTCTAAACCGAGGATATTAAATGGAACCAACACATTAATATTTGAATTCCAGTTAATTGAACACCTGTACTCACGTGCCACGCCTCAGCCATTACATGATTAATGCTCCGACCACGTGGTAAGCGCCTGAAACCATAGCAACACATAGGTTGCTACTATCGAGCCAAAAGCACAAGAAAGACGCCCATTTTAGCGCGAAGAACCGAATGCTAGAAGCGTAAAAAACTTTAATGATTTCTTCGTTAACATTTTCCACGTGAAGCAATATTTACATGAATAGTACAACACGGTTTTGTTCTTAAAGTAAAGCGATGGCAACTAACGGATCTCATGTTTTAAGAAAATTTTAGTAATTTTTAAAATTTTATCATTTATTTCCGTTGCGAGATCTTCTTCACAACAAAATGGAACAAAAAATGAATTCACAAGCGGATTAAAAAAAATATATAATAAGACCCGTTAGAAACCCGTAGAACCCTTCAAATTAGCTTCTTAAATTAACTAGAATACAAACCTGTTTAAATACCTTTAAACAATCGAATTAAAGCACACAACCGTCTGTTTCTGGGGAACTTTATTTATTATCCGTTTTTCGACTACCTTATGTACACTTTTAATATGGTATGTAATGCGTGTTGTGATGTGCGTAGGAAAGGTTTGCCAATCGATGATTGAACCTGAATGTTTTTCACTTGCATATTGCTGTGCTTGATACAATTTGGAAACGATGAAGGAAAGTTACTTTTCGTTGCTGTTTAAATTCAACATTCGGTGCCAGTTATAATAAAGGTACATTTTTCCAAAACAATTATTGCAATATGAATGGGTAACACTGTGCTATCCTGTCTGCCATCATTGTAACGTTTGTACATGTTCATCTTATATAGCCCTACGAAAAACTGTTACTGCTCTTTCTGTACTTACTGTAAATATAACACGATTGTGTGTGTGTTTTTTTTATTTAAAATTTAACGGCCTCAATACCGGTCACACATACACACAATGCTGCATATGGTGCCGAAAACCGTTTCATACAAATCTACTGCTTCTGTCTTCTCCTCTTCCGGCGTTACTTTTGCATACTTTTAGAATTAAAGTGTGAGATGTGTGAGGTGTGTGTTTACTGGTGAACAAAAATACTTTAACACTTATCGAAACGCTTAAAGCGTTTCCTGGTAAGGCAAAAATCCTCCTGTCCCTTTCCCCTTTTTTACGAAGGGAACTCGGGGAGGAGACTCAGTGCGAATGAGATTCTCTTTTCGCAAACATTGAACGCCAATCCATTCCTTGCTCGTCGTCCTAGTCGGCTCGTTTGGGGGATGATGGGGGTTTTAGCGGGATGTGTGTTCTTCCTTGCACGACGAAGCACCAGTTCCGGTGGGGTCTGTCCCGCGCTCCGACGATCATTACCAGGCGAGCAGCTTCGCCACGAGGGCACTGACCAGTATCATCAGGGCGGCCGGTCCGTACTGGACCGCACCGTTGCACCCGTCGGTGATGCAGGTCTCGCAGAACTCGGTCTTGATGTAGGACGGTGTCTGTGCGTTCAGGCACGAGTTCGGCGGCGTGTTGACGTCCTCGTAAGCGCAGGAACGCGACACCACCACGCGATCGTTAACTGGAATGATAGAAACACAAAAACACACAAGCATGTGTAAATAATTACATATCAATATGGATTTTGGAGGACGGTTGCGTTACGCTCTGGCACTGACGCTACACGGGGAAGAGTGGGAACCGAACCTACAAGGGCAAGAAGAGAGGTTCAACGGAGGGGGGCAAGAAGTGAATTCTAATGCAAATGCACCCATTCGCAAGCACCGGGACGCGAAACAAAAACGCATCTTTGATCTTGAAGATCTGATCGTAGCGTGATGCGCAAAGTTTGAGGCGTTTGAAGATCGCCCGTTGGTGTTTGTGTGATCGTATGGGAAACGGCTATTATATGCTACGGTTAACTGCATGCACAGCTCAATGTCACCCGCGCAAGGTTGGCGCAATTTTTACCCTTGTGCTGGTGTGTAACGGTGCATTTGCATTTTTGAAGTTCGACGCGAGGAAAATGTTTTGCCACGCTGGGCATGTAAAAAAATTCAAAACAAAAATAACACGAGCAGGAGGTAGTTATTTCTAGTATTGGAACAAACTACCGTTGCTTTCCAGCATTCAAGGCCTTCGGGCGGATCTTGTAGTGGATGGAAACGATCGTGTCGTTGTTGCTGGTAAGGAATTTTCATGTTTTAGTGAGTAACTTAAGCTAACCAAATTGAAATCAGTAGTAAAAAAGCAACAAAAATTAATAGACTCCAGATCACTGTAATATCGTTCTGTATGATACTACTAACTAAATACAATGGAACCTGGATAAGAGAACATGCAAGACAAGGAAAAGTAGCAATGCTTAAAGCGGGTTCTCTCTTGAAATCCAGCACAATACAAGGGTCATTTCTCATGAGCCCTGAACCGCAATTTGTATTGAAGCTCTAACAAATGCTCTTTGAACACGGTTACACACACAGTAAATTACTGCAATAAATGCTTAGGTACCTCTATGGAACCTTAAAATATAACATATTTAAGTGATATCTTACGCTAAGATAAGTTAAGATGATAAGTTACGCTAAGCCACAGGTTTGTTACCTTTTCTAGTTGATAGGTTACGTTTCGTTAAAATATTTTATGAAAATATAAATGATGATTATATCATCACACCCCAAATTAAAATAATAAAACCAGCGTTTGAATAAGCAACACTACGATAAACGTTGAGGAAGTAGATTTCAGAAAGTAACACAGAAACTAGTTTATAAGCCCTTAAGTACTTCAACTGGAAACTATACAATGGTTTTGGGGCAAAAGCTAACGCTGAATGGAATCGGCTCCAACTCATTAAATGTATTATTAGAATGTAGAGTATTAAAAAGTTTAACAAAAAAGCGCAATTCCAAGTTTCATATAAAGTTGGCTAACAATTTTCTAACATGAATCATGAAAATTTAAACATTTTTCCAACACTATTTAAATATCAACCATTCCCACACTACAATAAGTAACTTTTAAAGCGCCTATTTATCTTTTCAATTATAGATTAAACATTTTCCATAAATATACTTTCAAGTAAAGGGTAAGAAAGGTGTGTGGGACAGACCGACGCATGGTGCAATGCAATCATTATGCACCGAGCATACAATAGTAAACGCTTCCTTATCGACCCAACTTCCACTTCCACCGCGTATGATTTATCGTACGAGTGGGTAAAACGGTAAAGTGACGATCGCTACAACGACACGCAGCGCAAGTATATGCTGTTCTACCACGAACAACCGATAAGTCGTACTTCCTGTCAGCGAAAACAACTGCTGCTGGGTCTAGATGGATTGTCTCTTGGGCTGTTTCTCACGCCATTCCCCTGAAGGGGAACCATAGAAAGGCAAAAGGGAAGAAATAGTCAAACCCGTAGGAACTAACGTATCATAAATGCAGCCGAAGCGAGCTAAACGATCATCATTGATTGCAGGCACGCCCTCGCGAGTTGTCAATCATCCCTTCCAGATGCGAAGATGGGTCGTAAAGTGGTCGTAAAGGTGTCCAAAAACATACCCCCCCCTTGGCACCCTCTTCGGTGCCGATCTGTCGTCACAGTACGGTTTAGTAGAAGCGCTTCCGTTTTCCGGTATTTATGTTATGTGATTAAAACGATGTTGTTTCTAGTTCTGTTACTCGAAGTGAAATCAAATGAGACTCGCGCGAAGATGCCACCGCTCTATTAGATATGCCGGTGAGCTGCTCGTAGTGTTGCTGAATGCACTTGTAACAAAGCAGATGTAACCGGGGCTGGTGCAGGCATACAGCCTTAGAAGCAGCAGCATAGGTAGTAGACACACAGACCGTGCGCGGTCCATTACGCAACACTGGCTCAAACCTGTCGGCAAGCAGGGGGTGAGAAGGTAACGACGACGCGATCGCACTGTGCCTTCAATACCCATCGGGCGAGTTGTTTCTATCGCGCTCCTCTCTTCGATCGACCTTGAATTGTGCTCCCGCGAAGATGCCGACCGAGGCGAGTGACTCAGAGCCGCGGGGGCCTCCCGAGGCCATATGTAAACGCCACGTGCCCGAGATTTGATCACCACGAAACACACACGCGAGAGCTGGCAAATTGATATTAATTTCGTTTCGCAACTTTCGGATCAGCCGCTACTGTCGCTGTATATCGATATGCATATTAAAGTCGGAGTGGGTGACAACGGGGATGACATCGCAGTGACTTACTGCACACAGTTGTCTCCATTGCGATTGTCTCCACTTAGTACGGACAAGTTAATTATTGCTACTGCGGTACAAGACAAGTGCTCGGTAACAATCGAGCGCGAACATGGAGCAGTGGAAGCAAAAACAGTGCAAAATCATTGCGTTTGATGTTCATTGTTTTATAAAAACTCAACCATTTGCGGTGTACACTATATGAGTCAATCAAAGTCAAGCAGCATAAAAATACAATGAAAAAGAGCAGGAACAGTTACCTGAAGTTCTCCTTTTCTTGCAGTTTGATATACTTTGTTGTTTGGAGTTAGTTTTTAAAACATATTGCCAATGATCGAACCTGAGCTCAACAAAGAAAAACGCGATAGTTCTGAGGTGAAGTGAATCATCCTTTACGACTTTCTTGCCCACCTAAATTAAAGAGGGTTTATTTAAGACCATCTGTCGTCAGGAAGTTGTGGAAGTCCTTCCTTATTTTCCTGCTTGTAGCATAACTACAAAAGATTCAATATCAAAGCTATGTTTTTCACAGGTAAGTTCAATAGGTATTGATTGGAGGTTTGTGGTTCGTTTCGGAAAAGACATGCACGTTTTCCAGACTTTTCTAATAAACCAGTGAAAACAGATACGAGACAATAAAGCATGAAGCTCTAGTTCTAATTCAATAAAAGTATTAAAATCAAATTTAGGTTTAAATACAACAAGAAGCTGGAAAGGAAAAAGCTCTCTTTACGTATTTATGCTATGGATAAAATGTTCTTCCTGAAGTTAATATCTCCCTATGGTTTGACCATATTAATTAGAAACTAAAATGTTCTACTTCTAAAGCAATTTTTTACTGGAAATGTCTCAAAAGATTCCATTGCTTTTAAAAGTGTATTTAAAAAGTCTTAAAAATTCATCTATTACACCTGGTATAAATACAAACGTACATTGAATTGCAACACGATTCAACTAACTACAGCGTGGAGCATTATAATAAAGCAAATTTAGTGAATGAAAGGATAACACAGAGTTATGCTTTGGACGAGGATATAAAATAAGATAATTTAAAATGCAGGATAAAATTTAAAATAAAAAAATTGAATACTAAATAGAAAAATAAGAAAATACCAACTACATAGGAATTGAATTAACATTACTTAGGTATTTTTGGTGTAAAACAAGTAGAATAAATTAGGGTCGGGACAAATGAGTGAAATTTAAAATCTGTTAATTAATAAACAGTGCTGTTAACTTAAACCAATTTCAGTTGTTGTTTTTAAAGAGATTTAGTAAACCACGGGAACTTTTATACGTGGAAAATTAAAATGCTTTAGCGTTTAACTCTTTATGAACAAATTAAACCATTAAAAATCTTTCATAAGATTAAAAAAATACATAAATCATAGTTTTGAGAAACTACTAAAAAACACACAAATTATTGACCTATAAAGATGTCTCTGTTATGCACCAAAAGAACTCAAACGAAGCATGCACGAGAAGACATTAACCCACCATTCCTCGCAAAACTGCTTCATCTGATTCATAACAAGAGTTTGTGCCGAAAATTCTGAACTCTCACACGTTGCGTGGTTGTACTTTTTTGCATAAAAAAAAACATATAAATGTTCGTGCGTTTCACATTCACGCACGTCCCTATCTGCTACGTGCCAAGTCGTCATTTTACCTCCGTAACGACTCTATTGGCACGTACGGCTCACAGCTAATTAAATTAACTTGTAAATCTTTTCAACGGCACACCTCGGGCCGCGAACGAAGGAAGGATACACGCGAATCCAAGTCGTAGCACCGGATGCACCCAGCACACGGTTATGAACGGTCAATCCTAACTCAACAGGATTGCTGCGGCCTATCACGGCGAACTAAAAGATAGTACGGGGAGAGTTCGTGTTTCCGTTCCCATCGAAGCATTAGCTAATTGATTGTACAATATAGAGAATCAGAGAGAGTGAGAGAGAGAGAGAGAGAGAGAGAGAGAGAGAAAGAAGGAAGGGACGACTGACCTAATAAATTCTGTTTCCCGTCCCCTCTTACCCTGCTTATCTTGAACGGGGTTTGGAGTTACTTACTGATTTGCTTCATTTTCTTGCAGACCGGGCGGGTCTGCTGGTTCGGCTGGTTGAACTGGTAGTTGACCTGGGGCGGATAGCTGCAGTCCACGTAGCTCCAGCGACGCTGCTGCTCGGTAATGATGTCCTGGGTGAACGGATCGTCACAGAACGCGGCCGTCGAGGCGTCCGACGAGCATCGCCAGCATTTGAGCGCACTGGCTGTTGAACGGTGGGCAGGAATAGAAACGACAGAGGGAAAGAAATCGTAAGATTGTGGTTTAATTTTTTTTAATCACACATCCCATCCCAATACGCCATGATCCGGATGTGGCCATTCAGCGCAAGTTAAGCGGTTCCCTTTTGTTCACACACGGGAAACGGGCAGTCAACGGAAAAAAATTGGCTAATTTATTTATACTACACTCCTGGGTGGGTAGGTATGTACCTCTTTCTCTGTAAGAAAAGCAAATCATCTGTCGCTCAGCTCGCTCGGAGTGCAATGATTTAGTTATACACTTGCTGACACATTGTCCGTGTCGAAGAGTGTACGAATTTAGATCGAGGTTTACGTGACGCAATGGCATCATCTTCTTGAGCATCAGCTCAGCATCAGTGAAGGAGTGGCATCGTCGTACAAAAATAAAATGGTCAGTCTGTGTGCCAGTCTGTGTGTGTGTGTGTGTGTGTGTGTGTGTGTGTGTGTGTGTCAGTTTTACCATATTACACCCTCCCAAATCAGCATCATCATCATCATCAAATACCCCCAATATCAATCATCTCCATTTGCTATCCGGGCCACAGGGAAAAGGTGATCACAGGTCCGAACCAGCCAACACCCTGCCGTGTTATGAAGGTGTTCTAACGTCCGACGCAAACTAGAACTTAAATTGTTTATTTACTTCCAGCTTAGTATAAACAAAAAGTCTACCAACTTTATCGCGGGCGGGAACAGCTGGATAGGGGTGATGCGTTTTAGCACCCTTTCTAACCACCGCCGGAAGCCAATTAGTCCGTCAGCGTGCCGGGTGTAATAATCGTTAGGCGGTAGAGGAATGGATGTTTCTTCACACACGGCGTGATTTGAGCAGGAAAAGGAGGGGGGGGGGTACGGTGTTGGTGTCGAAAGGATTAACTTAATGATTTGCTATTGCTCTATTTGACAAACTTAATAATGAAGTTGTATTTAAACACGCTCTAATGCTGGTGCTGTTATTAACGGAGAGATTTCAGATATCCAGTTCCAGATGGTGATGTTTTTTAAGCTCGTCCAAAATAATGAAAATGGTTTACGAAACTATGATAAAATGTGGCTTGTTTACACATACAGTCAAGTAGTTAGAGAATAAACAAATTTAAGGCTATGCGATCAGTTTAATAAACCAATTCATCCTCTTAAAGGAAGTTGAGGTACGTTCTTATAAAAACTTCGGGATAAGGCAGCAAAGAACAATTCATGCGAACATTAAGCAAAAGCCTGTGTCGACACACTCTATTCTCTAGATCGACACACTGCTATTTTATTTTACTTCATGGATTTGAGAGGAGAAGAATCCATA
>KB671991.1:0-40398 GCA_000349105.1 Anopheles epiroticus | reverse complement strand
TACAAAACTTCACTTGAATCTTAAAAATGAATTCAATCAATTCAAAGGGGTTACTAATGATGTTACTAATAACACAACAACAAAAGGTTATCTTTGCGAAAAGCCCACGAGGCAAACACAGAAATAAATAAATAATAACAAAACAAGTATATGAACTATTATTTTCGTAGATAATCATGGCAAATAAATGATAAGTCTATGAGCAATAAACTATTTTTTTTTTGTTACTAAAGTACAACAAGCTCTCACGTCTAACTTAAAAGCTCACATAAAAGAAGTGATTAAATGTAAAAGTAATATTTAAATAAGGGTAAATTTAATTGACTCTTTGAAATCTGTAGCTGCAAAGAAAAAAGGCACAAAATCCCTAAAAGAAATCCCACCTATTAATTCAGTACTGGCAAAATATTTTACTTCAATTCAAAACATGATACAAACTGAACTGATTACAAACAATGTAACAGTTTGTGACATTTCGTTAGTTCTTTAACCTTTTTCTTCTTGGGTGGCACAACAATCCATGCAGAGTGAAGGCCTACGAGGGTACATGGTTATCATGCGTGTGGGGGACAGCAGCTGTCCGAATGTGATTCGCCGCTAAGACTGGCGTGATGTGAAAGGCCTACACCGGTAGCACTTAGAGCACCAAGCCGATCCAGTGCTTTACATATCACAAACATTAATCATAGCGCCATTATAACACCATTATATGAACCGAATACCCGTGTTTAGTGCCTACATAAGGGGTCTCCTAATAATGAGTATCAATATAATCAATATCATGTGCGACGAGTAAGATACCAATGGAAAACAACAAAGAGAACAGAGTCGAATCTTCGCTAGCGCGAGAACAAACTGAAGTCATTTCAACATCAAACCTCAAAGGATCTCAATTTGCGCAACGGATGAAATACATGATGGATCCATGATGGAAAAAAACTGGACAGTAGAACAATTAAACGACTCTGAGAAATAAATTTGATAGGATTTGAAGAAGAAAATAAGGTGATGGTAGGTGATCGAACCGTGAAGCGAACGCAGTGCGGATAGCTTCAATTTGTCTAGTTGGGTGCGCATCGGATGGTTCCGAGATCAGAATAAAACACAAGATAAACAAAGCTTCGGCCTCTTTTTGCAAGGGAATTTTGTATGAAACACAACGTAGGAATCAATAAAGACGATCACTCCCCGACCAATTTTTGTTTGGTCATTTGCGAAGAGCATAATCACCAGTCGCTGAAATAGAGCAAACTAAACAAAGAAATATGGACCAGTCATCATTTACTAAAAAAATATAAATAACAATTTTCTTATAACACCGGAGATGTATCAGATCATACGGTAAGAATACTCGATGACTATTGTTTACGCATAATAACACCATTTTTCAGGGGTTTTCACGGGTTAACACAACTGTCCGAATAATTCACACAATCGTTCGCTTGAACAACACATCAGTCTACCGCTTGTACACAAATGAACAGAAGCTTTTTATTTAAAAGAAAAAAAAACATCAAATTTTCCAGCGCGATTGTGTCGTTAAAGCGAACAATTGTGTTAATATTTCGAACAGTTGTGTTATACCGTTGAACTGTTAAAAAGACAGAAGCTACACCATAACTCTCATCCCAAAAGGCCTCTTTTCCCACAAGCAAACCAAGTATTACCCGAATTACTGAACACATTTCACTTCACCATAATCAAACTATACAATGCTTATAATTTATCCACAACACAGCTTATCCAGAGCAAACGGGTACCGTAATTAACTTTATTGCTGCCATCTTTGGGCGAAAATAATACCCACCGCAATAACGTCAACATGACGCCCCCGGGACCACTGTTCCTGGTAGGTTCAAAGTGTGAAAAGCAACTTAATATTCATAGCATCTTTGGAAGCAAAAGCCCCACAAATAAGCTTCCCAGCTGGCTGATATCCTTCCGAGTTGGCTATAATACCTTCCTCCCTAAATCCGCTTCAATCACTCTGCCGTAGTGCGAAAGCTGTCACCAATGTTACACACACCAACCGACCAAGCACATCATGCATGCAGTGATGCATTTGATGCATTTTGCAGTACGTATTGCAGTCCTGATCGCCTTCCAGCTGGGCTGGGTGCCACTGGCTCGCATGAGTGGATGGAATGGGTGATAAAATGTGTTTCAAATTATTAACGTACCCTGTATGCATGTAAAGCCAAAGGATTTATAACCGCTTGGAGCGCTCACAGTGATTGGATTGATTGGGAGCGTAGAGTTGCATTTTAAATTTCACCATTCCCAACCAAAGAAGAACGATATAACTCGTTTCCGATTTTATTTCAATATTGCTCAAACTTGTTGACATATCGAAATAACGCACTTCGGGACCGTTCAGCAGCGGTCTCTGCATCCATCCGATTGAATTCCCTACAAAAACATAGCAATAAAAGAGATTCTAGCGAAAGGAGACACAGTCTGCGCTCCGTTAGTCGCATCCAGTGAATCGTTGATTTGGTAGCTCCTTTCTAAATGCTTCCTACGGTGCCATCTCACCTTTCTCAGCCTTCCCCAGCGTGCCAATACCCGCGAGCAGCCAAGCAGTTCCGGTTGAGCGGTCGTGCGCGAACGAACCGAGGCAAGCTAACAGGCAAAACGTCAAAGTGCATAATTTAAACATCAACATAATATGGCACTTATATCCGATTTCCATGACAAACAGTCAATTCTTGCACTCATCGCCGTCTGCCCGGGAGCATCCTGAAGGCAGCCGGCAGCCGTACCGTTCCATCGCCACCGAGACTTCTTGTACACCACACTTAAGCATACAGCGAGCGCTGGCGGACCGGGCGAAGGAAGCGAAATGCCACTTCTTTTTTCTTGTTTATTTCATTCATATCAGCAGAGCAAAAGCGTAAGCAAACTTGAAGCTGCCGAGCATGCTACTGGGCCCCTTGCAGTGTTGGCATGGATAAAGCGTAAACAGTTCTCATCCTTCATGCATGGCGTCCACAAGGTACGACGAATGCTTCCGTGCTGTACACACCCCGTAGTCTGGGGCATTGATTTTTAATCAATATTCCACCCCACTCGCACCAATGAACGGACTAGCAAGCTTTCGTTGCCAATGGAGCGGAGTCCGGATGCGGATCGGAGAATGAGGCAAGAATAAATAAAAACTCGTCTGCATCGTCTCGGCATGCCCTTCTGCTCAAGTGAAGACCAATATTGCATCAATTGGCTGAGCTTCCACGTACCTTTTTTTTCTCTCTCTCTCTCTCTGTCTATTATTGCTGTCGAAGACCGATGGTACTCTCGGATACGCATGATACGGCACATGGTCGAAGGATTGCTTCCCCAGCACGGTTGCGTTTGATCATCATATTTTTACTACCCAAGATGACATAGAGTGGTTCAGTGTAGCAAAAGTACTATATGTTGAGGTCTTAGGACGTTGCGTGAAGAGCATTTTGGTGCATACGCACACGGCCCTGACAACCACACGTCACGATGATGGTGGGTTTTGTGAATATAAGACATCAATGGTGCTTCCTTCTGCTGATGGAAAGCTTTGGCCAACGGAGGATATTGAGTGATTCGATTAGATTGGTTTAAGCGAAGAAAGAGCTTTACAAAAACAGTAATTTCGAGCAAAACGATAGTAACACCGTTTATAAATGAATATATACGTATGATTTCGTTTTTCACAATTATTATCAAGCTCAATCAGTTTGATAAAATGAACACGAATTATGATTTTGAACTTAATGAAGCTCATCAACGCTTGATGAAGGTCATTAGTTTAACTAAATTTCCATGCAAACGCCTTTTTAAAGGTTCTTTGAAACTTAATTATTTTCAAATACTCGACAAACATATATAAATTGACAGTTGTGCGTTGTGACAGAAACAAGTCGCTTTTGTGACATTATTTTTCCATAGATACAATTTTAGGTAGGCAATCAAAAAGCTCGACACAATTTTAAAATTACAAAAATAAGTGTATGTACAAACCAGTGCCTAAGAACGGAATTAAAACTATCATGCTGGAAAGGAATATCTCAAACGTGACTGTTATGACAAATTCACTCAACTAATTGAATAAAAAGAATCGAATCAGTATTTGTTCAAAAGCGCCAATGAACATGGTAAAATTTTGCAGGATTATATTGAAATATCAATTGCGATAAACAAAATACCAAAAGAAAATCGATAAAGTGTCTCCTTCATCCCCAATTTCATTAATACAAGAGCATGATCTTTCTTTCAAACAAATAACCTAAAAATCTAGCCCAAACTTCCATACACATTCTTCCTCAAAAAAAAAGTTGGTTGCCTTATTGTTTCATAGTTCAACAAACACGAGTAAGCAACCGACAAAATGCTTCCCTTGCCTTACCATTTTGCATTTCGACACCCGTCCCGCATCCCATTTTTTGCATACCATTGCACGTTGACGGCCGATCTTCCGGTGTATGCAAAAACGCAACCATGCGTAACAGACGCCGCATTTGTTCCGTCCGGTCCAGGCACGAGTGAACGATTTACTTCGTGGAAGGCATAATATTTTTGGCAAAATATTTACCAGCCTCGATTGAAAAATCGCCTTCCGTCAAATGCTTTCCCGGGGTCGGGAAAAACGTCGAGATATTTTTAAGGGATCAATTTCTGTTATGTTTCATTGCAATACTGGGATACCCGAAAAAAAAAAATGCGAACCCGAATGTGGTGCAGCAAGTGTACAACAAAGTAGCAATAACAGAAAGGCACCAATGTCTTTCCGACACCACGGCACCTAACTGGTGGTGATAATTTTCCTATAAAATGTATCGTTTTTCACGGCCATTCCCCCATCGGTTCGATGGTTCATTTACACCGTCAAACGGCAGTTTCGACATCGTTTGTAATCTAACGCTCAAATTCCCCCGGATTGCTCCATTACGCGGAACCGGTCCACCACACTCACACGCTGGCGATCATCGACACCGTGGTTTCGCCCCCACATTGAACCAAATTTACTGCCGAAAACTACCCACACAGTCTCCTGGGTAGCCTTTTTTCCTGCTCGGTTCAAGGGTAGCAGGATCTAAATTGAATTACAACTCCAACTCCAACTCCAGCAGCCTAATTCCGTCCAGCGGAACCGGAAGCTTTTAGCAAGATGGACAGCAAGAAAGAAGCACAAGCATTGGAAATAGCTGAAACAGCGACAACATGCCATACTGCTTCATTCTGCTTCACTCCCGGAAAGGTGGTCCCATCCGTGGCACTGAAGGTGGCAGTAGTCTTGCTCCTGTCCGGTGCAATAATATTAATGAAAAATTATTTATTTATTGCTTCCAAGGTAAATGAAGCAGTTCCGCCGGTGTCGGGCACACCGCTGCCGGTCGTTCGGGACGTACACCACCACGCCACCGAATCATGGTCGGTTACCATACCCTCCCATGGAGCTCCGTCACGGGTGCATCTCGGCCAGCGGAAACCGATGACCACTTTCCGCACGAACGGTTGAACGGTTTGTCCCTTCCAGATCATCCGATGCACGAGAGACCGCCGTTCGGGACAGGAAGTTTCGTTTTACGGCTACGTATGTGTGCTGGATGTGTGTGTTTTTTTTTTTGTTTCTCGACTCAACTCTCAAAATGTCCCACAGGAAAATCCGCCCGACAGGAACGACGACAAGCGTAATGGACGAAATTTACGCTGGTCATTTATAACTCCCGGAAGGTTTTTACCTCCGCTTTCATCCAGGTTCTTGGCCGGGTACCGGTGCACCGGTGGCACGGGACGAACATCTGCAGCTGATTAGCCGTACTGGCTGACCATGGGACGCGAAAAAAGTGGAAATCGAAAAGAAAAGCAGGACGCAAAATTTATCATCCTTCCGAGTACAAGTGCTTAAGACGTGGTCTCGTTTTTTGTACTGCCTGTTTCGCTGGAGTAACTTTATAACTGGCTTCAAAAAGATTGTTTGTACTGAGGGTGGCAATACTTTCTGTTTGGAATTGGGTTCAGGTTTTGCTCTAGAAATGGATAATTGTTTAATTTGATTTAGTTAGAAAAGAAACATCAAGAAGAATTAAGAAGAGAAGATACATCAAGAAGAATGAAGACAACAAGAAGAATTAACAGGTTGAATGCAAACATAAATCGAATCATTGAGAATTGCCAGCCTTTGCGTGTTTTAGACATCGCTTAATATTATACGTACCCCAAATTATTCTCCATCAAGGCTTTTGTGTTTAAACACTTTATTAGACACAACACATAACATATAAACGTATTTAATGTGCTTTCTTTTGAAGGATAACATTTGTTTTATTGATCAATACTAAAACTACTATGCGTGTAAAATATTCTGAATTATTTCCTATTAAATTTAATTTCAAAATAATAAAATAATTGAGAAATACGGCCTGACTGGAAATAATTTATTTAAGACAAATTTAACCACGGATCAGTGCAATATAAAAAGGGTGTTAAGGAAAACCAATAAAAATGGATCATTTCAAAGAGCGAGGTTTAAACTAACGAGGATATAATAATGATAATTATAAATAATATTTTTTAAATAAATCTTTATCTATAATTTCACAGCGATATAATAAAACCATATTAATTGTTTTCATACCGGTATCGTTTTGTGATCAAACGGCTGGCACAAAGGACACGAGCCCGCTCGAAATCCATTCGGTCTGCTTCCTCTTTCGAAACTATTCTGCTGTGGAAGCATTAAGATTTATGAATCGAAGTACATTAAGGACTCTTAGACTCATCAACAATGATAGTTGTGGAAATTAAATGGTGAAAGAAAAAGAATAAATAGAATTGGGAGAATAAAAAATATTATTCTCGATCCTTAAAAATTGAAGTTTTGCTTTAATCAAAAATTGTACCTAAAATCATTGCTACTTCACTAAGTAACAAAGTTTTACACCACTACTGTCCCTTTTTAAATTCTTAAAATATTTTAAATTCTTAAATATTCTTACCTTTAACAACTACTCAATCACCTTTGGAAAATGTTGTATTTATAATTTGTAATTACAAATATTTAAAAAAATTGGGCGAAATGCACTTCACAAAGTTGCGATTCGTTTGCAGAGAACAAAAATCTGTACTAGAAATAGGCTAACTTAAAACTCCATTTAATTAAACATTTAATCATCTTAACTTCTGTATTTCCTTATTGGTGCTTTCCTAGTTGAAATGTTGAAAACGAGCAAAATTTTTATTTTCTACAAAATTGTATGAATGTTAGAGAAAACTGTTGTTTTCAGCATAAAAAATGTTTTAATTTTTTTTCTTAACATCACCTGGTTTTGTAGTTGAGTTTTGATCGATCAAAAATGCGTTGTGCAGGGTTTGACATATCTCCAAAACTTGTTGCACATAACTGTTGTAAAGAATATTGACTACAACAACAATGCGTGTTAAATT
Source organism: Anopheles epiroticus (assembly GCA_000349105.1). Lineage (NCBI taxonomy): Eukaryota > Metazoa > Arthropoda > Insecta > Diptera > Culicidae > Anopheles > Anopheles epiroticus. The sequence goes on along the minus strand of KB671991.1, from coordinate 32,979 downwards.
TTTACAAACGAAGAATTAAAGCTACACACAATCTTTCAGATCGTCTTTTCAGAAAAACGCAGGGAACCAGTAATTCATGATATCATAAACTTTACTGGGTCGAAAACTTCATATGATTCATGGTCGAACCAATTCGTTCCACTCTCCATCTTCAGATAAATCTCACCACGCACTCGTGTGAAGGTAAAATAGAAGAGAAATAAAACATCGATCAAGCCTGGCCAGGTCCATCGCAGCTTCCAGCAGCCCGGACGGCCTGCCCAACGACTCAAGATTGAATTGTACGAATAAAAATCCAATCCACTTTCATTCAATTACGATATCAAATCGAATCGGAGCGATATCATTTGCACCCAATTCGCGCAACAGAGTGCCCCGGACCGGGTGGGGAGCTTTTTCTAAGGAAGGTAGAGCCAGCACCATCGCGTGCATCCGTGCCTTCAGATGTAAAGCCACCCCCCTTCTGTGGAACAGTGAAGTGAATCCCGTTCCCGAGACTCCCGAGACACGCCGAGTTGATTCAATTAAATTTATTAATATTAACTTTTTATCTTCATCGCCGTTCGCAGACGCCAAACACCACAAGGCGCGCGCGGGGCCACGAAGGGTTCCGGGTTTATCGCTTTTAATTAAAAATTATTTATATGTTTTCCGTTCCAGGCTTCGGCTAAGTGGGTTCGCCAATCGGATCGCTCGAATGCCAGTGGGATGGAACCGTCCGGATTGTTGGGGGATAAGTGAAGGCCCACTTTGGAGAGTTACACACACACACAACCCCGTGGTTCCGTCTCAGAATCCTACACCGCAACCTTCCCTCCCGATGTAGGTCGTGCTGTTGAGTGTCACCGTCCGTGCAAAAGGACATACCGATTCAGTGGACCAAACCGAGCGGCTTATCAGTAACCGTTCACCTTAAACCGCAACGTCGGTCCAGAATGCATTAGGAGTTTGGATTTATCGGCGGTTGAAGCGTGTGAAAAGTGGCTTTCATCGGCCCGCCGCGGGAAAAGTACACGCTTCTGGCGAGATTATCGTACGCGTTAATTACCGACAAATTATGTTAATTTAATTCAAGCATCTTGCCAGTTAATTTATCTGAAGTGCGCTAAAAGTTGCTTACACACGAAAGCAAGGTTTGTTGAAATGCCATTTTTAATTATTTACTTCACTTACGAAAATATAAAAAACTCTAAGGTAATCTTTCAAATAATGTATACTAATTTTCCAACGCACCAGTATCGTATACATGACCTCCACCATTCAAAAAAAAACCTGAGTCTTGTGAAGACCTTAACCTTTTGCCAGTAAAATAAACCTGGATCGAGGCGTAAAAAAACGAAGAACTATGTAACAGATGCAGCCGAAGCAGAGCAGCAGAAGCTCCATCGGCAGCAGCATCGTAACTGTTTTAAGATTTTATCTGTTTAGCAAAGATTTGAAGTTATTAAATTATATTACAACGGCAACACGCGCGCACACACACGCACACATACCTATAAAAATTCATTCCATAAAACGTGACTTTGCCAGCAAGTTTGCAAAATCCGACCACTTCTTGTGCCTGTTTGCCGGGGCCAACCTTACCGGAGCTGCAGCAGCAGCAGCGGGTGCAGCCACATCCTTGGGCCACGGAGCAGCCGGCCAAGCAGAAGGTGGCCTCCTTCTTAGCCATCGTTAGCAGCGGGTGTACCTTGCAGTCGTTGGAAAGCAGAGGTTAAGTCCGTCCTTCCCTCTTTTCCCCTGCCTTTGTATAACCATCCATTTCATTCGCTACGTGCACGGAAGGAGATAAAGTCCTGTTAAGGGGGTTGCCGGCAACTACAAGCATTTAAAAACACACACACACACACACACACGCAAGAAAGAGACAGAATGAGAGAAAGTAACAACCGTGCACGTTTAGTTGCACACGTCCGTTTAGCCTAGATAGGAGGATACGTTGTGTTGCTTCGAACTCTCGTTTTTTTTTTCGTTTCTTAAGCGAGAGGATATTTGATGTAGGTAAACATGTTTAGCTCAGCACTAGCGCACGCTATAAAGACTAAACTGTAAATGCCCATCAATATTGCAACGTATGGAGGTTTGCATATTTTGCAATCAAATAGATATTGTGTATGATAAATGAAATTGATTAACATAGGAAAGGTTATATCGCCTGCGCTCGCTGGCTAGATGATGGAAAGGATAATCGTTTCTGTATGGGTCGGATGAAAGGTAAGGTTGATTGTAATCATTTTCAGTTAATTTTCAACAATGTAAAATTTACTGAAAACACTTATCTTAGGCTACAATAGATCATTTTTAAATAGACTTAAATCATCTACATCAAAGCAAGATACTGTGGGGCAAAAATTTGTAAATTTTCTTTCTTCTGTTCTAAGTATTTGATATTTGTTTTAGCAATCATTTTGTTTTAAATTGAATGATTTTTCGAATTTAAGATTAGTGGTTATGTGCGTGTACAAAAGTGCATTTAAAACATACGGTTGCATGACACGGTTTATTTGAACCGGAAAAACACCATGAGTGTCGAATTTTACAGCTTTCTTAGAACATACCGCTAATATAGCAGTAGTTTTGTCGGAAGTTTATGGGTGTAGCCCCTTAAGTTATTATATGCGTCTATTTATGAAAAAAAAACAATTAAAATTTAATCTTATAGTAAATAAAGAAAAAATAAACAAAATATAGGTTAGAACCAGTGATTTTTTTCCATTAGGTTCAGGTTGTCTTGAAAGTGAAAATCGACCTATAATATGAAAATCTTGACTAAACAATACGACCTGATCGTTGCTACGAAAAAGTGAAAGTTATTTTATTTCATTATTATTATTTGATCTTTTTATTTTTTGTTTAGATTGACATGTTTCATTTGCGCCTCACTCACTCGGTTTAAACTACGAATTATTTTGATTTAAAGAGTTTGCTGAAGACTATTACCGCATATTTTACAGCTTCACGATACAATCCAACGATCATTTATTTTAGTTTTTCTTATGTTTTGCCATAATGCAAATCGTCGAAAAGAGCATATCTTTAGTCATTAACTATCAGTATGTCGAAGGTTTCATGATTGGTTTGCCAGTTTTGCGTAGACAGGCAGACAGAAAAATATATACCAACGTCGAGTGTAATTCGTGGATTACGACGCCATCCCTTCTCAACCTCATTTAGAGAAATAAAACACAAAAACAATCGTATATTGCATTGTTAGTTGGCATTGTTTCTATTAGGTTAGGTTTAGCTTCAGTGTTTCCTTTTCAGCTGGCAGCTGTTACATTTTGATATTAATAATTTAACGCTGCTGTAATTAAAATATAATGATAAACTTTATTTCGAGGAAGGTATCAGAAATGTAGATTGAATAAAATAGACACATGAAATGTCCTTTGCATTATTAAAAAAAATATGATTTAAATCCGGGGTCTCCAAACTTTTTAGACGGCGGGCCGCTTTGCGTGGAATAGCCGCAGCTGAGAGCCATCATCTGCAAAAATAATATTGCATTCAATTTGGATGGTGAGGGGAGGGAGGCGGAGAGGGTGGTATCAGATGTGGTAAATAGAAAAGAATAAAAAAATCGTGGATAAATAGTGCTCTTACGGCATTCACTGTCGTGTGCATAAGTGATGTGCGGGATAACCCGCATCAACTGGGTCGGAGCCATTCGTAAGCAACCCGTAGTCGAGCAGTAGGTTCGGAACGATTCCGATAAGTACAAGAATGCTGGAGCGCGCTCACCGACCCGAACTCGCTGCATCAACGGCTCGATTCTAACGCATCCACGGGTCTGGTTGGATTCCCATGAATCGGGAAGTGAATAGTGTGACCCACCACTAGTTGTCATAATGCACAAACTGTGTAGCTATTTCGTTGATGCTAACATAGCGTAAATGTTTCACTGCCTCAAGCAAGTGAGTGATGATATCAACTTTAGGTGAAAACTTTCCTGGACTGAAATTACTCTTTATGTATTGTACAATGTACGAGACAAATGATCAGAAAGAATCCCTGAGACAATGTGTGTTATGCTGAAAACTTTTATCGTCGTTATCATCGTTAAAAATCAAAATTGAAAGTTTTGCGGGCCGCATTGGATTAGTAGTTTGAAGACCCGGTTCGGATCATTCGGTTGATAATATCTTGGATCTTGGGCATCAGGGCTCCGCCGATCCATTTTCAGACCGATCTTAACATATCGATGCTTCTCACTGATCGCTTTCTTGGCTTAATCTGATCAAAAATTGTGTAAAATTTGATATTATGTTTCGCAAAGTTAGTGAGTGAGCTATTTCCTAAAATTTAGATGAAAATTGAATGCAATAGCCGCAGCTGAGGAAAAATCTATCGAAAGCTTGGCGGGCCGCACGTGAGTGCGTCGCGGGCCGTACTTTGGAGACTCCTGATTTAAATCCATACAAAATATATTTGAACAAGGAATGCAGCATTTCTCGAGAGCTCAAATAATTGAAATGTTACGAATAAACCAGTCCTAAGAAAAACAATCCATATTAGACTGCAACGAAAACAAGAACAGGGGAACAAGGAACATAGAAGGACTAACCAAATTGAGTTGGCTGAACTTAGACCAAATCATAGCATTGACAACTTTGGAACTACTGTATTTTTTAACCCACAGAAACGGTCAGGCCATTTTGCATACGTTTTTTTAGGCATAATATGCATAAATTTTCTAGACATTTTTTTTTTCAAAACAATTTGAAAATTTAGAATCTTGCTTAAACTTGCAATTGAAGCACTGTTAAGCTATGCATATTTTGTTTTTCTTCTGATCCAATAAATAAGTTGTATTTGTATGTATGTCCAATATGTGAGATGTTTAACAAATGTGGATGATTCTATTTTATTGTGATGATCATATTTTAATCTAATGTTAAAATGTGGATTGAAAATCTTTGGCTGACCATAAACAAAAATATAATCAAATTTCAATCCCAAGCCAATGCCCAACAGTGTAAAATCCTGCATTTTCGAAGAACCGAAAAAATGTGCCAGCAATTGAATTAACTCAATCCGCTTACAAGCACACGAGAAGCACCGAGCAACTTTGCATTACAAAATAATTGATTATCTAAGCCGGCAAAACCAACCAAACAGCTTTCTGATCCGTTCTTGGAACCGCTTTTCCACAACAAGCAAGCAAAAAAAAAACAAGAAAGCAAAAAACAAACCGTTACAAACGTAATGTGAAGTAGCAGCAGCAGCAGCAGCCGCACATCAAATTCCCATTCCCCCCTGCTGTGAGATCGGAGATTATAAAATTTTACTAGTGAATAACTTATGCTCTCTCCCGGATCAGCAACCGCTCTTAGATAGCACCGACCGGTGGCACAAAATGGACATGGAAATTCCATTTGCGTCCAGTGTGACTCTTCTAGCCAGCCCACCGGCCGTTCGTCCATCGAGTCGACTGGCAGCATTTACGGATCTTTCTTAATTAGGATGCGACAAGGATTGGCTCGAAATCTATCACGACGAGAGCTAAAAAATGCTCAAAATGAAACGAGGTGGGTGGGGGGGGAGGTGGGTAAGAGAGTTTGGAAAAAGCGCACACACACTTTCTCTCACACTCCAAACGCTTATAAAGCAGCCAACGACAAACAAGACATACGCCAGCCAACTGGCCAAATTGACAGTTGACGGTCAGTTGCTGCTTTTAGTGCTAGCTTTTTTTTCGCCCCTTCCTTCCGTCGCTACTTAGCTTGACCTGTCAGTCGCCAGTGGCTGGGATGTGCCTCCAAAATGTGTCTGGAACTTTCTTTCCCGCCCGCTTTTGATTGGGGTGGAGAGCTCGCAAAACTAAAATCCCTCCGACTGTGTCTCGTTCAAAACGAAGTGGAGGACAGTTTGAATTGTACAGCGATTGAGAAAAAATAATACAATCAAGCGAAACACACAGGATGCAAGCACAGCAGCAGAAGTTTAAAGCAAAAGCCGCCCTTCGTTGGGGGAGAGCGATCGCCCTCCCTTAAGGGCACAGCGCGAGCAAACGCTTTCCTTTCCAGGGACTATTTTGGCTTATTTTTTATTCCCTCCCAAACCACTTGGGAACAATTATTTTGACATGAATTTAAATTTATTTGTTTACGTATGCGAAACGTACACCGACGGCCGGGGCAAAGAAAAAATGCCTGTGCGCGACCCTTGCCGCCGGAGAGAGTCAACGGTTTCGTCACAAGCGTCTTCCCTTGGCGCCGCACACCATCCGTCATGCTAATCCGACAGATCCTGTAGCACAAACAGCGACTGAGGCAGCGCAAAACGAAACGTATACAACTTTTTTTAAAACTCGAAACCATTAGCCGTACACACCATAATGGAATGCAATCAAACTTGAATTAGGGAGTATTAGTTTCAGGATTTGGTGATGTGTGTATTTCGACCGTGCCACAGCGGCAAGGAATGAGGCTTGCGTGCTGCTCCATCCCTCGACTTCATAAGAGGTGGATCCTCGATAGATTCCCCTCCTAGCAACGGACTGCTGCTGCCGCATGGGTGTTGAAGGTCTTGAAAATTGGACCAATATGATAAATATACACCGAAGCACCAACCACCAGCGCTGCACGCTTTCCACACAGGCGAAGGATGGACCTTATGGCCCAGTGCCACGAAAGAAACAAACATCATCAACATACGCGCGTCTGCTGCCAACTGGGGCGTGTGGTGGAGGGGGTGAAACGTTATTGAATTTTGTAGCTTGATATATTGGTAGGCACCGAACAAAAACCCATAGCTACGGAGCGCCTTCGTGCCAGCAATGCGGGCGCAATTGTTTCTGCCATTCGGTACAACAATGTGGTGCGGAGAGTGTTCGTGGAAGCAAAGCTGGGAAAACAATCCGGAACGCATCCGTGGTTTTGAGGGGTTGAATTATTTTGTTGCTATAATATTTGGATAGGGCATTGATTTTCATAAATGGTTGATTGGCACGGTATCGATGTTGGCACGGTAGTGATAGAGAATAATAAAGCTTTGCATTGTGGCTTCGCTGGATGCTAGAATGTGTTGATGTACTTGATTCGATGTTTCAGCTAAATCATCAAATGCTAGGAAGTACACTGTACTGATGGATCCTAACAAATGATTAGAATCAATAATCAGCCCTTGTCAGGTGCTTTCTAATCCCAAGAATTCAACCTTTCAATTCCGTTGCATCCAATAACTAGAGATAATTATCAAAACAACTGCATTTATAACATATTCTGTCCATGTGGACGACCTAAAAAGACTTTACAGGCTGGGTCGTCCGGGTCCGTGCGTATAACATGGCCAGTCCACCGGAGCCGGGCGAGCTTAAACCGCTGCACAACACTTGCATTGATAGTTGTTTAACTGAAAATTGCAGCGTTTGGTGTTGCAAAAGAAACGGTGAGGTCATTTTAAATAATAATCATATTTTGTATTTTACATACCCATCTGTTCTCATTCTAATTTTCTTCTAGATGATTATTCAAGCAACTCGTTTCTTTCTTTTTTTTTAATAAGGTCATTGTTAAGACAATCCAACAAATTTGGAGAAATAAAAAGAGTTAAAAGTCATGTACTCATTTAGAGAAATTCTCAATGCAGAATCCATGTATTAAACAGGCGAGGCGTTTCAACGACTCTGTGACGAAGACATCTAGGTTTGCTGCCCAACACCAAAACGCCGAATTTTCATAATTGTGTTAAACATGCTAAGTAAATAACCCAACTTACATTTGTAATATTCTTCTTTTTGCTATTGCATCTCTTGTTTATCAATTATGATCCTGTGAGATCTAATTACACAAAACATCCTGTGAAGAATAATCTTTTCTCTGACTCCAAGTCTAAATATTGAAAATTTATCACAGTAAATGTATGAAACCTTAGAGTAAATCTTGGTTAAGCCAGAACTCAGTTTCTGATTGCCATAAAAATCTGAATAAAAATATTATTTTTTAAAAAACTATATGTAACAAGTTTTTATGTTTTTAAACTATATTAACAAGTAAGTTATTAAATTTGCATTTTATGTCTGAAATCATCTCATCTCGTCATTTGTAATCAATATGCTCGTTTCAGTTTCATCCTCCTCCTCATTTGTAATTGAAAGATGTGTGTTTAGGATCTAATCTCACCTTAAACCTTGTTATCACTTTATGAATACATCTGTTCATACTTTTCTGTTCGCTATTATTTAATTTATGTACAGAAACTTGGCTCACATTTTATTCTGATTATGTATTTAGAAAAGTTTCTAACTAGACACTTGAGTTCTTTCTAAACACTAGAGAATCGCAAGTGTCGGGTTGATGATGCATTTAGTTTAGTGATTTTCAATCCTTAACTATTGAATGAATTATGTTACAATAAAATCGAATATTTAATAATGTAAGAATGTTTATCATTTAACGCAATGAATGATGAAAAGCTAACAATAAGTAAGACAATTGGCATTTTTCTCAAGTTTCGTGCGAAAGAAGACTGTTCTGCAATATTTTGCTTAGTCGGTTTACAATGTTCCTTTGATTCTTTCCACAATCCTCCAACAGTTCTACAGTCTTTCTATCGAGTCTTATTATTCTCGTTTCCCTATTATTTTCAGCAGGTGTCCGTGATATAATTTTGTTCTGTGCTACCGTGTGCTTCGAACTTATATTTCTGCTTTATCATTAAGCATTTAAATCTCCATAGTAGGACTTGATGCTAGGAACAGCCTTTCAAGTTTTCTATTCTTCAAGTTGAATGGTTTCTTTGATGAATACCATCAAAAATATTGTACAATTAGCCTTAAAACACGGTTAATAATTTTATTATACAACAAATAAATTTTCAAATGGTGTCAACGGTGTCTTAAGTATTAGGCTGTTACGATACTTTACATGCAAAAATCCCATTCATCAAAAATGAAGCGCAGTGTTTAGTTGAAATTATTTCTTTTATTATCTTGCCTCACAAAATTGATCCCAGCTTCTGAAGCAATATTTATGCAAGAAATAGATCCTTCTCCTAACTTTGAACAACGTAGCTGCTGTGAAAGATTTTTGGCTAGGTTTTTAATACAATAAATCAATCACAACCTTCCTTAACGCACGGCTCCATCCGGCAAGCGTTTCCATGCAAATCTCCTTTAACTGACCTTCAATTGTTTACCGGCACGCCTTTAAAACATTCTTCCCTTTGCCAGCAAAGACTCAGGAAGAAGCGCAGCAAGAAAAGAGTAACATTTCTCCGCACCAATTCTTCGAACGTAAGTGAACCAATTCTTAGACCAGAGTATAAATCATCCTACACCACATTCGGACATTGTATCTGCCGAAGATGCAGGCGCGCGCCGGTCCGGGACGCACCGATTGGGACAACTAAACCAACAATGGGCAATAAAATGCCAATTGACTAATTTCATAACTTATTGCCTCGGTTCGGGCCCAGACACACAAAAGGATGAGCTGGGGAGGGAGACTGGAGAACGACGGGGGCTTGTTGTGCATGCAGATTTCGGTGCAATACCGGCACCGGGACTAGGCACAAGAAGAGAGAACCTATTGTCACAGGGTGTAGCTCGCAAACCGATGATGCCAGTGGCGTTGTACCGTATCGGTTCTGTTGTGATTGTGATGCAAACACCCATTATGTTGGAAGACGGAACGGGAGACTGCATGATGCAACTCACGGCCGGTCGGACGAGTCGGGATCAACCGGGTCACTCGAAATGATGCTGCTTCGCTCGAGAAAAGCAACAGCACTCCACCACACCAGCGACGAGACCCGGATGCCGGTGGAGCATTTGGCAAAGGGGTCAATACCGGTCGGTCCCCGGGAATGCAGCATACACAAAAGCGTGCATGCATACAAACAATGTTTTAACGAAATCACGATCAGCCACGATCTCAAACGAGATCTCTGACCGACACCGACCGGCACCGGGCCCTGGCGCTTTCTTGTCGTCAAAGCGACCGAACCACCGAGACCCACGGACGGGATCGATGCTTCGGGCGCTGATTTTATGCTTCATAAATGTTGCCGCCTTCTCCATCGCTGGCCTTCGCGGCACGTCTGGGCTGGATGAAGGCGACGAGGTCAATCGTGTGGCGGCCGTTGACGTTGGCTTTTCTTGCAGTTGCGTTGTGTGAGTGAGTAGTGTGAGTCTTGCCCGACCGTCGGTTCCCATGTGCCAAATTTTACGACCAACACTCGCGACGCTCCGCTCGAAACAAGGATGGACATTATTTATTCCGGCACGATCCCGCGAAAAAGAAACACGGACACACGCCGAAACAAGCATGTGCCCGGTGCATCCATTCTCATCGATCCGAAATGAGGCAAAGCAGGGTGCGGAATGTGCCCCGAGCCGGTCACCGTGCCAGCTGAACGCCACACCCGGAGGTCATCGGCGCCGTTCGGTGTGATGGACCGCGTCTGCACATCGCGCTCGATTCACTTTCGCGAAACGAATGCATTTTGCACCCCCACTGGAAGAAATGGAGTCGGGATGGAAGGGTGGTAAGGAATTCCACGAATTTTTAAATTGACATGAAACCTGAAAAATGACTCCAACGGGTTTGTCCCGTTTAGCGTGTGCTTGGGTTTGCGGGCTAGGAAGAGTAACGAATGGCTACAGGGAAGGGCTAATGTGCATACATATTTGCCGCACAACAGTACACCACACATCATTCGATTTGGCCCACAAGTTATGGCGGTTTTCAGTTTTGGATTTCGTTACACCATTACGGCACGGAGCAATGAATGTAAACTGCAAATAGAATTTTTACAACTGGATTGGTTTCAAGCTGTAAATATTCATCTTTAAGACCTACTGGATATGAAGATCAGATGTAGAGTAAACATATAACGAACAAAAATCAGAAAAGTCTTTGGATATGAAATGGAAATGTTTAATTCTCGGAGTGATTTTTTGTCGAACTCATGATATCACAAAGCAAAACAATGATGAAAATATGTTTTTATAAAACACGTTCACCTAGAAAAGTAGTTTACTGTTAATGGAAATCATTAAACGCAACATTACATTGATTGGATTGCTATCAAAATGACATTGGGCTATTTTGCGGTGAGTTGATAAAGACTGGAGACCAAGTAGGAGTATCTCCTGTCCTCCAGGGGAGTAGCCTTAACGCATATCTGGAGATCTTCCGTTGGATACCTTCAAGACGTGTCGACAGTGCGTTTGTAGAAGGAATCCAAATCACATTAGCGTATTCTAAGACTGAACGAACAAGATGGACAAGGTTGAATTGTGCTATGACTTGCTAAGTTGCGACGCAACCGAATATTCAGTTATAAGATTACTTTTTTATCATAAATATAGGAAATTAAATACCAACTCCACAGCGCCCTCTGACGACAACGGTTGGAGGGCACTCGAATTGTTCGTTAATTTTTCTTAACAAATGTCATTTATATGTTTTGATGTGGAAAATCACTTTGTAAATTGTGTGTATAACGAAAAAACAATAGTCTTAAATTTAAAAGCTCGATTGTGGCTAATAAAGCTAAGCTAAGCTAATTAAAACAGTTCATAGAGCAGAAAACAAAACATAGAACGAAACCCCAATTGTGGTTTTTTTTCTACTTTTCTTCGTTTTTAGCTGTCGCTAAGGTTTAATTTCCGCCGTGACAATCGAAAAGTGTTTAAAAAAATATATATTTGGACTGCAGTTCTAAAGTAGTATATTTCATTTAGCATCATCCACTGAAGGAATCGGAATGAATTTGCACCAATCAGACTCTGCACTCTAGAAAATTAAACTAATAATCGATGGCCTCCACTCCATCTTAGACCATACTTAGCTAGTAGAAACAGCTTTTGCGCTCAAGGATAGATCAATGGCTTTAACCAGCGAGATCTGTGACTTAATCAAAATGTCTCCTTTCTGTAGTCTAGTTGAAGCAGTCTATATTTATTCTACAATTGATGTTTAAACAAACTTTTATGATAGTATCAAACTTTAGCCTTTTATTTTCAATGTTCCATAAAATAAAAAGATGCTACAATTTTAAGTTCATTATTTCGATGCATTATTTCATACTTACAAAAACTTATCAAACTAGCGATTAATATCCACCCCAATAATTTCCAAACGCAATGCATTTCCCTGTTTTTATAGTGCTGACCAACAAACGACAATAGCAATGCTTTATAGTAAAATAAAATCTCACTACAAAGCAAAGAGTCTCCAGTGAATGCGTTTCCCAGAAACTAGAAGGGTGATTGCAATCACTTACAGGAATTTCCACTATTTTCATTTAAATCAAGTTCCCCCGCTGTGGGGCATAGTTTTCCACGACACCAAAACCACTAAACACAGCGTGCCAATGAGCCAACAGGACGACAAAAGGGTAGAAAAGAATTCGTGTTGTCCTTTTTTCGTGCACAGTCACCCTCTTCTCAGACAGTTGACGAAATGCATTCCCAATAAACGATCTTGCGTGCAGAGATATCGCTGGTCTCGCCTAAACGTGTAGTTGCCAAGCAATTTTGGACCGTGTTCAAACAGTCTGGCATGTCGGAGAGGCATGTTAAAATACCAGACTGAAGGGAGAAGCGTGGAGCAGTAAGGGTTGTAACGAAAATGCATCCCACGGGCGCAAAACTGCCAAATAAAGTCGGAAAGCCCACCTACACTCCCAGGTACGCTAAAGCGATAGAGCAGACGCAGTACGCAGACCGGGAGTAGGCAGACCACCGGGACAACGTTTCCGATACGGTGCGGCACTCCGGAAATAATAATTCCTACAGCGGAATCCGTAAATACCTGAAATAAGTTTTCAATCTTCTTATCTTCCACCCCGCGTGTGTGTCTTCCTCTGCAACCATGGAACGAATGGAACGGTTCGGTCGTGTTGTGTACGTTCGAAAAGGGAAGTAATCCACCGTCGTCTACACACATGTCCTCCTTACTGGCGGGCTGTGCAACTACCGACAAACTTTGGCGCCCTTGTGACGAAGAATGCTCCCGATCCCGAAGTTGGAACTATTGCCCACAGGAACTGTTGGGATTGGCACAGCAACATCCCACACCTTGGCTGCTGTGGACGTGAAGATGCTTCCACCAGGGTTTCTCCTACGGACGTCATCGTTCGGGGTCGTTGTACCGAGACGTTACATTGAATCATACTTATGGACATATGGTGAAAGATTAGAAACACAACACATCCACTTTGCTACTCTCACCTGGGCAGGAGGGTCGAAAAGATGCAGAGCCACACACACACACGCACACACAGGTGTGGATGGGATAAAAAGGTAATAGAGCTCGAAAAACGCAATAGACGTATAGTCACACGGGGATAATAAAAAGCTCTCACTCATGCCTTCTGCTGCAGCAACGGTCCGAGGCGTCTCAATAAATTGTCTTACATTTACAGCTGGAATGTTGTGCAGCATTGTGCAGGATCAGTTCGGGTGCAGGGGAGAAGTTCGTCGCATTTCACAGCTGGGTTTTTCACTGCTCGAGCAGCAAGATGGACCCGAGATGCCAATAGCCAATGCGGATCTTAAATATTGGTTAACTCAAAGGAGAATAAATTGAAATTGAAAAAGAATTACTTGACAGGTGATTTACAACTCTCTCTCTCTCTATTTGAAGAAAGTCAGCAATCGAAAAATGTTTAAACAGCAACAAGAGTTTTGGATTCTAAAGATTGTGTTTAGATAGGTTCTCTCTCCTACTGAAAATAAGCACTTAGATCAACTATAAACAAATACTACCACTTTTCGGGACTCTTCCCTGCGCAGCTTTGGCTTATCCTAAACCAACTCAACTTATGTTTCTTCCTCAAGAGCAACTTTCCAAAAATAGGGTACTATTCCCAGGGCACCGGTTACACCGTAAAGTGCCGGTTGCGAGAGGTTGCAAAACAAACTCCTCCAATACCCTGGACCTGCATCCAAACATCCCTTCCTCGCATCGTTATCTACCCATTAGAAGCGGACGCCAAAAGTATTAAACTTAAAACATAAATTTAATATTTATTTGAAAACTTTTTGCTTCACATTTTCCAGCCCACCGATCGCTTCTCAAAACCTCGCAATCTCGTGGCGGGAAGGGAACACTCCCAAACATATTCGCAAAACGCTCAGCTGAAAAGGTTGAACTCCTCTGTACGTACCACAAATGAAAGTGCCCGAGCGTTATATTTGAAAGCGTTTTGAAAGATCAGCTATTTTTTAGCGATGTACCCTTGTTTCTAAGGGTGTAGTAGTAGAACTTTCCGGATGAGCAGCGCCATAAGTTTGGCTACCAAAGTGGAATAGAAAACAAAACAAGCAGCTCCAACTCCCACCTTCGGTTGAAGCGCCGGAGTACAGCAAACAAACACTTTGGAGCAAAATATACACTCGATTACGCTTATTTCCAATCGCCAAACGAAGCTTCAGGCATGGTGTTAGTTGCATCGAAAAAGTGGGACGATCGTCGCTATCGGTGAATCTTTCGGGTTCGACGTACGGTCGAAATAGCAGAAGCAACAGAGCGCAAGAAGCTTTCCCCTCTCCAAAAAGAACACTACGGACCAGGGTAAGACTTTCTCCTTGTACTTTATCCTGAACCTCAAAGCAACAGCAAGTTCCTGTCCCGTCCAAGGACATTCGAACGGAACAGTACGACCGTTACGCTTTAAATCCCTTTTGCAGCCGAAACGAAGAGTAGTGTGTAGCCACTATCAGTGCATGTGTTTGTGTGTGCATTAACTGTGATAAATGTTCTAATTTCGCATTCTGGTCACAGCGTTGAAAGCTATTTTAATTTCACTTCAGTCTAAAAAGTAACTAAACAGATACAAACCACTGCACTCCCTGTATCTGTTTCCATCCAAGGCAGTTTGCTTTCCGTCTCAAACGGGTGAAACGTGCGAGAATGGTAGATACACCTTCGTCCTGGCAAGAGCCTTTCCACCTTCCAACTGCTCTTGCCGGCATTGAAATCGTTGCATGAAGTTGCTCGTTGCGTGTTTTTTTTTTTGCACTAAAGAAGAGAGTCGGCCGCGCAGGGGAGAGGTGGTGAGTGGAAAAGTATCCTTCTATCCTCTCCATCTCTCTCTCTTTCTCACTGTCGAACCAGCCCAACCACACATTCGAGTATTGCCCAGCGACCAAAGAGGGAGCCATAAATTCCTGGCAAAAGCTTTGCTTCTTCGATTGGACGTGGACGAGCTGTCGGACTGGGGACATGTTTCGTTCACACTGTGCGTACAGTGTGGTGTGCAAAATAGTATGCAAGGGGACACATTCGGTTTGAATTATTTATATACACCCCCATGTTTAGTGCTGAGAGAGAATGAGAGAGAAAGAAAGATAGGAGTAGGGTAGTATTTAAATATCAAATGGCGGAGCAATGGTATGGATATTAGCTCAGGAAAATGTGCTTTTAAAGCGTTTTTCAACCAAATGTTGTGAATATGAAAAGGGGACTTTTTTGCTTTATTGTATTGATTAAGTGCACAATATGGTTATGAGAGGAACGTGATGAACATAGAAATCAATCGGCTGCAGGGGACTTTACTCCCTTTGCGTACCAATATTGATTTGAAATTATTTAAATGCAAAACATCGTTTAGCGCTTGGGAAAACTTCCTTTTTGTTAAAAATTTAAAACATTAATCAATCTAGAATAAAGCATATTTTTGTCTTCTGTTTGTTCTTTGTTCTTCTTATACTGATCAAGGCCTGCCCTATGCACTTTGATATCTTTCTTCCCGAAGCATATTCTAACGATTACTAAAAAACTTTACACAGCCACTGGATAGCTCCAATACTCAAGTTTAATACGCAATCGAGATCTTTTCAGTGATGATTGAATATTTTCGGGTAGAAATCATCTGAAGATCAAACTTTAAAAAACATGTGAAATTAAATTATTGGCCTATGTAAAATGTATGAAACAAAAATAAAATGTGTAATGTGCAAGCATTACTAAAAAGACCCATTTAATGAAGAAGTCAATTTCGATTATCTTGTTAAAATACTATTATGAAAAAGCACAGTTACGTCACTTTTAAACACCACTTGAGTAGTAAAATGGAGTTCACATGTTTCCAATAATAATTCCACATATACAAAATGTGAAGTAAACAGTGCTTATCAGATCCATCATGTGTTCGAGTTTTGTAACAAGCAATCAAAAAGATTTATATAGTTTTGAACTTTAGGCGTACCAAACAAAAAAGCATTTTGTTTTTTAATTACACCCCAATTACACCAACCACATGAAAATTACTATAAGACGAATAGAATTTAAAGGACAAAATCGACAATACCTCTTAATCCAAAGCAATGTATTCAATGTAAAGGCAATGCATTTCTTTCGATCAGTATAAAAATATCACGAAAATGGAAAATGCTGAAAGATGTGCGAAGTATTTTTTTCGCTGTTTTATTAGCAAGTATATATAGGTTCGCTGATTTTACCAGGGGCTTTCCAGAGTGTTGTTGAGGATTTAATTTTCTATTTGAAATGTTTTAACTGTAATGTTTTTTACACAATACGGCCTGGCCATCACTACAGAATAAAAACTTAAAAAAACATGAACACGATGGGTTCTTTCCAGGCAGGCTACAAGATCAATAATCAAGTTAATTTTAGCCTCTTCAAGCCTCATCAAGTTAATTTTAGCCATTTTGATACCGTAATCATTTGGTACGATTATGATACCTTTTGATCCAGTACATTCGTTTAACTTCATCATGTAGGGTGAACTGTATTTGTATTGTATTGCTCTCCGGTCTATCGATCGAGAAATAAGCATAAAACATGACTTTATTACCGTACCAGGCGTCTCCTTTATGGAAGGTGCGTGGCGGAGGAAGTAGATCGTTTTGCTTGTAATTTTTGTTGTCATATATCATTAACAGGCTCCAAAATTAAGCCTAAAACTTTCCATCTGCAGAACTTGCAAGGACTGTGCTAGAGCTTGAAAAGTGATCACCATGTCCTAATGTTACAAAATCATCTTCTTGAGCAAGATTAATAATATACTAAAAGATACGTAGCGACATGCGACTTACAGTGTTGCTGTTTTTTTTTCTGTTCAAAGTTAATTTATTTCTAAAAATCGTACAATCAGTTTAACCCCTTTTCCGCTA
Organism: Anopheles epiroticus; assembly: GCA_000349105.1. Taxonomy (NCBI): domain Eukaryota; kingdom Metazoa; phylum Arthropoda; class Insecta; order Diptera; family Culicidae; genus Anopheles; species Anopheles epiroticus. The sequence goes on along the minus strand of KB671991.1, from coordinate 15,890 downwards.
CACTGCGCTGTAGATAAAAACATATCTAAATGTTCAAAAACCAATGCTGCTGCCATTTTTTTGCAAAGTACTGTACACACTTTCAAGAAGCAGCCCCATTCAGTTGCAGTTTAACGAAAACTTTAGCTGTATCATTACGAACGAGCAAAGTCACTGCTTGGCCAAGCTTACTCTCCACGGCCGTTTACCGAACAAACCTTAGCAGCAAGCGTGCACACCGAAATTCAACGGAAAGACATTCATCCAGTTTGGCTATTCCCCGTTCCCCGTGACCAAAGGCAAAGAGTTTGCGAGCTGAAAATTGATGATCGCATCCACACGACCAGGAACACCACTAGCCAAATGAAGTTGACCTAGTCGAAGAAACGGCTATCTCTTTCTCTCACTCACTCTCTCGCTCTGCGACGGTACGGGATGCGAGTTAACTGAAGCTATTTTACGGCTTCAGTTGAAAGAGAAGACAGTGCCCCAACGTACCAGCAGTAACCAACAAACCCAGATGATCCGTCCGCAACGATACCTCCCGCCACGACCGAGAGCCTGGTGTCTAATGGACTTCGGTGTGGTTTTCAATCAGCTTCCTGCGACCCCGTCCCAATGTTGCCTCGTCGCCATGTACAGCGGAGGAACGGAATGATATAGAAGAACCACCCTGTAAGTGGTGTACTTCCGCCTATACTCAAACACATTTCTCTGAAACATACAACCCCCATCAAACGCCGCCGAGTGCCTCCTTGGCTGAACCGTTTCGGCCCAAGCGTTTGCGTATGTTAAAGTCAGTCACAACAAGTGGATCCTTGTCAGCCAGTTTAGGACGCTTTCCAGAGGGAGAGAGGCAGTGTAGCAAGGAAAAACCGAAAGTCAGCAAAAATTATTGGCTTCATTCAGCGGAAATTCTCGCCCTCAACGCTCGGTTCCGCGTTGGAGCTCCCTACGGCAGTCGGCTTTTCTTCAAAGCGCTCGGAAGCTGGGAAAACAACACACGATGAGACGCTCTTCACGTGGTACGGGACAAGAATTTCTAATGGATTTCAAATATGTGTCCAAATGTATACATGCTTCCCGTGGGTTTCATCTCCCGTTTTCCCCTCTCTTCTCAAGCATTTCTGTGCGTTCAGCAAAAGTCGCTGTGGTTGGGGGATTGTTTGCGTTTTTCGTGTACATGTAGAGGGGTTCGATGGGTATGGACGCGGTTTGGTAAAACAAATGTGGATCGATGGCTTGATTTAAATCACCGCTTCGGTACGATTACGACCCGAGGGTTTGCTTTCAATTTTCACAAAGCAATAAATTAAATCCTTTTATTTTAAAAGCGAGACCATCCTGCCAAGCGAAGCATATTTGAGCCGCACTTTATGCTTCGTAAAGAGGGAGGGTGGACGTGCGCTGTAATGTTTGGGGCGTTGTTTGGTGGCTAACCGTAGCAGGACATGTGTTTTGTGTAAAAATTGACATATTTTGTATTTTATTGAAGTTTTACTCCAATACTCCCCGTGCAGCCGGAACCCAAGATTTGTCGTTGGAGTTAAAGGCAATTCCTTGGAGCCAATAAATGAACTTGCTGTGGAGGTTTGCCACCTTGCCCATCCGCAAAGGATATCGATCATTCCCGCCGCGTCGTTCGATGATGCTACCGGGTGTGCTTCCACCCCAACAACACCATTATTTATTGCTCCAAAGGTTCCGTGAAAGGGTTCCAAAATTCCGACCGGACCCAACTCAAAACATACCAGTTGGTACATAAACTATTCATAAGATACCCAACCCAGCAGGGAAGGCAGATACGACCATTCCATCGAACAATGCTTTCCAAAGATCAAAAATTGTAATGAAATGAACACCCGCCGGACCGACCGGAGTCCTCCCGGAGTACCACAAGCAACGGAAAAAGGGAACGGACTAATAAAATTAGCACCCTCCAGTGCTGATGCTCCCATGGTAGAACTGATCTGTCCCAAACCGGCACCTCACACACGCACTCCCAGAGGCTAATTGGTAACATTCTTGTGTCCTGTTTTGCAAAACCCATGAACACCCTGGACGTAGGTAGGTCCAGAAACTACATGCGCCGAGGAAAGAATATACCATCATCGAGTTCTTTGCAAAGTCTGTCTGGGCTCAGTGGCATGGCACATTCCGTGCCTCGAAAGTTTGCCCATACCCATTGACACGCTTGCAGCAAGTGCAACTCCATCGAGACGGGAGGTGAACCATTGTTTCGTCATTTCGTTGGCAGGATGCAGGTCGGCAGACGATGGGGTTGGGTGCCTTTTCCGAACTGGACGGTAAAATTAATTAAATCATTTCATAGTTTCATGATCGTTATTTATGGTACATGTACCGGGTACCTGGTCGGTTGAATGATTGTGGTGTGTAACCGAGTTGCAGCATTGTGCAACAGCGTTGTCTAGCGTTGTTCATTTCCATTCTAAAGGTGAAGAGAGGTGCTTTGGTACAAAAATAGAGAAATTTAAATTTAACCCTTTTTATGTGGCATCTCTTTTGAACAAAAAAATATATAACACGAGCAAGCACAAAAGTAATAGAAAGATAATCAGGTTTTATTGCAAGTTCCTTTAACATCCTTACCTTTTGAAAATCAATTCGGCTCAAATATATTTTTATTATTTTTGGTTTCAATTCACAGTTCGATTATGGCAGTGGTAAGGAACTGAATATAGTTAGGCTGCCAACTATGTACGAATTTCCTGTTAGAATTTTGGTGCTGAAGAACATTTGGGCCTTGTGCAGTGATTAGAATTAAAGAAAAGAAAAAATTGAATTTGGATAACGAACAAAAATTATGTAAACTTTCTCATTGAATTATGCTTTGTTACAATAATTAGTAAATTGATGGAAAAAGCTTTAAAAGCTTTCTTTATTCAGTTATTTTGTGACTTTTTTTCTTACGGAAACTAAATTTAAGATACCACTTTTTTTCTTCGTGAGTTTCTTTTTCTGATGCATACCTTTGAATGTCGAAATTTTTATTATTTTATTTAATATTATTACATGCCCAAATTTAAAGAAAATACTATCTTTTCGTAGATAACATTTTTTGATAAAATTTTTTTAAATTGTGCATTTCGTTATGAAACGCACTGGAAATAAAACCAAAATTTTCTTACAATATTAAAGTTTAACCAATGTTTTTAATGCTTTACATTTATTGATTTTGTCTTGTTAGTTGTTTTTTTTTTTAATTTGCTTTTACTTAACATCATCTTAATTAATACGGCCTGGTCGTTACTAACGAATAAAAAAAATCATCTTTAACATATTTCCATAAGTTTTAGTACTAAAGTTTTGTTTTAAGTTTTAATTTAAAATGTGGATTTTTTAAATGAATGACCACTTCAATCTTAATATGAAACAATACGGTCCTTGTAATAAATACTTTGATGCTCGCTGATCGTACTGGCAAACAAAATAGATACATTCTTATAAGAGCTAAACCCGTGATACTCTAGAAAGAGCTTCTACAAGGGCTTAAATGATGGATCGCAGTTAAATCGTATGAGTAAGAAATATCAACCAACATCCGCAAAATAGCAACGTAGACTAAAAAACACACAACACGTCGGACTGCCCATTCTGAAGGCAAATACGAGACAAATAGCCAAACCCATTCCCTTTCAAGGCTTTCACAAGGGCAGCTAGCCCGCCATCCCACTACGCCAGGCCGTGCCGGACATTTTTCAGTCACAGAATATCCTGTCACTCAATATTCACACAAACACATACACTCTTTCCAGCCTCTCCACACCGGTGGATGTATCGTTCAGTCGGGACGATTCGTTCCTTTCGTTATTTTCGCCCATCCGGCGCGTAATAGGATTAGGGTAATGTGTTATATTACGGTACGTGCATGATCTTTCCATCGAGCCACACTGGACCTCGCACATTCGGACGACAGCGACCGTGGGTCCGTGTGGGTCAGGTACTCCACCGTGCGCGAAAATTACTCGCCATCGCCTCATTCGCTCCCGTCTCAGCTTGTGCACCCGGATCGTCTTTCCCGCGATTCGGCCGTTTGTGGCGGTCGTTGTAATCCGATACCTTCCTCACTGACGATGGTCATGCATTACTCGTCCACACGCCGTTCCTGTGGTAACGTCAGCGCTAAATTACACCGCACGGATGCAGCTGCAGTACGTGCACACGTGTACAGAGACTTTCGTGCCGTGCAGCGTCTCTGGGGAACGCATGGAACGAAATGACGAAAAGATTGTCATGGACGAATAATTAAGATGGTGTGGGCGGTACAATTACACTCGTCCCTTGGATGAGTTATGAGTTCAAGAAAAGCAGTACGTGCATTCGTTAGGTGTACCGTCGTAAACAAGGCATGTAGAGGGACAATACAAATTAACTTGCCACTGGAGAAAGAAAACCAAGCCAAGTGAAACTGTTCTGAATGATGTCATGTCATGGCCAAATATTTTCAGGCGTACTCCACTTAAATAAACCTAAAATAAATCGTCATTGTTAAGTTAAACTCTTTGTTCTTAGCTGCACAAAATTTTACTAACGTAGAAATGTTCAAAATTTATTACAATTAAAGTAGACAATAAAAAATAATTAAAAAATAATTTAAACGCATTTAATATGATGAATGCATAAAATATGAATGCGACATGTGTATGATTGTTCACCAGCTTTAAAACAGAATATCCTTGTGAGATTGAGGTTCTCACAGGGAAGGAACCAACTCAGAGCCCATGCAGCATACAATAGAGGTTTTAAGCATCTATCTAAAGTAGCATAGACATCGAGCTGCGCGCACGGATGCTGGCGGCCAGCCGGTCATTCTATAGCCTGAGAAAGCATTTCACCTCACAAAACCTGTAGCGACGGACGAAGCTGGGACTATATCGCACCTATATAGTTCCAGTACTCACGTATGTCTCTGAGACATGGACTTTGTCCAAATCTGACGAAACCCTCTTAGCCGCGTTCGAGAGGAAGATGCTCAGGAGGATTGTTGGCCCCATACGTGAGGAGGGACAATGGAGGAGCCGATACAACGACGAGCTGTACGAGCTGTACAACGATCTCTCACTGTTGTGCAGCGGATTAAGCTCGCCCGGCTCCGGTGGACTGGCCATGTTATACGTATGGACCCGAACGACCCAGCCCGTAAAGTCCTCTTAGGCCGTCCACATGGACAGAGGAGGCGTGGTAGGCCCAAGCTGAGGTGGGAAGATGGCGTTGAGGCGTCCGCCATGAAGGCCGGGATAATGGATTGGCAGACGACGGCGCGAGACCGTGAACGGTATCGAAGTTCGTTGCAGCAGGCCTGCAAGACCTGCAAGACCTGACGTTGCAGCAGGTCAGCAAGACCTGATGCATGACCTGAAGATAAGTAAGTAAGTAACTATCTAAAAACACCATTTTTACAAAACTTTTAATCTGACTCAAAGTTTTTTATCTATTTCATTTACAATGGCATCATTTTTAACATACATAAAGAATTGAAAAACGAACTACTCGTTGGAACTGTGCAGTATTGGAATAAGCACAATAGTTTTATTAGAATTTTTGGTGGTGAACGTCTAGAAACATAATTTTACCTGACTCGATAAGCCCCCGTCGCAAAATTGACACTAGCTCAGAGGTAGTGTTTAAGCGAGTTAGAGTTTAGTAGTGTTCAAGCAAGTTATCATTCGCCTATAATCTAAATTCGAGCACCTCACCCACCGTGTTAAGTAGACTGTACGACCGAAAGAAAGTCCAAGTCCAACTAGTTGGAGCTTTAGGCATTGCCCGAGACCGAAGCGGTTTGGCTAACGTTTGAGTTACACGAAAGATTTTTGTGTCATCCGCATAGAGGAAAAAGGAGCAAAAAAGGCATGGGTAGTTTAATAGGCTAACCATTGATGTATAGCAGGAACAATAGCGGTCTAAAATTACTGTCGTGAGGTACACCGGGAATTGTACGGAGGAAGGTCGAGACATGTAATAATAGCACTGCGTAGCAATGATTCACCTGATACCTGATCCTGCTTTTCCAAATCAGTCTACCTTAACGAGCAAGAGTGGCAGACAACGAAGTAATGACGCTATAGTTGAATGCCTCATTTTTGCAGCTTTTTCTGCACATTTCTGCACAGGCGTTAACCGCATACTTTCCATAAGATTGAATATTTTAATGCTCTGCATAACATTTCAATCGAATAAGTGTGAAAAATTCCATTAATTTTCGCCCTTTCAAATAACATTCATTGCAACAAATCATAAGCAATACGGCCTGAAGGTAACTATGAAAAAAAAAATAATAAATCAATCACTAACTTTGATAACTGCGAATAAAAACAACCAAATCAGGATTTTAAAAAATAATTGAATTTAATCAAATTACTAAATGGAAGAAGTAAAATTCATTTAGAAAATTTCTTACATCATCGATTTGAGATTAAAAAATCGACCGATAAAACAAATTGATACACTTTCAACCAGAATAAGACTATAAATGTAAGAAATAATGTATCACTCAGCTCCCTAGTATTACTGCACATTTCATATAAATTTTAAAATGCCATCAAACGTAACACTTTGCTGCAATATTTAAAATATTTTATGAATGATAACAAGGTGTGCAATGATTGTAATGCATTTGTCAGAGACACGATGAAGTATTCCCATGAAAAGTTGATGTTATAATTGCCCCCAAGATGTTATAATTGAAATACCTCAATTTTCTACAAGACATTTTAAATTTTAAGGAAAAAAAAATAATCTCTTAAGCCTAGCAGACACTAGAGCACCTTATCAATCAATCAATCAATTTGATTCCTATTTCTACTCAACTATCTCCCATTTGAATAGCTTATCCGTTCCATGTCTATAGATGCAGCATTATTTTTGTAACTATTCCTAGAAAAGCAACGTATCCTTTACGCTCTCATCGTCATCGCTGCGTGTGATATGCCATTGCTGAATGCATTTTAATTTCAATCATTGCCCCATTCCGACACTGCACATTCCACATACCAAGTGTAGCTCGGATGATATTGCACGTTCTGGTGCGTATACGCTGCAATCTTGCACTGCTGCAGCACAATTTCTCTCCACACACACACACACACACACACACACACACATAATCGAGTTACACTGCTCGGAGGTGCTAGTAACCTCGTTTTCTTCATTCGACGTGCCGCTCCAGTTTCCCTGGAAGCCGTTTCCTTTTTTTCTGTTGCTGTTTGCTATCCTCAAGCAAACTATCTTCACGTACCGAGCCAGATTGTACCACGTCCCATGTAGTGGAGATATATTTATGAACCCGAGCCAATCTCGGGACACCCGTCCTTCCATCCGTCGATTCGTTCCATTTTTCCCACACATTCACACACAGTCGTGCGTAAGGCGTTGCCTGCGTTGAATGTTTTTCTTTCCCTTAAGAGCACGAAAAAAAAAAAACCGATGTAAAGCCCTTTCTCGCGTGTACGGCGAACAGCGTATTCATACCCGTGCCTTGGACGCGCAGTGCCCAAGCACAAGAACTCAATTTGGCCTTCCGCAATTTGCACGAAATTCAATTTGAAGCATAACACGCCGTATGCTGCCCACCCTCAGGCCAGATCGGGCCGATCCCAGCCAACGCGGAATGGTTCATTTTCGGCTCAAATCCCGATAGTGCAGTTCAAGCAATAAATATTGCTGGAATAGAGTTATCATGCCCGCGTCCGCGTTTGTGTGTGTGTGTGTGTACGAGGATACAAGGGGGATGATGTTTTATTTTTTGCCATCGCCTTTTAGCATCACCACCAATCAGTGAGAAAGCAGGAATCCCTTCTTCAAGAAGATACGGCGCGGATGCAGTAGACCTAGGGCTGAGTTGCAGCTGTGTAAGGCAGACATCGACACGGGCCGGTCCCACCGTTGATGCACGACGGTGTGAACGTGGTCCTAGTTTGGTCCTGATTTACACAGTTTCCCACCACAGTCCACGGTAGTGGTGGAAAAAAGCCCATCCCTATGCGGTATGCGTATCTCCCAAGGGCAAACGCGTCCCTCCCTTGCCCCGGGCCCGTACGGCTCGCGCCGCAAGATTATTACGCTGGTCTACCAATAAACTACGCGGCTAGGATTTGCTGGGTTTGTTTTGTTGCTTCCATCTTTTTGGGACCGGGCACCGCTGGGAGTTGAGAATGAAAAAATACAACCGCTTCCGAAAGCATGCTACCGGCAGCTGCTCTGTGTGTGAAAACGGAAGCGCAAAAAAATCCACGCATCGTACGCTCTTCTAGCACCACCGCGATGGCCATTTGCGCAATAAGTAGACGCGAAAGCAAATGAATGTGCATAAAAGTGAGAGTGAAAATTGAGCAACTTCATTCCAGACGCAAATAGTAATATACCGAGTCGTTTCGATGGGGAGAAAACAATTTCACCAATGTCTATGCAATGGGTGGTTATATTTTTGCTTTCGTATTTTCGTACAGCCGGCCTAGGAAAAGCATAAAACTGTGTGGTTTGGGTTTGTAAAGAAAAATTTAAGCTATTTCACTTTTCCTGTCATCCCGCAGCTTTACGACGCTTTTCTTTACGGTGATAGAATCCAAAGCTATATGATTATTAATGCTAGAAACTTTTTTGAATTTGAATTTTTGAATCGCCTCATTTGGGAATGCAGAGCATTTCTCCGTTATCATATTGATACAAGCGATCTATGTTAAGAAATGTTGATAACAGATGTGTTGCAATATGATGATGGTACATTTTTATTTATATGATAATAAAAAAATAACCAACAAAGAAATCAAGCAGTTTTCAACTTCAAAGGTTCAATATTTCATAAACCATGCAAATTATCACCTTTCGGTTTCATTACATTCATTATGTAAAAAAGAATATACAGGGTTTTCCACTCCAAAACACAACTGTTCACATGTTTTAAACAATGTGAGATTTGAAAAACACAAGTGTCTACCACTTGTACACAAGTCAAGCCGATTTCGGTACACTGTCCATTTCATTTAAACAATTGTCTACTTGGATTGAACACAAACGTCAACATCGGCACGTTTTGATAAATACTCATTAACAAAAAATAACTTAGGACAAAAAAACATAACATCTTGTATGTATTTGTTTTCTGGTATGAATGTAGCTTAATTTAAAAATACTGGCCAAGTTGAATGAAAATGATTTAAAACTTTAAATAATAAGTAAAGAACAATATGAGCATGAACAAGGGTAAAAAAGTAATGAAGATGAGAACAAGCAAACGTAAGATATTTCAAAGCAAAGTTTTATAAACATATTAAGGTCGTATTCATTCATATATATCCTATGTTATGCATCATACTATTTTAAAAAAATTAATAAATATATTAAAACCTTCAAAACCACAACTAGAAACATGTCAAAGTAAACAGGACTATGACGTTTTGTAGGATGTTGTCAATTCTGCACCCAACTAAATAGATAAAAAATATTTTAAAAAAATCCAGCTCCAAAGGCAGAAAACTTGCGATAAGACAGGTTAGGAGAACCCTGCAGAGATAAAGTAAATAATCAAACAAAACATTTATTTTTATAAACTTTACGTTGTTTTGCTGCCGCCGTTAACCGTTACAAATACATCTTTACAAATGTATAAAAATAAACAGAAAAAATAAAGAAATTTCTTACAATATTATTAATTATATTTAGTGCATGAAACAACCTGTATTGATAGTATGCTGTACATGATCTATTTTTTTTTTATTCGATAGCAATGGCCAGGCCGTATTGCTGCGATTTAAATTCATTAAAATGACTTTTATTTGTTTCCAATAGCTTAATAAGCCGTTAAAGTTATGTGAACGTGGATTTTATGGTGCTTTTATGTAAAAACACTTATTGAAAATCAGATACTTATTGAAAAACTTAGGGAAATGACAGATCCCGTAGATCCGATTATTTCACTTGAAATTTAAACAAACACACGTACAACCTATTTCGACCACCACTTCGACCACTAAAAAATATTCTAAATAAATTAAAAAAAAAAGTAAAAAATTAGATCGGCTAGGTGGTTCAGTGGTAACTGCGAAAAGATGTCAAAAGGCCCGTCATCTGTTCGAAACTCATTCGGACCACTGCCGCCCCCCATACACAGGATTGGCTATAGAGTCACAGCACAGTAGTGCTCTGGTTAGACCTTGACCCTACTGGGTTGTTGTGCCACCGAAGAAGAAAAAAAAATTAAAAACACAATTTTATCAACTTTACTCCCAAACTTCCATACTGTTCATGATTCCCTGCACCCAACTCCTACAGTGTGACAACAATTTGCTGATCTAGCAAAATAAAAAAAACCGCTAACCATCAAACGAACACTCGAAACAAGCATGAGAAAGAAAACACCAATCCAAGAGTCGTCCGAAACGGCTCCGAATATTGGCGGACAAATTTTTATTGCCCATTCACCGTTTGCTCGTTTTTATTTCGCACTTTCGATATCAGGACCCGAAAAAAAGAACTGTGTAAGTACAGCTCGCTTACTTGCTCCGGCTGTGCTCGTATTTAATAATTTCGGGATTATTTCCATAATAATGTCCTGCATTCCGGCGATACTGCCGTCGGGCACGAGCATGCTACCCACCGAAATGGAAACGGAAACAATTTTCCTCCAAATCGCGATACGTTCGTCGTTTTTTTCCCCCCGCAGGAATGCGTACCGGGACCCTTACCGCCTATACCACCGGCGCCATTAAGGTGATTCGTAAGGAGGATATGCTCTTATTTCGATCTTCCTCTCGCCAGACCAGGGGTACATACATGCGCACCCTTGTCACCGCAACTCCCCCAACCGATCGAAGGTGAAGATTCATGTAACGAGAAAAAATGACTGTAATTGCGCGCCAGGAGTATTTTCCCACTTTACTTCCATCTTAGCATTTTTTGTCTCTTCTTTTCCGTACTTCTAGGGGAAGCAACACAGGTTCAACAAGGGGGCGACCAGGCAGGTGGCAATGGTGGCAATGGTTAATGTTCGTATTGCCGTCCCCTGTGTGTTTCAGCGCGCGTGTTTTCAAATCGGAGTGGAAGTCACGCGTACCATTTTTCCGCATCCGAAGGCGTTCGCCACAGACGGTCGGGAGGACATTAGACCTTCGTGGGAAATTGATCACTGGCTGAGATGGCTTCCGCGGCCGTGTTTCTGATGGGGTGGTAGCGTGTAATAAATGATTTCCTAATTTGAGGAAGATTACGCCGTGCGCCGGTGGGGCGGTAGACACCATCGGAGGGTCATTTTTCCTCACCCGATGTGACTCCCTGTACAGATTGCTTCAGAGTTGATTCGCTTTCTTGTGTCGCTTGTTGTTTTAGGAGCATTCAAATGAAAATGTAATAAAGAGAGACATAGAGACAAAGTCGGAGCAGGGTAGAAGAGGGGGAAAGAAAACATTAAGAAACCGGGTAATAGACGGATCTGGATGGACATCTTATACAGCGGATTGGCTTCTTGTCACTTCTTGCAGGGCTGGAGGTGGTTTCAATAAAAATTTTTGAGTTTGTTTTAACTTTCAAATTAAGGCAGGGAGTGAATGTTCCGTCCGTTCACTGTCACCACCAGCAGCGACAGGTTTTACGGTATATTAAAAGTTGTTTTGATTTCACAAAGCCCAACTCGTTTCTCGACCGAGGTTGTTATGCATTCTGGCTGTCACGCGTACAACCACGCACGAATGGTGATAGAGTCGCACGAAAAAAAAGACAATTTTGAATCTTGGAACTGTCACAAACCATTGTAATGCTTTCATGGTTTAGTAATCACAACAAAAAATAAGATATTCTTGTACGGAAGGAGCAAGGAAAAGGGGTTCTAGAGTGACATCGGTTTGTATCGTTTCAAAACGTCGAAGGGACATGCCGGTTTGGTGTAAATTATTGACAGTTTACACAATCTAGGTGGAACCGAACAAGTGGCAACATGCACGGAGCATGTTTCTAAGCTCCCAGTATGTTTCTAGGGGACGGTACGATACTGTAGTTGGGGTGTACGGTGGCGTTTGTGTAGGATGTGGTCTGAGAAAAAGTATCTATTTGCTGGAATGAGCCCATTTACACACCTCAGTATATCCTTTAAGCGTGATATGACAAATGTAAGACACAATTTTACTAGCATAATTACATTTGTAACATTTTCAACAACAATTTGAATGATACTAAACCTGATTTTCAAACAATTCTGTAGCAAAAATATATATATTTTTTTTATTCCTGAAACGACGGCCAGGCCGTATTGCTTGAAACTACCTGTTTACAATTCGAAATTGGGGGTACGCATGGCAGACGCTACAATCCATTATAGCTGAGGGATATTTTCTTCCCCCAGTCATGGAAGGGCACCCTATCCCGGGAGTTTTCGGACGTTTCGTTCTCATCCAGTCCACATACAGAGGTCCAATAATGGTAGCGAACCTTAGTGTCGTTCCATTTCAAGTTCCAGCTCGGTTCCGTTAGAAGGCATCGGGTCATAGCGAGGGTCTGAATCGTTCCAGCAGTGGATTTAGGGCTTCCGATGATCTGCTACTGCGTAGGGTGGTCCATGGATTTCATCTTTGAACCTCATCCTCATCCTCATCCTGGAAGACCTCATCTTTGCGAGGACCTCGACCTCATGTCGACAGCCTCCATAGCGTTGGTTGTTACAGTCATGCTGCATGGGTCCTGAGTTGGTTCCTTCCTCCGAGGTTCCTGAGAACCTCATCCCTACAAGGATCTTTTGTCTTTAGACTGGTGAACAACCATACTCTCATTCGTTCATACATTCATGCACACATTCATTCAAGCGATGTATAACATGTAGTACAAAGAGAAACAAATGGAATGGGATGGTGCTTCAGACTTCTGCAAGCAACCAGACAGTGTCCGATCGTCCGACGCTGTCATGTACTTGCACCCTGATAACGCGACACGCGTTATGAATTAAGTTATGGTATGAGATACGAAGTCTCACAATAACATTCACGGATCCATACTAACGACGTGAAAGCGCACGACAGTGACCACGACCGTCCGATGTCCTTTAGCCAGAAAGAGTTAATCCATTCGCTCGGCTAAACTCTAAAATTATTGTAGAGACCAGTCAGATTCCGCTGAGACGTCAAGTATTGGAATGTTTAAGGGCCTAGTTTTTCGACTGCGTCCAACAAAGTAGGTCCAACAAAGGCCATAGAAGATGGTCTATGTCGTGAAATCCGAGTTCGCAGCCACATGCTTTGGAGTCGACCTGTCCTATACGCTGGAGATATGCACCCAATGCGAAATGGTCAGACCTTAGTCTAGACATCATTCAAATGAACACAATTTTCAAATAAATTCTGTTGGAAAAATATATCTTCTTATCATTAAAACTATAACAACACCTTCGACCGACGACCAGAATCTATAAAAATTTCAAACGAAATCCTTTTTTTTTTTAATTTATGTCCATTTTTTTCGTTGTTCTGTTTTTTTTTTCAAATTAATTATATTTTACTGTAAAATGAGGTTTTTAAAATTAATTTGAATTGTTTGAATTGTTATAATAAGCCAACAGCTTATTATAAAATAATTTAGCAAATAGAACCATTACCTTATACGGGCAAACCATGGCAATGTTATTTATAACCTTAATTGTTTTTTTTTTTTATGGTTTTAAAAAAGTAACTAAAAAACTCAATACCTTTTATATCTAGTCTATCTAGTAGATTTTGTCGAAATTTATAGTATTCAACTGTATGAAGTACAGTTGTAAAATATTTACAAAATATAACTACATCTATAAAATATCTAAGAAAACTCATTACCCTAAACATAAATAATAAATACAAACGATTTTAGTTTAGGGAATATTTTTTATGTTTTGAAATTAAGTTCTTGTATAAAGATTGACTTTTAGTATTCGGCGATTAGTTACAGACCAATATATAATTTGCATTCAATTTAAAACATTATTTATTTTTTTATATTTAAAACATTTATTAAATTTGTGAACATCATCAAAGATTGATAATATATAGGAACATAATCTATCAGTAATTCTATATCTAAATAACAGGCATGAAGAACACACTGAGGCAGGCATGAAGAACACACACTAATTGATTTTTTATTTGAAAAATTTTTTTGTTGAATGTTTGACAGTTCATTAATTTTTGCTTCCACAAAGCATTTTGTCAAACAGCCATCGAAGCATTAAACAAACAATTAAATCCCTTTCCCTTTCTAAAAACAAACAGCACGACAACTTTCTTACCGTTTTAAAACGTGTCACCGAACGCAAACCCAAACCGTTTCACCAAACACCAAGTATGAACAACAAACTACTCCACCGGTCACAGTAAATTATCTGCCTCGTTTTCAGTCCCCTCCCACAATCCCATCCACCCGCCGCATATTGTCAGGTTGTTTTCCCGGGGTTTTTGCTGCCATCACACCACCAGTTACCGGGAAGAAAAATTAGCCTTCCTTAATCTCTATCGCTAGGCGGCAGTGTGTTTACCGAACTTACTCCAGCAACCGGAAAAACAAACCATTTTCCCGAGCTGTGGTACCAGCGGGTGAGGGAGGTGTTTCCCCGCATACGGGATCATGCAACAAACGGGGAGGGAAACCCAAAAAAAATGCTAAAGCTACTTCACACCCGTCGAACGGTTTAAGAAATCTCGAAGACAACCCAAGGAGACAAATGAACACGATAAGTGTAATTAATTAGAATAATTATGTTTCCTCCGCTTAGCACACACATACACACGGGCGCGCGCTCACGGGTACTCTCACTTCCCTTTCAAATGAGCCACTAAATTATGCTGTGTAAACATGTGTGTTGGAAAATCGAGTCACAGGCAGAAAGGGAGAGAGAGTTGGCTGCAAATGGGATGAGATTTCGTGCGTGCGTGCCATCCGCGCCTTCCTTCCAGTGACACATTTTGGAAGGATTTATTTTTAACTCTCCATTATTTGGGTGTATGCGTTTTTGCTGTGATGGAGTTTTTCAACGCCTTTTCCCTTGCATTTTCCGAAGGTAGCAAAAGGAACACGTGGCTGCAGTAAGGGTGGCAAGTTGGTCGTTGGTAGAGTTGTTTGAGAGTTTTTTGACTCGGCATCGAGGTAATTAATTTTAAATTAATCTTCATCATTGCCGTTCTTCGATGGTCCAAAAAAAAAAAACAAACATAAAAAAGGTGTGCCCTGTTCGTAAGAATTCATTAATATGCAGCGTTCTTTTTCGTAATATTGATTTTATAAAAAGTATATCATCGTCAGGGCGGTTCGATAGTTAAATTGTAATGGCATACGCCTTTTACGGGGGTCCAATATTGTTTTTACTTAAGTCAAACAACTTTACTCTACCGAAAAATAACTATCCTGCTTACCGAGCTTTCGAGAAATCAAAATAGTACTTGTACACATCAGTGAGAAGTCTTCATCCGAGGATTAAGCCCTATTTTGCAATTTCGCTTTTAAATAATGCATATAACAATGTGTTTGAGTAAAAAAAATTAAATTCTTTTGTTTTCAGAGAACTATTTGAGTTTATTTTCCTGCTATCACAAGCTCTGAAGCAAAACGGAATACCCGTAAATTAGAAAAACAAACAAACTCTAAAACAAGATGCTCAGGATATTTTACATTTAGAATAAAATCATTTCTTTGGTAAAAATTTTTGTTAAAAAACACTGTAATATCATGACTTATCTAAGTAAAGCAACTTTAGAAAATCTAAAGCCAATTAAAAGTAGGTTAAGATCTTATGCAGATAGCCAAGATCCTTTTGAAATCCAATGCAGATGATTAAGATACCATGCCAATTAAATACAACAACTTTGTTTGTTAACTTTAACTGTTACGTGTTGATAACTGTTTGTTTTAACACTAGCACAATCTTGTTCTACGCCAGCGCCATCTGC
>KB671990.1:51616-62604 GCA_000349105.1 Anopheles epiroticus | reverse complement strand
AAGCTCTAAACTAGTTTGGTCCCGAGATGTCCTTGAATGCTCGTGTATTTTCTGAGTTCATTTTCAAGTCCATGTCTATAACAATCAAATCGCTGAAGTTTAATACTTTTATAAGTAAATGATAAAAAAATTCATTTTGATTGTTTTTTGTTGTAGAGAATTGTTTCATCAGTCAACGTACTGTGAGTATTTTCACAATATATTGTTGTTGTTGGAAAATTAGAGTGACTTTGACTATGTAGAGTCTTTCGTCACTTCACAATATATTGTGTGTACGACCAAACGTAACAATCTCTACCATCTGCAATTCAAATCGTAAAAATTTCTAATTTCTCTTTCTTGCAATCGTATCTTAATCTTCTTAGGTGACACTACAACCCCTGTGGGGTCAAGGCCTAACCAGAACACTAATGTGCTTTTGGCACTTTCTGTGACTGAGTGTACCCATCCATATCAAGATAGTTAATCCTGGGTATGAGGGGCTGTTATTAGTGTACCCATACCAGGATAGTCAATCCAGCGTATGAGGGACGGCAATGGTCCCAATGAGAATCGAACCGGCGACGGGCCATTTGACAGCCCTACGCCGTTGCCACTAGACCACCGAGTCGGCCCTACATCGTAATTGTAATACCTGCTACAAAATTCCATTGCCGTCTTAGTTTCCTTTTGCTTTGTTCAAACTATTTTGTTCCAACAAACGAAATAAAAAAATTGACAAAATTAACAAACACATGTGTTACATCGATATGTAGTGTCTCAAATGTCGATTTTGTCGATGTGGAAATTCGAGAATGATTTGATCTGTCTTAATTTTGGGTATAAAAAATAAGACAGCAACAAGTTTCATTTCCAAAAATCGACCGTGCAGAATTGCTATACAATAATTATTCATAATAAAATCAACACAAAAATAAAAGTTAATACTTCTCAAACGTTCAAAGTTCAAACAACTATAAATATTTTGGGGCAAAAGTAATGAAATAATAGTTTCTATAGACCTAAATAGTAAACCCAACAAAAAGTGTTCCCGTTCAACTAACCTTTCATTTCCTCTATCAAAAACTATAAAAACTAATGAGTAAAATTTCTTGACATTTGAATGATGAATCGTGTCTCAAGCACCGTTAAGTTGTAAACATTCAACCACATACAAAACATTTATAAAAAAAAAGTTAAGCTCAATAAAGGAAGCATTACCAAACACGAAATCTCATACCAATTACTTTCCAAAATACCACCCATAATTCATCATTAATGGTGAAGACATTGGATGACAGTTTCACTTTTTGCCTCCAGAACTTTGAATGTGTTGGACGAACATATGCTACTTCGGCAAGAACTTCCTTGTGTGGAATCAATAAAAATGTCAAAATTGGCAACAACTTTTCCCCTGCACTTTGCGCACTTTGAATGGGGAAAAGTTTTTTATTGATACTTTTTTTCTACTGCAAAAAACATCTTTTTATTCCACATATTTATAGTCACCCACCAAAACGTTTGTCACATCTGCCACACGCGTAAAACAAACCGACGAATGGGGAAGTAAACAAACAAAAAAGCACACATTACTAGACAAAAAACTTTCAAACCAATCAACCTTGTAACCTCCTGACGTCGGTAAAGCAATTCTACCCAAATAAAAGTGAGGATGTGGAAAAGCAAGCAAGCATGGTTTGGCTTTCTCCATTCATTCCATCGTAACATCAATTTCATTGCAGTGAATATAACTTTCTGTATCGATTTTCCCGCCGTCGTCAGCACAACACAAAAACGAAATCACTTCAAACGAACTACCTTTTAGTACACAAAGAGAGAACGAAATGGCCTCAATAAAAAAGGCGGGCATGTATCGAGAGGGACGAATTCAATCAATTATTATAATTTCATTCCTTCTAAACCTTTTTTTCCTTGACATCCACTTCTGGGTATGCTATGCGACAGCAAAGGTAGTTCTGTTTGATTCTGTTCCCAGTCCAAAACTTTATACATCGCTGTATCTGTGTACCAAAGTCCAACAAGTTCAAAATCCTAACAAATGTTCTTTTTCATCTGTAATAGATTTTTTTCTTTTCTATTGTTTTTCTCTCTTATTACAGAGCTGTTTCTCCAATCACACACTTTCAACGCGGCCTAGGTGGAGTAGTTGTATAGCAATGGCAATAGTACGATGGATCGGCCATCGAGTTAGTGCCACTCCAAAAGGCGAAACGAATAAAAAGCTCTATTTCATGTGAAACTATCAACATGGAACCACACCGAAGCGGTATCTACTTTATTCTCATTGACTGCTGCGTAGTGCTAGACTGGTTATGAAGTAGTGACTGGAGACACGCTCAAGTGAGAGTGTCAAACCTTCTGCACGCCTGCACCTATCAACTTCACTGCACCCGTACGCGCCTTGGTGAAGCTACACAAGGAGGACACTACAGAGAGTTTGTGAAAGCCTGGCCGTAGGTCTGATCGTCTGCGAAGGAATGATAAATTAAAATACCTTTCTGCACACCGTCGTTACAGTCACTGCAGTTTGTGCCAAACCAGCGGAGTCAACTCCACCATCAAAAGAACGGAAAAGTTATCTTCCAAGCACGGTATAACATATAAAAGGAACTAGAAATAGAAATACGAAGGGGCTTAGCACCCTCAGACCTTTTATCCCAACATTCTATGGAAGCTTCACATTCAGGCAACAAACAATGTGACATAAAAATTCAAACTATTAAAGCGAAAATACCATCCACTTGGACGCCTTGAAGCGTTACACTTCATCCGTGTGGAAAGGAAATAACTCTTGCATAACTTTTGCCCTGCTTTTCCTGTTGTTACACATAGCAAAGTGCGAGTAATTGTCCATTCTGCACTGTTAGACCAACCGACGAGGGGCAAATGAAGCCGTGCAACACATTTTTTACAACATTCTTCTGGTTATCTGGTTATGGTAGCCGTCACCATAGCGGTAGTGGACTTGCGAACAACAAGACTCAGTGCTTCAACCAAAAAAATAGTCTACATCATGTCCCACTAATGTATTTCCTTTTTTCTGTGTGTTTTCCTTACAGTTTCACTTCCAGCGACAGGAATCGTCCAGATAGTGCAGTGAATAGTAGTAGTTTCAGTTTGTAGTAGTCGAACAGGGTTGTGAACAACTTGTGAATCCGAAGCAACGTGAGAACTCTCCAGAGTGAACCCAGTTTCCCTCGCAATAGATTGAAAACCCAGATTTTATTGCAAATTCTTCCTGTGCAGCTTCTCCTTTGCTTCCCATTTTAATTCCGGTGGGCGTTGAACTGTGAAACTGAGCTTGGAAGCCATAATTAAGTGAAATGATTTCTGCCCTGCATGGGGAACCCTGCGCCAGACCGACTCTCCCGAACGGAGGGCACTGCCACAACCGCTGCAATGTAACCCACTACCACTACCACAACCGAACCGTCTGTTTTGCGGTCGTTCAACAGCAGTCCCTGTACTGCAAGGGGCTCCAAAACGCATAGGCTAGGTGTTGGGAACCTAGTGCCAGTGGATAAACTTCACATTTGCCAACACCACCTCTACCTAGAAGCACTGTTGATCCTAAATCCTACAACATACCATCTTTTTTTTTAAACACAAACGAATAACAGAAGCTACTAAATTAGTGGCCAAAGAAATAAACGCCGAAAAGCAAACAAAGCAGTGGGTTTCACACATTAAAAGCATAAGCTACTGCGAGAGAACGACCACCAAAAGCAAAGGAAATAGTTCTCTCTTAACGTGTGTTTGTGTGTGCCAACGATGAAGTCCGCCATCCTGTATCCGTACGGTCCGCTGCGCGCTAATGGTTGCTGCCGGATGCTGCACGCCAAACATTTGGCACTAACGAGCGCCATCTACACCCTGGTAAGCGTTCCAAATTGTTGCTTGTTCTCTGCTTTGTATTCTTTTCTTCCACTCTTCGCGCAGTGTCCGGTGATTTTACTTTCCAGCTAATTAAACATACGCCAAAGGTTTTTTTTCGAAAACGAAGGAGAAGAAACATACAGCACAAAGATGAAGACATGTCGCGGTATGGCAACTAGATATTAAGGGAGCGTGTAGCAACTCTTGTCTAATGTCTTGTTACCGATGTTTGAAACTTGTTCCTCGTAATGAAGCGCTTTAGCTCTGTACTACTTTTTGTTTTATGATTTGTTTCTACTAATTACCGCTTTTCGTGTGTTGTAACATCATCGTCAATTAAGGCAGATGTACCTCCGAACTTATTTCCAGCTTTAGTGAGAAGTTCAAAAGTTCGGAAATTGCACTCCAGAAAATGTCCATAAAGGTACAAGTTCAAGAAATTCTATTTCTCCATCACTCAAACAAAACAAAAACGCATTGCAAAAAGCTTGAGTACGAAGAGGTCGGCGAAAAAATAGCACATTATTCGTCGGAAACACACATGCTTCCGGAAACTCGTTTATCTGTGCACGAGGATTCTAGCGAAAAAAACCCTCCCCTTTGGAGTACAGTCGTTAGGAGAGCGAGAGAAAGGGAAAACACGCGGAAACACCCGTGAGATAGCAATTTATTTTCCGGCCTGCTGACTGGAGCATGATTGAGTGTGAATTAAAGCCCCTTAACGGTTGCCATTATGCGAGAGATTAGGTAAATTGCGTTAGATGGGAATACCCGTATCGGTGTTCCAGCATTCCAGCACGATTCCTCGGATCGGATGTTAAACCAACCCGTTTTGGTGTGTGGTGTGGTGAACACCTTCTTTTGCTCGGTTCTAAAAAGCACCAAATGTGTAATATTTCTCTCTGTTTCTTTCCCTCTTTCTCTGTTGCTCGCTGTTAACAGAACATTTCCATCCTGGTGGTGCTGTTGTACTCGTGGCGCATCAGCGTGAACGTTAAAAAGTATGGCGATCTGGAGGATGTGTACTATGGTAAGAGCGTTTCCAGCCTTGTTCACCCATCACTTACTCAGTTTTGGTAACTCTATACCGCCTCGACCCTCTCACAGGTGTACAGATAGCGTACTTTGCCATCATAGGCACGCAGTGTTCGATGATACTACTCAGCGTTGTGCTTATTTTCGGCATCTATCGGGTAAGCGAGCGTACGGGACGGGAGGCTAGGCCCGGATTTCCTGGAGACTCACGCACTTTTGCACCTTCCTTCACGCAGGAAAACATTGGTCTGGTCGTGCCGTGGATAATCGGATTTATCACCTTCATGGCGCTGGAAGCGGTCGCAATGGTATACTCGAACGTCCTGCGGGACCACGTGAACCGGCAGTTCGATTCGCTGTGCAAAGCGGAGGTTGCGTTCTTCGTATCGCGAGCCACCATCAATGTAAGCGGGATTCGGTTTTAAGCACATTCCTTTACATATCCTCACCTACCCACCCACACCCACACCCACACACACACACTTTCTCTTTACCGCAACTTTCCACAGATAATGGCCATGTGGGCGGTGACGCGGTTCTACAACCTGTTGCGTGCGGGCGTTACCTGGAAAGGGCCGGAGCTGATCGAGCTATGACACAACTCGAACGAGACGGAAAAGACGCTCGCGTCCTTCTGCGAGGAAACGCGCCTGATCGTGCGCATTCCGTGCGATGAAAGGGTCGACACCGAGCTGGGCGGGTGCGAGGCGGACGACGGGACAACCGACACGGATGACAATATGATCGGGGATGGCGCTGGCCGGCAACCGCACGTGCTACCGCAGCAGCAACGGGGTCTGTACCGCTGGCCAGGCGAGGAAGAGGACGAGCCGGACGAGGGGAAGAGTGCGGGCAGCGGAAGCGAGGAGGACGATTCGTTGCTCGTTGCGTACGACAGCAATTCCGTTGCGTCCGTTTGACAATATCGCAAGCTTCTGCGGTGCGCGTTGGCAGAGCTGCAGCGGCAGGCGGACAGTACCGTGCTGCTGTTTATGGTTATCTTTTTTATCGAGGTGTACGCGCAGATATTTATATTTTTCTAAAAGCCCTTCCAAATACCGCAATGGGGCGGGCGTACCGCAGAGTTGCTGCGAGCAAATACGGCAACAAGGGTTCGGTGTAGGTGGTGACATCGTCTCACCCACTGGAACTTGGGAGTAATATAAAACGGGGAAGCAAATGTTAGCGCAAAAGATGCTTATTTATGGCGGAAAAAAAAGATTCAAGACAGATAAACCCTTCCACGTGAGGGAAAAGGACACAACAGTTTAATACAAACACAGCATACATAAAGAGACAACAAAATGTGAATAAAGAGGGACGGTTCAGCGCTGCTGAAATCAAGCTACAAAACCTATGGTTCAAACACACGCATAAAGGGAGCGAGGGATTTATTAAGAAGTGGATTGAAAGTTAAGGTTAGGATTAAAGTGTTGTGCAACTGTTAAGCTTAAACATGCAAACCATGTAAAACAGATGTTAATGTAACAGGTACCCCGTACGGGTTACCCGAAAGCTTGTACATAGTGTAGCGAGAGAGAGAAACAGAGAGAGACAGCAATGTCACGTAACTATCATGTTAGAGATACTATATTTAAACCCAAACGTTGACGACGTTGCAAAAGAATACCAACCAGCCCAACTATGAAACATGAAAATCTAAACCATATGCAAGCAAAAGCGAAAACCAAAAAAGCAAAATGTATAAAATCCATATAAAATCCAACCTTAGTGGATGGTGTGGGAGACATCCTACAATAAAACAATAAATGTGCTGCTCCGCAGCGTTGATAAAGATTGACGAAAAGGTAGTTAGCTCTTTTTTTTTAATTTGTGAATTCCATCCATCCGAACGTTACTGCTCCAGTTACGTCCATTTCAATATTTAGAGGGTTTGGTGAACATGCTTCAGCAGTCGGCCAAAATGGCTTTTAACATCTAAAAAATGTTGTTTCATTCCAGTTTTTGAATTCTATGATTTTTTTGTATTTTTTTTTTGTCATTTTAGCATTTTCTTTATGCTCACTATTAACAACTCAAAACTGACAATTAGGCAGTATAAAATAGTGTACCCGAAGGAGTGGGACGGATAGAAATGCTATGTCAGATGTATTTATATGAGAAATAAAAATAAAATGTTATACTATATGAATTTAATGTAAAATTTTTGAATGTTTTAAAAAATATTATTCTTAAAAATCCTTTAAAAAACAACTAACTCTCTTATAGTTTCAAAGAATTTATGCTAAAAGATTTTGTTCTGTTGAGATTAACTTTTCTGTACATAATCTTCATCATGTTCATAATCTTGCCTATCTGAACCAATGGAAGGCGTTTACGACAAAATATTATTTAATCGTCCACAAAAAAATATGATTTAATTATAAAATATTTTTTAATCGTCCTCGAACTGTCTAGTTTAAATAAAAGGTCAAATTCTGTAACTTCACCATTCAAAAGTCGGTGTACAAATACACATCGCATGTTCGAAGTGTCTCTTAGCTATACATTTCAGGCCGTTGGTCGTAAGAAGAGAATTCCTGTTTCGATTGTTTACTATAAATGAGGCTAATGTAACATGCTAAACAACATATGAGTAATCATAAATTAATCACATCACAGCAAAATGATTTCTTTGGAACATCTTGGTAAAGATCCGGTTCATTCAATAAAGTGATCTGGGTCAACTGATCGGATAGGAGTAATGAAAGTAAAAACATAATTGCACAAACTTATGCAGACTGAAGCAATGTAAGCAAACTTTAAGGATAGGTCCACATGTGAGTCGTATAAGGGCGGAGGATGTGGAGCAGTGAAGGGGCATGACTATTCTTCTTGAAGGGAAGCGAAGAATGATTATCCAAAATTGGTGCTTGGCTCTCTTGCTCACTCCCCGGATTTATCATTTAACGCCTCTGTTATGTTTCTCTCGGAGAAGATATCTTAAAATTTCTCAAATCTCTTAAATAATGTTATATTATTCGATTACTCACTTTACTGATCCAGATCAATTGAAAGGAGCTGAATCTGATCAAAAACCTCTAGTGGTCATGTAAACCTCTCATAAGGCCCAATAGTAACATTGTGCCGTAGAAAGGACTGACTATTCGACCGCGTGACATTAAAGTCCATTTACTCTAAAATTGGTCTGATTTTTTGCATCTTTCAGCAGTTGGAAAAACTAATATTTAATCATAAATCTTTCCTCCATTTTTTCATTAAACTCGTTTTCAATAAAGCTTACAGAAGGTTTACGCTATAGTTAGCAGTTCCTCGGCCCCAAAAATCCTATCATTATACAATTAAACCAGTAGAGAATAATAATTCTAATGATTTTAAATAGAAAATTAAAGGATACATTATAAAAGTCTGCTAAACTCGCAGAATGATCTACCTCTCCATGGCTTTTGATTCCTCATCATACATCACATTGTACTTGAAATGCATTCAAAAGTTACGCAACCATTAAATCAATCCGTTCGTCACATCCCTTGCCACCCTTACGCAACTAGTCTTCAGCCGACCGTGAGATACAAGTAAAGGATGCCCATTGCCGAGTCAGTCGAAAGCAGGCTTGTCGGAAGCAACGCGAACACGCTCCTTCTCCGACAACACACAAATCCCCATTAGCACGTTGGCGGTGGCTAACTTTTGCCAACTGGCCCAGTTTTGCACCAGCTAAGCCGATAAGGAGGTCGTAATTTAGCAAATGTAGCTACTGCATACTAATAACGACAAACGAGACGAGTAATGCCCGGATCTCGGAGGCCCTTGTGCGAAAATTTTACTGTATATCGTGTACGTGCACGAGCGTCGAACGCCGTGTTTTCCCTACCACTGTATGTACCCCGAATGTTGTACAACCATTGTTGGGCCATGCTATTGCCTGTTGCAGCCGATAAAACATCCGACCATTCGACGGTGCTGCAAGGTGGCACGATTGGAAAGGCAGGAAAACTAGAAGATTTGGGGCAACTACTGCTACTAGCCTATGGCTAGCAGAGCATGTTCTGTACTGCAACCTAGCCGGGTTAGTTTCCGAATTGAATTACGCAGCTACATTGGTTTTTGGGCGGTGATTGTTTGTACCGACCGACCAGTACCCGTGTTCCCATACCCACGGGGATTTGCGAACAAAGAAGGCCACAACTGCACGAGAGCTTTCCATCGTCGTCCATCCCGAGCCGTACCAAAAACCGGCAGGACACGGTGCGCACTCTATAATGGTGTTATTTAAATATGTGCACATGGATGTATGAAGGGCGGACGAGCGGTTGCAATCTGACATAGTGCCACCACAGTGTTCAACCTTCTATTGCTAGCTCTTTCACCGAAATTACCCAATTTTGCTGCCCCTTACCCTCTGCTGTCGCTGATAGCTAACCCGAGTGTCGTGGTCAAGCAGGTGGACGGACTCTTCGTCTCACAGCACCGTCGGTAGCTGGTAAAAGTATTCAAGAACAGGACCGCACGGTGTGTCCAAACCATCGTCATCCACCGGTTTGCCGAGCGTTCGGACGAACCATAATCGCGTCTGCAATTGTGCGATAGAATTGCATCGGAGCATTCAACGCAAGGATTAGGATGTCCCCGGAGAGGCCGTGAACAAAGTAGACACCGACCCATCTGGACGGGTGAACCAAGAAAATGGTCAGTGTGCTAGCGATAGAGACAGCCATTCTTCTTTGTGCAATCTGTCCGAAGACGACCGCTTGCAACCAACTCCTACGGCAAATGTTTGTGAATAATTTCATCCCCATTTGAGGCGTCCAGTGGGGTCATTCTGCTAAAGTGGAATTGTGATGGTCTGGCGAAAACTGTGCACACATTTTATTGCACGTCAAACACGATAAGGCAAGCTTTCAGCTTTTCAAATATAATCTTCAGATTTTAACGCATACTGCCCGCTTGTGATCCCTGGTTTGCTGAGGCAAACAGGTATCCATTGTAGTCCGACATTGCATAAAATGGTTTGTGCAAGATTACCGAAACGGGTAGAGAAAAAAGCATGCACGAAGAGGATTTGTTTTAATGATTATGATAGAATGGTTCTCAACTCAATTTATCTTTCCTTTTAACATTGATGGTTTTGGCTTGGTTACAATGCTACTGAAATCCAAAGTTCCTTTAGGAACTCTACTGTCAAAAAAGGTTCGATTATTGCTTCAGCTTTCAATATACAAGATTTACCGATGCATTACATATTTGAGGTGAAATGTTTTCCTAATAGTATTGGGTTGAAATGGTTTCGATTGTTTCATTGCAATGAAAAACATTTCACCAAATCAATTTTAAGTAAAGTACTAAATAATCATTATTAATGCATGCCTTTACATAGTACACTCTCTCATAATGTACATCTCTTTTAACGAGCTTTTCGCTCAACGATCATATCGAAATGCTTGTTGAAACGACCAACTTCTTAGATAGATAAGCTCTGTAATCTTTAATGTTGTTCTAGTTTAACGCTGGTTCAAGATCATCTATGTCTATTCTATCTAGGTCCTGAGACTAGCTTCTTTAAATATATTTGGAACCACACACTGTCCTGGATCTGATCCTATAACTTGTTTTAAAGTTTTGCTACTTATACCTATGACAATCAAACGGGTATAAGTTCTTCAGCTTAAGTTCAAAACGTATGCAATCAGAAAATACTTACCTAACCAATATCTGCCCGGAAAATGATCTCATACTTCTACTGGATCTACTAACTGATCCTAAAGCTCTAACGACACTGGAACGAATACATCACGTAGCCTTGCCAATCACATAACTATTGCCAAACTCATTTCAGTTGTCGATTCAGGAATTTGGGCCGAGTTCTTCCTCGTTCAAACTAATCTCAATTCCATACCACTAATTTCGTGTACCAAATTTCAAACAACTTTTTTTAAACCAACAACATTCCTGAACCTGATCATGTGTCCTTTCCAATTGGAAGTCTGGGGCCAAATGCCGAAGAAAATAATTACAAACTCAAACCTGTTCTAGAAGTGTCTTTTAACTCATACTACTTTTAAAACTGATCTTGCATCATACCCGTTCAGGATATGATTTGGAACCAATATTGTTAC
>KB671990.1:26043-43316 GCA_000349105.1 Anopheles epiroticus | reverse complement strand
GGCCATGTCTTTTAGACGTGCTCGGATATGAGCGGGCCAAAGAAGAAGAGAAGACGAAACTTGAGATGTAAGATTTTATGTTTACACTTGCTTTTAGTGGTGTTACTATTTTCTTCGATTCTTTTGCAAGATGTCTCTTTTGATGCTAGTCACATAACGTTTTGTCATAAATTTAAGGAACAATGATACCTTTACAAGAGAAAAAATGATTACTTTGACACGTCATTTACTGCGATCTTTCAAACAGTTATCAAAACCAAATTACACACTAAATACAACACAAAATATCATATACAGACGCAAAAAATTACAAATTAAGTGACATTTACATTAAAAGAACTCTGAAATTATCAGGTTGTATCATTTGCAATGCACATAATAGTTTTGTTTCATACTAAATGTTTTTCCAAAAGCGGAGTATTTCGATATATTTCATACGCTTCATACGAAATAAATGTAATAGGCTAAAGCACAGTGTTGTTCACTTATTGCCACAGTTCTCGTTTTGATAGATTCATACGAATCTAGGTGTTGTTTGTTAGATATTCAGTCATTTTTAGTTTTTTTTTTTTTAATTTTCCCACTGACTTTTTGCAGACGGTGTACTAAACAACTCCTTCAATGCTTCTACTATATGTAGCTTTTTTAAGCGTAGGAGGATCTTTTAGACTACGACAATTATTTTGTGTTTCACGTTATCGGACGTTATTTATCGGACGGTATAATAAATTCGATATAATGAGCATCACGTTTAATTCTGGCCATTAGTTCTACAATTTTACATCCAAAAACTGACGTTTCGGCAGCAACTGACTAGTGTATACAATAACTTTAAAGAATTTAAAGAAGACAAACATGTCCAATGAATAAACTAAACTCAATGATAAAACAGTGTAGTGCTTATAATGAACAAGGCTTGTTTTGAGAAAATATTATAATTAATTGATTTTTGTCCAGCCACCGTTTGAACAAGCGTTCCATCACGAGCGTAGATGCCTTTATCACAGCTTTTCAACGCAAAACTGCTGTCGATTGTCCACTGGTGCCTTCACCAGTCAACAGGCAATACCAATTTATATTATAATTTTGCCGGAAGCACAGACATCACTCTGTTGATTTCAATCACGAACAAAAAGCATCTGAAGCGTCGAGAACGGGAGTGACCGAACGGGCGCCGAAACCCGATGCTGTCGAACCACTGCACACTGATGTAAATTGCACAAATTGAAAGCAGTTGGTACGAAATCTTTTCGCTTTTCGTTTTTCTGCTGTTGAAATGAAACGAGTGAGCGAGGGAAAAAAAAACATTGTACGCCCGTAACCGTAACCCTTGTTTGATGCCCGACAACAAACGAGCGCTGCAGCTGCCACGCTGGCCACATTTCATTTATCAACGATAATAAATGAATGCAGGCTTTTGCATACCAAACAAACCCACCGTTTGATGGTTTTCTTTCGCAGCAATTTGTTTCAAGTTTTTTTTTCACTGAATTGCGTTTTTTGCTCTATAAAATGAAACGAAACTCATGCAAACCAGTACTCCGTCATCATTTACCTAACTTTCATTCGTTTATGATTGAACATCAAACAAAAACTCTTTTATTGTCTTGAAATGTCTCAAAAAAAACCATAGAACGCTTGTTTCAACCATTTCACATGAGTATTACAGTTTAAAAAAGGAGGCTCTTGAACTTTGAAGAAAAACTCCTACCCAGAGAAAAGACGACATCAAATAAAGCGGAGCTTTAGCACCTGCGACAGCGGTGTGCCATTTTCTTTCCACCTTGTAACGACACCGTCATGGAAAACCACACAATCAAGGATACACATGGTTACATGGCGCTCAGGTAGCACGACCAAGGATGTCCGCGAGTGGCACTAGGCACCGCGACAACTTCAACCGTCATCCGACACACTCACACATTATGGAATGGTCCCCATCAACCTCAACCTTCAGCAGAGCCGACAGAGTGGCCCTAGCATCATTCACAAGGCGCCCGCAGGAAAGCACCCACACTGCCGGAGAAAGGAGGTACAAAACCCAACGCCCGACAAGATGAAATACAGGAAAATCCACTTCCTGCCACTTTGCTGGAAGAAAAACCACAACGCAGCAAGACAGCAAGAACTTACTGAAAGAGCTGCAGGAAAAACCGTGATGGGCGGAGGAGTGTGTGCGGGGTGTTGTTTTAAAACAGAACAAACTTTGTCATCACACATTTGACCCGTCACCCCCTAACGCCTCGGCTGGGTTGGCTGGGACGAGCATCAAATTGTTTGCTTGAGTTGAGAAGACGAC
This sequence comes from Anopheles epiroticus, assembly GCA_000349105.1. NCBI lineage: Eukaryota > Metazoa > Arthropoda > Insecta > Diptera > Culicidae > Anopheles > Anopheles epiroticus. The sequence goes on along the minus strand of KB671990.1, from coordinate 41,017 downwards.
AGAGAACGCCCGAGCTGTTTGCTGGGAAGAGCGTACGTCTGGAAACGTTCGGCAGGCGGATGATGATTGGCAGCAACCGACGCTGGCAGGTTCGAGGCGGAGGCCAGCGGTTGAAAGGTCACTCCATTTACAAGCCTTTTGCCACAGCCAACCAACCATGGCGAGTGCACAATTTCCTATCTAGCTAATCTTTTTGCTCTCGTGTGCAGGAAGACTTCCGGAAGTTAGCTCATGGGTGAAAACGTATGCATCACCTTCCGTTAAAACCGCAACACCACGCGTGGCGTTAACGACAATCGGGTCCGGGCTGCCACCAAGCCTGGGGTCGCCTGGGGATACACCGGTTGGCTCGTGTTTCTAAGATTGGATTTCAATTTTCACCACAAGGTAAAACAACGTTACCATGCCGGTTCCCTTGTCGAGTTTACGTACGAGTTCGATAGATTCTTGCAATTCCACTCACCCCGCAAAAAAAGTTCACAGCTCGCTAGGGTTTCGGAAATGCACATAATAAGTTTTCTTGGACCGGGTTTTGCTAGGAGAATAAATTCAGCCTTTCATCTACTTTACGACGCTCGCTGCAGTAAACTGGGCATCTGAAAGATGGAGAAAACCATGTTGCATTATATAGGGCTTCACGTCATTGGCAGAAACTCTATTTACCCACTGACCGACGCCACGATGACCGACTGTTACTGATGCTTAAAATGGCAACAAATCAATTTGTATCGTTGTGTGTTTTGTTATCCTTTACACAGACACAGACGAAACAAACAGTGGAGGAAATTTTTATAAGCTCTTGAAACCAATTTACGAAAACCTCTTAAATTTATGATACGTGTAAGTTGAAATTAATAACTAACAGAATTCGGGTTTGTAAGTCATTGAGAACATTTTCGAAAAGTTGTAAAATGTAAGATTGCATACTATAAGAAAAGCGTAGGAAACAAGATTGTGGTTTATCAATAATTTTATCGTTTAATGATATCAAAATGAGTTTCAAACACTTTGAACCACATGTAAGCAAAATCAACTGCCAAATGTAATGCATGCATGTAACAAAGCAATTTGTTACAAAGCAATTTGTTACAAAGCAATGTCAACGTTTTTTTACATGCATGATTTTATCATGTTTCCGTCACGTATGTGGCCAAAATGACGCAAGAGAAATGAGCAAATTATTACATATAACTAATTAAATAGAGCTAGTTATTTAAATATTCAAATTTGGGTTATTTTTTAATATGTAATTCTTAACACAGCAATTCTTACGATACCGAAACTTAATCTATATCATGGGCAGTTCTGTGCCATGCGGTACATTCCTTCTTTCTTTGTTCTTTTTTTCTCGGGTGTTTAACTTTTTTTCCCTTGGGTGGCACAACAACCTTTGTAGGATCAAGCCCTATCAGAGCACCAATGTGCTTTGGCTTTACTAAAATTTTGTGTACCAGCAAAAATTGCAAGATTGTTCATCCTGCGTACCGGGGGCTGTACCCGATAGAGTACCCACAGCAGAATAATCAAACCTTGGGTATGCGTAGCGGTCCGAATAGAATTCGATACAACGTTGGGCCTGATCGTATGAAACAGGCCTACGACGCTACCAATTAGATCATCGAGCCGACCCTTATCTTGATTTACGCAGGTTAATATGTTCAATACCAATTTAAGTTATATTTAATTGAGTAACATTTATAATACCCGTAAAGAAGGTAAAACTTATTGAACCAAAACTGAACCAAAATAACTTTCAGATAAAAGATTCTGAATTAAAGATTTAAAATTTTAACGTTTTATTTTACTAATCTCTCAAGATTTTTTTGTTTTATTTTTGCTAAAGTTAGATTTATACTTTATAGCCGTGAAAATCCTTCCTCAGGAGCAAAGGAAAGAATATTTAGTATTTTTTTAGACAATGTTTTACACGAATACAACAGCATTATTGGAATTTCTATTACTTGACTTTAATTTTTCATGAAATTTCATATTTTTTCCCGTTTTTATATCAATTAAAATATGTTTCTGATACTTTAAAAATCTAAAGTTTTCTCTTCACAATTGCTTAATTAAAAGTAAGAATTAACTTAAAGTAAGAATGAAGATACATTCAGGAAAACTTTACCTACCTTTTGAGAGCCTATTTACATACAGTACATTTTTATCCATCTAATGAAAAAGCCTCTCATGTTCGTTTCCTTTTTTATTAGGTTGATGGTGTTTAGATGATTTCCGCAAAATTGTTCTCTCTAATCTGCTAGGACAATGAAAAATAAGAATCCAAGGTACAACCAAACTATTCAGAATTAAGTGATGTTCAGTTTTATAAATGTTATATAGTGCTGTTAAATGTTATTTAAAGTGCATCTTATCCCATTCAGACTGCTGCCGCATACACAAGATTGACTATCTTACAATAGTTACCATCCAAAATCTAGACCTTTAGAACATCTACTAAAATTGTATTTCGTGCAAGATAAATGGAGCGGCTGCTGGTATAGAAAATTGATTCATAATGATTTAACATAAAACATAATTTAAAAATATTACCGTGCTTACATCAACTTCACCCACTGTACAGTAAACGGACCAGCAATTGGAAACCCTGGTGGACTGCCCTCGATATAATATATCATTGGCAGCAGCAAGATTGCGGTCCTCTCCACTCTATTGCTACGAAGAAGCACGTGACCAGCGCTCAATGTTGACATAACCACGTTTTGCTTACATTCCAGCCGCAAAGTGCTGTACAGTTACGTGAAATAATAACAAAAGCTCGACCAGTGAGGACGCAGGTGTGAGTGGGTGTGTAATGCCCGTTGTAGGTTACATGTAATCAGGTTTTTGTTGTTGTTAAACGGTGTGTTTGTGTAAACGATGAAGCTATCGGTGGCATAGAAATGTGCTGTACGCTTCTCGACCATCATCGGTCCAAGCGTCCAGTGGAAGCCAATGTGTTTCGTCTTTGCACATGGCAACCCAAAACACCCTGTAATGCTTATAAATATACCTGGCGCGCCAGAAACAATAAGACAAACAAAGCGCTTGGACCACACACTACGTTGCGCACGAGCATTTCTCCAGCTGGGTTGTTTATTGGACACCACTGCTAGCAGAGCGGTTTCTCTCCCTTCAACCGGTAGCGCCATCTCGCGTGAACTCATTAAGTAGCTAACAGCGGTAGCACTAAATCACCTTTCGCTAATCTCTGGCTGAAAGCGGTGGCCGAGGCCAGCAATTTTCAATGGAAAAGGGAAACTTTTACCTTTAGATTTTGTTACACCTTGCGTTCGGTTTGGAATTTTGGTGGTTTTTGTGGTATAGCGTGAACGTGTTTTCTAGAGAACCAATCCACAATCGGGTTCTGTCGCATGATTTCGATCTCACCGGTACCGGTACCGCACACAGCGTACCACTACATCGCACCTTTCTGGTCATGGTTCAAATAAACAGCGATCACTATCGATAGATTGCAGCCAACCAGGACGACCATCAACGATGGCCACCAGCTGCCGTTTGGGCAAACATTCGGGTCAAGCTTCCGCAGGCACGGTACCGGTGCGAAGGTTCCTATTTTACCCATCAGGTAGCATAGCTCGAGCACAAACGTGCCCAAGCGAAGGCAGATGTACGGCCATAGCAGATGCGGTTGAAACTGTTAATGAAGGAGAATGGTAACGGTGAGCACGAGGAATGTCGCATCACTTAAATAGGTCATCTAGTCAGCATGTGAAATACATTATCCGATGCGCACAAAACACTAACCTTCAGCAAGCCGACGATGGCGGCCAGATTCGAGTAGACCGTCAGCAGCGACACGACCAGTGCAAAATTGATTCGCAAATGCTTCGGAATGTGCCACTGTGGACGCCAGCTCAGACGATGGTCCCAGCCGGTTTGCGTTAGCAGCGCATACACGGACAGCACCTGCAGCACAGGAACAGCGTGAAGCAAAAACCGTGAAAGATATTACAAACGCCACTAGTTGTTTTTTTTTAAACGACCGGGAATCACTACCACCATTGGTTTTTAACCACAAACTCGTAGCCATCGCCGGTGCAGTCATCAATAACAAGGGCACCAGAAAATACACCCTTACCCGTACCGTTTCGATGGCGTTGATCAGCAGAGCGTACCGGTGCAGGTATGGTCCGTACCGGATCCGGCCCACGTGCAGCTGGTGCAAAAGTTCGGTAACGAGGCCGCTTACCGCCGACGACCATGGCTCGCGGTGATTGGGAAAAGTTTCAAATGGCACGTCGCCGGGCTGCCGGTCGGTATCATGGGCTGCGAGTGGCGGTGGCATACAAAAACAGTCAAACATTGCTCCAAACCAGCGGGGCACGGATGGAGCGTGCTAGTGGTGGGACCACGTTCACGTCAACTTTGTGGCCGATATGTGGCCGGTACGGTACGAACGGTAATGTTCGGGAAAATGGTTTCGGTTTGGCACTACTAGCAAGATGATAATGGTTACTACGGAGCGCAAACACCATCGCCGCCTCTCTCAAGGCATACTGAGACGAATGCGCTGACTTTGGGAAAGTAGGTTCATCGTTTCTTCCCCCTGATCAGGCCCGTTTACACGGCACGTAATTAAATCAAATCGGGTCACCGTACCACTTTGCAAGAGCGCGGTATAAAATGGAACTTAAAACTATTTTTACATTACGATACCAATTATTACTCTTCATGCACTAAGTGTTGTGTTCCGAAATATAAAAATTGTCCTGTTTTATCGGCCAAATAGCTGTTAGTCGATAGTTTGAGAGTTGTTGTGATTAAGACAGCTTGAGAAGGGAAAAATTTAAAGTAGGATTTTTAAAAGGTGAAGTAAATACAAATGTTTCCAATCGACTTGGGTTTTTACAAAAACAACTAGATAAACTATTAGACTTTCTGTTTAAATTTATAATTAAGATTGTAATTTGACAAATCTGCTAAAACACTTCTGACCATTTAAGCTTAAAATTATTTGCCGAAACATAGCATCACTTTTAGTCTCGTTTGGATTTTGATAATGTTTTAATAACTTGCACGACGAAGTGAAATGCAAATAGATTAGACGCATTCTTTCGAAACAGGCCTGTTGTAAGGCCTGCCGTAGTATTTTCAACCATACTTAGGACTCTATCACAGCAATATAGAATAAAGTAACACAGTAGCAACCGTTTGTATTGCCGTGTCGTGGTAATTCATATCCTTGCTACAGAACTAGGCACTTTTATTCGAACTGGAAACTTTTGAACACAGGTAAAACACGATTCAGTGTATTTCCTTACATTAGCTTACCAGCAGGATCAAATTAACTTTCAGGCTCCTAGCAGTAATCTACGCCAACGATCATTATTTCGTACCGAGTTCAGATCGAGAAAAATTTGGATCAAAAGATCCAGCACACCAAATGATGGATTCACGCAGCTCTCTTTGCAACATTGTCGATCTTATTGTTATTTTAAGCAACCTCAAAACGATCTTGGATAGCATGTTTTAACTATAACTATTCCAGGAGCTTTTGATCTTTCAATAGATTTGTAAAAGTTTCTGTTCACCAGCTCTGATCATGGCTTTCAGTCATACAAACATTAACGAGAATGTCTTATTGGACACCGGATACCTATTGGACACCAATATCTCAAATACTTAAAAAAAAGTTTGACCGTGCCTTACTCAACTACTTGTAGAAGACGCCTCAGAAGAAAACCTGGATTTGATTGCAAAGTTCTGGCCGTATTCATGCCGTCTAAACGGGCCTATTCAGTTTTCAGTTCACATTTAAAAAAGAGGGAGGGTTTTGCTTTCATCCGACAACTACGATTACAACTTTGTCGGCTGGTTTAACTAAAACGTCGTTTATTTTCATCGTTCATCAGCGAAAGTACGGTAAACCGGCTGGAATCAACAACCCATCTAGCAGCGTGCTTTCGGCAAAAGTGTTTGCTTCCGTTGCATCCCCGAAACTAGCACTTCCTCCCGTAGCGTACTTGTCCGCTTCGGTTACGGATTCCGTTGTCGATTTAATTACTTCTACCGCTTCCGTTGGTCCATCTGCGCGTTGCAATTGCTCCACCTTCTCCAATCGCTCCACCAACCCCAACGCACGATAAATTATGCTATCCAGGTACGTTAAGGCACTGTCGAGTGTTTGCATCACTGCCCGGGTTGGTGCTGTGGACGGTGAAGTGTACGTTTCTCGTACTTCAGAATTTGTCACCATCGTCGATGAGAACCGAGTACTTGCAGGGTAAATTGCTGTCGATGAGTGTTCCGTGCTTTCCTCACACTTTGTGCGAGAAACTTCTCGAGGGTTGGTGCAAAGTTGTAGCAGCTCATTGAACTGAGTTCCTGCCTCGCATCGGTTCTGTTGAAACCTGAAAAAATAAAACATCCTCACTTTTGTGGGTCCTCGAAACACTTCATTAAACTTCACCTTACCTTCCATTCGAGAACGTGTAGAATATACGTCCATCCTCCACATCGCCATACCGTTGCCGTCCATCGCAAACGAGCTCGTACGGAACGGGGTTCCTGTCCCCGTTCGCCACTCCTTCCATTAAACTCCGAAATAATGGAAAAGGACCTCGCTTGCATCTATCCTCTGTGTCATCGTAGTTCGGCAGAATCAGTACACCTCGCACACCAAGCCGGTGGGCCTGATCGGTTCGTATCCGTACCGTTTCCTCACTATCATACACAACCGCTCCTCTGCCCGCGAACAGCGAGCACATCGGACGGTCAGCTTTCTCTCCACACTTTGCCTGCTTTTCACGCAACAGCTCACAAACCTGACCGTACGAGAGCACTCCCACTTGGTTCCGGGGCGGCGATCGCACTGGACGATAGCTCCCGGGATTAAACACAACACCCACCGTCAGTACACTGAGCACAAGCTTGTCCGGGTGTAATCCACTCGCGATGAGCCGTTCAATGTACTCCGTCTCGTACTCACGCACCATAAACTCTTCCTTGCTGCGGTCCGCCAACTCATCCTCCAGCATGTTCACACCGACGATGCTAATAAGATCGAGATGGTCGTTAAATGATTTAAGGAGGGATCTCGAGCTACCTAGCGTGTGGCACCCGATCGTGGTGCTGACGCTGTACTTGTCGACTAGTGTCATGCGCAGTTGGCGCAGGAACTGCCCGTAACGATGCTGCTCGTAGTAGTCGAGCAGAGCAATATCGTAATCCAGATCGACACCGTCCAGGACGTTGTCGCGGAGGACTATGCTGATGCGTTCACTGAGCTGTCGTTGCACTGCCGGGATCGTAATGTTAAACGGAAGCACTACCGTTAGTAGAACATCTGCCGAAGCGTTACTTCGTTTGATGGTGTCTATTTGGGAGAGTTCTGACATTTGAAAGGAACGTTAGTTCGAAGATATGCTCTGTCACGACACAATATTCTTACCTTCACGTGACAAGATGGTTGATTTATCGATATCAAACGATACACTATTCACCACAAACATGCTACACGACTCAAGCTTCTTTGCAAGGGCATTTTCAATGGGGAGCTGTAGCTGAATTTGACATATCACGCTCAAACCTTGCACCGCTCTGTAGGTAACGAGCTGCAGTAACAGCAGTGGCGTCTGTAACCGCATCGTCTTCAGCAAAAATGAATCGTTCTTTACATGGCAAGAAGAATTCCCGAAGAATGCTCTTTTATATGCACCTGGATATCTTCCTATCGTAAACGATGATCCCAACCACGTTCCACACCCATCACCACTGCTGATTGTGAATGCATCGGATGGCATCCGCGTATCAGTCTAGCGAGCACGCTGCATAGATCCATACGTTTGCAATCTATTGTCGGAGTTTTCTTTCTGCCCAACCACCACGTGCTAGCAGCAAAAGCAAAAACAAAGATCAACCTTTCGATGCTTTCTTATCCGTTAGGAGAGAAAAACTTTGTACCCTCCGGGTACGAGACATATTGGCCGTGTCCATCGACCATCACCTCTTTTCCTCACACTGGTCACACTGACCGTTTGCAATGGCTGTGATTGAGATTGTCAGACAGTTGTGATGTGATTTAGCAATCTAATAAACATTCGGGTATGTTATTTTTCCCTCACTATTTTCCCGGTCAAGGGCCACGCTTGGTTTTTTTCCCGCACACCATTCCCTGCGGGTGTCAAGTGTCAATTGGAAAAACCCTTGAGCGCACCCACACACATGGATTCGTTCGGTATAGAGACTCATAAATCTTTCCCGGCGGATCGTACCCTCGACAACATTCCACGGAATGTTACGCTTTGGTGTGTGATTTTTCTTTCGCTCCCAGGTCTTCCATTCCAATGGTTTCTATCTTTCACAGTGTGACACATTCTTTGTCCTCCGCTACATAATCAATGCGAATATCTATACCGGGCTTCACGCTCTGCCTAATGAAATGAAAGCGTCTCATGAATATTTAAGCGTGGTGTTCTTATCTACCCTATATCCTTGGCTCGTGATAAAAAGCACATGCCATTCATTACGTACGGTGGATTCAATACCGTATCGAAAGTCTCATCTGTAGCCAATTCTAGCTGCCGGAGGCATACGAAATGTGGCTTACAATCAATTAAAGCTATTAATTATTCGTATTTATGTTCCCGTTTATGTGCTAAAGCTGTAATCAGATGGTGATTTATTTTGGTTTCTTTGATACTCATATTTACGGAAGGAACTGAACAGTAAGTGTTTATTCGTTATAGCGTTTTAAACATACTGTTTGCAGCTGGATGGGCCGGCTCGATGGTCTAGTGCTAACAACATAGGGGTGTCAAAAGGCCAGTCGTCGGTTCGAATCTCATACGAATCTCATTCATATACGCAGGATTGACTTTCTTATTATGGGTACACTAATCACAGCCCTCCATACGTAGGATTAACAATCTTGTTATGGATGGGTACACTCAGTCACAAACAGAGCCAAAGCACATTAGTGTTCTGGTTAGGCCTAGACGCCACGGAGGTTGTTGTGCCTCCTAAGAAGAAGAAGAAGAAGTTTGCAGTTGGAAGCAATGATTGGGCATTTTAGAAAAACTTGCGGAATTTCCAAGAAAAACAAAGCAGTCGGAGTTTAATTACCTTATCTGGTGAATTCATCGAATTTCTTCAAATGTTATATATTATGTACTCACTTACTGATCGGGCGTAACAACCGCTTCGCGGTCTTTACCTGTTGACCAAACTCCGAAACCACTCACGGTCTCTCGCCGTCTGTCAATCCGTTATCCCGGCCTTGATGGTGGACACCTTAACGCCACCTCAGCTTGGGCCTACCACGCCTCCTCTATCCATGCTGACGGCCTAAAAGGACTTTACGGGATGGGTCGTCCTGGTCCATGCGTATAACATGCTCAGCCTACCGGAGCCGGGCGAGCTTAATCCACTGCACAACGGAGAGATCGTTGTACAACTCGTACAGCTCTTCGTAGTATCGGCTCCTCCATTGTCCCTCCTCACGTATGGGGCCAAAAATCCTTCTGAGCATCTTCCTCTCGAACGCGGCTAAGAGGGTTTCGTCAGTTTTGGACAAAGTCCATGTCTCAGAGGCATACGTGAGTACTGGAACTATATAGGTGCGATATAGTCCCAGCTTCGTCCGTCGCGACAGGTTTTGTGAGGTGAAATGCTTCCTCAGGCTATAGAATGACCGGCTGGCCACCAGCATCCGTGCGCGCAGCTCGACTTCTATGCTGTTGTCGGTGCTGACTTTTGATCCGAGATAGGTGAAATTTGTGATGACTTCGAAAGTGCGTTCACCTATCCGTACGTCACACCTACGTAAATCGGCATTTTTTAGTAGGACCGCTGGTGGTGTCACCAGTAGTTTGGTCTTTGCCTCGTTCATCTGCAACCCGATGTCTTCTACCGCTTGCTAGATCCTTTGGTAGACTTTCGCCCCACAGGAGAGCCGTAAACCAATGATGTCTATGTCATCAGCGTATGCCCAGATCAGGGTTGACTTGTAGAAGATGGTTCCCGAAATCTCCACCTCTGAGTCGTGGATGGCCCTCTCTAGCACCAGGTTGAAAAAGAGACAGGCAAGCGCATCCCCCTGGTGTAGACCCTTGGTGGTAGCAAAGGATCCTAAGAGTTTTCCAACCACCTTCACTTGGCATGTGACGTTGGTCATGGGCATTCTTGATAGCCTAATCAGTTTGGCCGGTATTCCAAAAGAGCTCATTGCGTCGTAAAGTTGTACCCTGGCTATGCTGTCGTTTACGGCTTTGAAATCTATGAAGATATGGAACGTACATATGTCGTATGTCACTTACATATTTACTTGTTTTATTTCCAAATATAAAACATGAGTTACAACGTTATTCAACTTATCATCATATTGCTTAACAATGATAGATCTCATGAGTAAAAAGTCTATAATTTAAATGTTTTCTTCCAAAAGCCGATTCACATTTGACGTATACTCAAAGAAAACTCAAATTTTACATTTAAAAAAACCAATGACTTGTTTTGCGGTCAGTGGTCAGGAAAACGGTTTATTCTCTTTTGTTTGCAAATCGATAATGGTAAAACCAGGTTCGTTGTGAAAAATCCTTTTTTAAGAAGAATAAAATTTCTTAATAAGTTATTACTACAATCAAATCAGCTGGATTAAACAATCCTGCATAAATGACGATGAACTGCATCCTAAAATATCTTGGATTTGTTCCATCGGCAGACATTTTGCATTATATTTACTATTTTTTGCACAAATTTGATTTGAACATTTATCGGGAACCATAAAATGTTGCAAAAATATTGAGTTTACGCCAAATTTGATCAATAATTTTAACAATAACAATTTAAAATTTAATTGTTAATTTCTATTATGAATCCATCACAATCCCAAAGGTATCATTGGAACCGTTATTGGAGGGAGCGTAGTGTCTATAATTGGTACTGTGACCGGTGGAAGTGTAACCGGTGGCAGTGTAACCGGTGGCAGTGTAACCGGTGGCAGTGTAACCGGTGGTAGTGTAACTGGTGGTAGTGTAACCGGTGGAAGGGTAACCGGCAACGTCGGTATAGTTATCGGTGGCAGAGTAATAGGCAACGTCGGTATCGTTATTGGTGGTAACGTTACGCCTGGCAGTGTTACACCTGGAAGTGTACCTGTAGTAAAACAAGGAGAATTGCAATTAATTTTTTTTTATGGAAGTATTAGAGAAAAGGGAAGAATTTAAAGTGTCAGTATAGTTAGTTGTTGGGGTTATTTTTAGGCTTAGATAGGATTGAGCAGGATTTTACGTAAGATTCAGTGTGAATAAAAACCTACCAAGCAATGTTTGAAGCAACCCTAATACCGTCTGTAATACACCGTTCAAACCACCCAAGCTTGCCTGAAGGTCAACAATAACGTTAGCGGCTTGGGGAAGAACCGAAGGAAGCGTTAAACCTGCCGGTAGTGCGCCCAACGCAGGCAGTAACGTTTGTACCAGGCTTAGTACCACTGGTAGCACGCCGTCAAGAACGCCAAGATTTGCCTGCAAATCCCCCACAACGCTCACCAGGTTTGAAGGCAAACCCAACAGTGGTAGTGCACCGAGAAGAGCCGGCAGCAATGCTGGATTGATCGCCGAAGTCACCAACAAGACAAGAAGAGAACAAAAAGGAGGAATAAAAAATATAATAGCATCAGTGATCAAGTCAACTATGTGCGGACATAACACCTACGTAGCAACAGTGGTAGCAGAGTAAGCAGTACGGGCAGTAAACCGTTCAGCAGCTCCAGATTGGCTTGTAGTGAAACGGATAGCAGTGAACTGTCCAACCCTGGAAGCGTTATTCCGGGTAGTGTTACCGGTGGTAGTGTAACCGGTGGCAGTGTAACCGGTGGTAGTGTAACCGGTGGCAGTGTAACCGGTGGTAGTGTAACCGGTGGCAGTGTGATCGGAGGCAGTGTGATCGGAGGCAACGTCACCGGTGGAAGCGTTACGCATGGTACAGTGACGGCGGGGATTATTCCGGACGGTAGTACTCCTTTCGTGTAAAATGTGACACAAACATTTGGTAATTAGTGTTTCTTTAAATAACTCGTGCTCATCTATTTTAAAGACACCTACCAAGCAAATTCTGCAACAAATTCCCAACAGTCTGAAGTAGTTGATTTACCAGCCCCAAATTGGTCTGCACCGATAGGCAGATTTGGTTCACCGCGGTCGGACAACTCGACGGTAGAATGGGTGGAAGTGTCACGATGGGAGGCAAACTTATGGAGGGAATGGTGGGCAACGTTAGTATAGGGGGCAAAGTCACTGGTGGTAGCGTTACCGGGGGTAAGGTCATTATGGGTGGGAGCGTTATTGGGGGTAAGGTTAGTATAGGAGGTAGCGTTACTGGAGGTTGTGTTATTGGACAAGCGACACCTCCTAGTGCGCCTTAAAAGAGCAGATACAAGAGACAGAGAGAAATAGCTATTAGTATGCGATTTTCCAACACTTTTCAGTTTAAAACATACCAAACAATTGAAGAATGTACAGCACAAGAACTAGCAATTGCTGCGAAGCACCAGTTGTTGGCGGGATTCCACAGATCGGTCCAGCCCCTATACCAATCGATGAAGTTGATCCTCCTTTCGGTGATAGTTTAAGTTAATTACTGTTTTACTTATCAATTCACAAATTTTGTCAAATCGAAAAGCTACAATACCTAGCAATCCCTGCAAAGCTTGATTGACAACCTGCAGTAGATCAGGCACGACACCAGTAGCTCCGCCCGCTAAATTATTCAGCCCAAGGGGAAGCGCTAATCCACCGGTTGCGGTTCCACCACCTTCAAGGCGTTGTAAGAATAGCATAAAATGGGTAAAATAAGAAACGGAATCACTCCTTATCAACTCCTGCAAGCAAAACCTACCCAGTAAACCTTGTGCCGCCTGACTAACGACTTGCAACAGTCCCGGCAATACTCCACCATTAGCTTGATCTAGCAATATGTTTGTCCCCGGAAGGCCTTGTAACAGTGTGGCACCACCGCTTCCACCACCTGCAAGCAACGTTACATTTTGCTCAGTACATCCATCAACTCGTATCATCCAGAGATCGTTGAAACCTTACCGAGCAGACCTTGAACTGCTTGACTCACTACTTCCAGGAGTTGTGGCACAACGCCGGAATTTTGTTGTCCCAACAGCGTACCGATTAGAGGTGGCAGCGTTACACTCGGTACTGTCCCGCCAATTGGCAGTGTTTGACCACCTTTAAGGATAAAGAAGGTGAGACAAAATGCGTAAAATGCTTTCTACGTGCTAGCGAAAGTTCACACGTACCCAGCAGCCCTACCAACGCTTGGCTGATAACACTTAGTAACTCTGGCACTACACCAGCATTTCGTAGCTGACCCAACAGCACCTGAACACTGGTGGACGTCAGTGGACCCGTTAGTGAGCAGAGGGGTGAAATGGTGGTAGCAGGTATACTACCGCTCCCTTCACGGTGTTATAAACGAAAAATGTTATTGAAAGAACATTGAAGATCGCTTTAGACCTACCGGCATTCTGCAGTAAAATGTGACTAATTAGTTGCAGCAGCAGGGGCACCGTACTATCATTTTGCTGTGATGGACAGTTGCACGGACAGCACGCTGGTGCTGGCACTGGTGGTGGAGTAAAGAGTGGTACGGTGACTGGAGTAACGAGAGGCACTACCACAGTTGGCACCGGACACACCGCGGGACAGGTTAATCGATCCGTCAGTATTCCTTTTTGAAAGAAAAAACTCATTACCAACAACATGAGTAACGTTTACCTACAGTTTTATCCCGTAAAACCAAATTACAGGAAAGGAAGGCAAGGTGATAGAATCATAAAGAAGAATAACAAGAAAGATAGTTTTAGATAGAAATTTATTTAAGAGATACCGATTTAACAGATATAACGAAATAGGATAGAAGAAGAAGAATGATTCGAAGGCGAATTCTCCGTAAGGGTATCCCTCTATCTAGCCTAGGCCCCCAGCTAGTCCTCCAGCAATTCCTCCTCCAAGTGCTCCTCCTAATCCTCCCGTCAAGGCCCCATCTGCCGCACCAGTCAGACCTCCGGTAAGACCTCCTGTAAGACCTCCTGTAAGCCCTCCGGTGACACCCCCGCCTCCAAGAAGCCCTCCTAACAGTCCACCCAACAGTCCACCTCCACCGTCAGTACCGACCAGGTCGATGCCCAAAGCTTGTAGAACATTTTTCAACACTTCTTCAAGCAGCTTCACCAACCCCAGAAGTATATTTGATGCAGCATTGGTATCGTTCAGTCCGGTCATCGTATTGTTCATCGATTGCTGACCGTTCAGCAGTGCGCCGAGCAGATTATTTAGCTCGTCCACGATATTCCTCACCAGTGGCGTAATGCCGGACAGAGCCTCCCGAAGCTCGCCGAACGTATCGTCCAACCCAAGGTCGATCAGTAGCTGTACCAATTCCGAGAACTGATCCGTACCGGTTAAAATTAGCGTCAAATTCCTGAGCACGTCGCAGCAGCAGTCCGATGACTGATTGCCACCGTTGTTGTTGTTGCCACCGTTGTTGTTGCCGCCGTTGTTGTTGCCACCGTTGTTGTTGTTACCGCCACCGTTATCAAAGATGGAACAGTTGAGGTTCGGGAAGGGGAACGGTACAGGGTACGGGACAGGGAAGAATCCGTTGGGGAGTCCACCGTTAACCACGCACGTCGTGCTGTTGCAGTTCACATTTAGTATCGGTTCGCAGGTGCTCTTACACAGATCAAACGAGTGACCGACTGGGCAATGGTGTGACCTTGTGCTGTGGATCAAGAAGTAGCGCAACAATTACCATAAGCTATTCACTCCACCAGCCTATCCTTTTACTTACACTCCGTTGTCGCACGAGTAGTACTGGCCACAGTTGCGGGTATCTCGTATAAATCCACTAAAGTCGCACTCCGCATTCGAGCAGAGACGATCCAGCACCTTGCGGAACAGCGGGAACGGACCCTCACCACATGTGTTGTGAACATCGTCCC